>KK112880.1:732269-780785 GCA_000611955.2 Stegodyphus mimosarum
TAAGGGAGCGTTTTTGAAAAAAATTAGAATACTAATTTCCAAATTGTTTTCTTGAAACTACTCGCAATAGCGAAACTTTTTTGGAGCAGTGTTTAATAACAGAAATAAATCCAACTGGGATAGGCAATTCACCTGAAGAACACTGCACCCAGATCAGTTTAGTATCATTATTCTATTTTTTTTAAATTTAATTTAGCGCAGTTCCTACTTTATTTTTACTCAAATTTTTGCCAGTTTACTTTGTTTAGTCTTGCATCATTTTCAAAATTTTACTTTCCTGGAATGTAGATTTGAATTTATTTCTTATGTACACTGCTGTCCAAAACTTAAGCAACAATGTAAAAATTTAGCAGATAGCCATGAAATTGCAGAAAAGGAGGTCTTGAGATCAGTACAATCAACACGTAAGTCATTAGAAACGTCATGCGTATGCAAATATCAGGAACGAAACGTCAGAGGCGACGTGAGCGTACACAAAATGCGTGATGTCGGCGCGCGCAGCTCAACAGTAGAATAAAAGGAAGGACGAAGAGGCAATTCAACATATTCGCTGTAAGTGCCAGCGAGTCAGTTCGTGAAATATGGCTAGAAGAAATCATCTGGACGACTTCACACGTGGAAGAATGATCGGAAAGCTGGAGGAGGGGCGTACTGTCACCTATATAGCTGCATAGTTCGGAATCAACAAAATTGTCGTTTCGCGCGCTTGGAAAGAGTTCCAAACCACAGGTACAGCTGTTAGAAAGGTTGGTGGTGGCCGCCCGAGGACGACATCTGCAGCGGATGACCGATATATCGTCCTGCAGGCGAAAAGAGGCCGACAGCAGTCAGCAAGCGCTATTGTTCAGCAACTCTGTACAGCAACGGGGCGACAAGTGTCGCCGTTTACTGTGGCCAGATGCTTTCACAAAGGTGGCCTATTCGCCCGCTGTCCTGAACGCTGCCTCCATTTGAAAGTTGGCCACCGACGTCACTGTTTACAGTGGTGCAGAGAGCACACAAACTGGACAACTGATGAATGGAGTCGGTTCAGTACCAGAAGCGATTCTCAACGCGTTTTGATTTGGAGAGAGGTCAGGACCCGGTTTTATCCCAGTAACATCAAGGAAAGACGCCGTAACGGTGGTCCTGGAGTTCTTGTCTGGGGAGGCATTATGCTGAACGGGCGAACTGAGCTTCACGTTTTCGACAGAGGGTCTGTAACCGGGGATCGCTATTGTGAGGAGGTACTCCTTCCCCATGTGCGTCTGTTCCGAGGTGCCATTGGCCCAGACTTAATTTTTATGGATGACAATGCACAGCCACATCAGACTCTTGCTGTTGAGGAGCTACTGAAAAGTGAAGATATCACTCGAATGGATTGGCCAGCGTACTCCCCAAATTTAAATCCCATCGAACATGTGTGGGATGCTTTGGGGAGGCGCATTGCAGCACGCTTATATCCTCCGGAGAACACTCAACGACTCAAACAGATGCTGGATGAGGAATGGGCACTCCTACCGCAAGAAATGTTGCACCAACAGGTTCTGGGTATGCGGAGACGGTGCGAAGCAACCATTGCAGTGAGGGGAGGGCATATCCCATATCAAGGAACATCCGCTTGTTGTTCTTCCTCTCGGATAGACAATCATGAGTCACGATTTTATGCGTTCAATAAAGCTTGTTTTTGTTTGATTCCATACCGTATGCATTGTATTCCTTTTTCAGCTCCGATGCTTTCGTCATCCTTTACGTACATAATACTCTCCGTCATTTCTGCATTTCATGTCTCTCAGTTGATTTCTCGTGGAGTTATGGCAAAAAACCCTGCTGTTGCTTAAGTTTTGCACACCAGTGTAAATTTTACATTGGCGCGTTTCTTTTCCAATTTAATATAACAACACATAATTTTGAAATAATTGTCTAACTTACATCTATACAGATATATTACATTTAAATAAATGCAAGTTTAATGTTTTAAGTTTGACAAAACAACTTCGGTGAGAGTATCTAAAGAGAATTACTTAATTTTTCAAACAGGGGCAAAGGGGGAAGGTATTTTTATGCGAAATTAATTTGACGTTTTATACGATTATAAATTACTTAAAATGCTGAGCTAGCTTTGTTTTTTTACAAATTATCAATACATTATCGTTTATTTTCACAGTGCATTCCGCAATATTTACATCATCATTTGTGATTTCTATTTTTAAATCATAAATATCTGATTTACTGTTCCTATCATCATTTTCATAATCGGCTTCAAATGAATTTTCTTCAAACACAATCCGCGCAGTCTTTCAAAAGTACTCCGCGCTATTCTTCTTTTCTCGGCACAGTATTGGATATTAACAGTTACTTTTGCGGTAATCCAAGCAAGCAGTTTTTCGTGTCATCTTCACAGTGACTCCACAGAGAATGCTCGCTGCAAATTCTTGAGTTCTTCATATTAATAGGATCCTGTCTTCGACACATTTACCCAAATTTTTCGCCAAAAGCAAATTGTCTTTTGAAAAAATATGAAATGCAGTAACCTTACCTTTCTCATTTCTATGTATTTTATGGCACTGGTCCGCAAGAAGACTGGTCTCAAACTTACACTGCACAATTTGAAAGTAGCTGACGGGCAGCAAGCTTAAAAAAGCGGGTTAACAAAACAAAATTTTTAATTAAATTTAAAACATTTTATTATATATTAGTCAAAACATAGAAAGAAAAAAAAACACAAAGAAAAATATCAAATTTATATTTAAATTTCGCCTGAAATCTGAAAGTTGGTAAGTGCAAGAAATTTCTGCTTGTCACAGTTTCTAATTCAGACAGACAGCTAAGTATTAAAATTTGAGAGTTATAAATATTAAAATTTTCAGATTGGCATTTATTCAAGTAATTGTAATATATTAAAGTAACTACTAAATAACTTTCTTTTAATTTAAACTAAAACAAAAATATACGAAAGCTTCCTAAGAGGGACAAATCTTGAGAATAAATAATGACAACCTATTTTCTTTCTTTTATTCATTAGATTTTTCTATGACGCATACAGAAAAACTAATATTAGTATGTAAATTATTGTAGGTAGGTTTTTTTTTAATACACCTTTCAGTTAAACTATTTCATGACGTTTCGATTGCGATGAAGTTTGTAACCTCGGAGGGAAATTACTGGAAAGTATAATCTCAAATTGTAGATATTCATCGGCAGTTTGGTTTTCTTCGCAAACTTGTTAATTTTCAACACCCCCCCAGCCTCCAAAAAAACCTGTTCTCATGTAAACGACTCAAAAACCAAAAACAAAGCGATTATTCTTATAGCAAAAATTCGTAGTGAAGATAGTTATCTTTCGACAAGTGCTAATAAAAATTAATCAAAATTGTATCTTCAAATCTTTGAATAAGATTTATATCACATTGTAAATTTATTAGCTCCATCTCTAGATTTTCCGAAGAGTTACTCACGTTGGTTTTGGGTAGTGAAAATAACGTAAAATCGACTTTAACCCATTAAAACCTTAAACGTTTTCTTCAAAGTCTTGTCATAAAAATGCTAATTAATTCACAGGAAATGTATTCATAAAATTACTTCGATCGCCGCCAGTTTACCAGTACTTTCCTAGAAAACAATTATATGTGATTAAAATTAATTTGGGATATCCACATTGTTAGAATAACGCTGCGCAGCAGAACGCAACTACAGTTTTAAACAGGCGAAATCAGAGCTGATGCAACATAGTAGCGTCAGACTACTTCCTGTTAACTCCCTCCTCGCAAATCGCGTCGGCAAAGGGTCAGTCAAATGAATGACTAAGCTATTCTATTTAACCCTGATCGATATGAACTTGAAATAAGCAGGAGCTTCAAATGTAGTTGAGATAAAAAGACATTCACGGCCAGTGCGTCTGAAAGAAGCTGAAATAGCAGCAATGAAGTTCTAATTTTATGAGCGAAGTTACCAAAAAAAAACTGAAAGCTTTTAAATTTTATATTACGTCCAAAGAGCCTTTTTTTAACGTTTTGTGTATTTCTTTTATTTACTAAATGCCATGTTATTCTCAGTTAAACCATAAAATTAAATTCAACAGCAATGTCACAAAATTCACTCATGTCCATAAATTAAGGATAATTCAGAATCACACGGAAATGGAACTCTAAAATAAAAATTTTACCTGTAGAATTATCGCACACACCTTCAAGAATAATATGCAGATTACAGGAAGCCGATAGTACGTCACAATCACGAGACTGTAAGAGAAGTGTATACAAGGAATGGTAGCAAAGAAGTAAAACTGTCCACAAGCGTTCTTGGCTCAGTGCGGCAAACGAATAGTTTGACACAGAGGATGCATACGGATCATCGTACGTGGTAGAATTATCGGCCGCCTGGAATGTGGGCGTACTCATAAGTAAGTATCCGAGGAACTCGGAATAGCCCAAAACGTCATCTCTAGGCTTTGGCAACAATTCCAAAGTGATTGAAATGTCAGTAGACGTTACAGTACAGGTCGCCCCTCCCCCGAGTTACAACGGCAAATGACGACCAGCATTTGGCAGTTAACTGCCAAAAAAAAAAACAACAGACGGCATCAGACCTGTCTCGTCAGCTATCTTCAGCCACGGGGTACAACACTTACGCGGCAAACCTTGTACAGACGTTTGAGACAGATTGGTTTATTTCCGTGGTGGCGAACCTTTTGGGGCCGCGTGCCATTCCATTTAAGATATTAAATTAGAATTATTCATACGTTACCTCAAAATGCTTAGATCTGAAAACTGGAATCTATTTAACAATGAAAGTATTATAACTTATCGACAGTCTGCAAGAAATCTGAATTCGTTTAGCAAACATTAGCTGCTTCAACTTTGGCGTATTCCTTGCCATGTAACATGTAATATGATTCGCCCAAACAATTGAAACGTCACAGATTAGGTCAATAAATATGTATATCATTTCGATGGCGATATATAAAAATCTTATACCTAGGTTTAGGCCCTATGCCAGTGGCACTATGTGATAAATAAATAAGTGAAACGTCCAAGAACAGACTCAAACACATATTTAAATTACATACTATCATTTTATTGTGATTATTGATTAAGGAATTAATATTTTAGCCGGCTGATGAGGCTCTGCATGCCGGCTGTGGCCCGCGTGCCATAGGTTAGCCATCACTGGACTATATGCTCGCAGACCTGACAGATGTGTTCCGCTCACGGCAGCAAACTGTCGCCAGCTGTTAGCCTGGAGTAGAGAACATGCAATGCGGATATCGTCACAGCAAGGTTGTGTGATGTCTACCGACGAGTCCAGGTTTAACTTGCAGTCTGATTCACGTGGGACGTTTATATAGAGAACTCCAGGTACCCGCTACCACCAAGATAACACAACTCAACTACACCGTTATGGTGGTACAGAATTGCTTGTTTGGGGTGGAATTATACTGGGCTCCAGAACAGATCTGCATGTTTAGCTCGGAACCATGAGAGGCCAAATTTACCGGAACATCGTGTAGGTTTGTTTAGGGTTGCCATGGGCGCAGATTTGTGTTTATGGATGATAACGCCCGTCCTCATATTGTAAAGGAATGCCTTCAATCTGAGGATATCACCCGCATTTTCACCTGATTTGAATCCGATAGAGCATGTATCGGACATGCTTGGTTGACAATTGCAGCCCGTCAAGCACCTCCAATATGTGCACCGTAACTTCCGAGGGCATTGCTTGCTGAGTGAAGTAATCGTCTCCAACATCAACTCGATAATTTGATACTCAGCATGCCTAGGTATTGTACGAACTGTATTTCATCGGGACACATACAATGTATTAACGATCATACCAACCACGGAGGTTAGAATAGAAGGAGGGAGGATTCGAAGTTTCCTCCACTATATCAGAATGAAACCCTAACAAGCGGTGTCCATGTTTGTAAAATTAAAACATTGTATTACGGCAGTGAAACGTGCGTGTTCCTAAGCTGTGAAAGACCGAAATTGGAGAATGTCGACTTTCACCGGAGAATGTCAACATTCACCAAATACGTCGGTGAAAGATCGAATATAACATTGCATTCTTGTACATTCGGACCCTCACCGGTGTATGTCGACAATCACAGATATGCTCTGGTGTAGGTCGAAAAGAGAGGAGTAGACAAAGAGGCGACGGGCTGTTTCCCATAAATGCAGTTGTAAAACAGCAAGGTTCTCTTGTGCAATTCAAAGTGTCTTAAATAAGATTTGAATCACATAATTTAGTTAAGTTTTTTATTACTATTATTTTATTTTCTCATTTAGAACGTACTGTATAATTAAGTTTTTAACTTCTATTGTCTTCCTTTCTCATTTTGAATGTAGTGTGTGTTGTAAGTTCTTATGTTATTAAAATCTTATTTTAAATCTCAAGTGCGTTTTTTCGCGACTGAATTACGAAGAAGAAAATATAATATTATTATATGTTGAACATTCACCATTAGTACATGGTGAATGTCGACATTCACCGGTGAAAGTCATAAATAAGGGTATTTAGCAAATATTTCGGACATACACCAAGCGACTATGTGAATGTTGACATTCACCGGTAAATGTCGACATTCTCCAGATTTCGGTGTTTCACCGTAACATATATATTTTTCAGTAAAAATAATGAAATTTATAATGAACTACCTCGTTATTATTAAATTTTTGTTTTAACGTGATAAAGATGACATCTATAATTTATTATATAGAGAAAATTATCAAGAAATAGTTCGAAATCTAAATGCATGTGTAAAACATTACAGCCTTTAAAATGATGTTTCTGAAATTTCAAGGATTCATTTAGGTTTCCTTAGCTACCTGTTGGAAGCATTTTCCAATTTTTTTTCAAGAAGTGATATTTCTGATTAATTCACAATATTATCATAATTTGTTACAGAATCATTTCATATACAAATATTTAAGTGATATAAAAGAAAGTTATTTTATTTTAGTACTCTTAATACTTCAGCTTTAAGTTGCAAGACATTAAAAGAGAAATTCAAATATTTTTTATTGGCTGTAGCAGTTGAAATAGCTAATTACTTGAGCTAATTTCAGGAGACTGGTACTTGATGTAAATAGTATTTCATTTTTGTTTCCTTTTTTAAAAGCATTTATTGGCACACCTTAAAAATTTAAATAATTCTTAATTTCAATTTAAAAACACATCTTAACTTTTGTCCATTTGCCAATTTTTAGAAATTTTTTAGGGGGAGATTGTTTTTGTGTAAACTTGAGAAAAGTGTTGATTTTGATTCTACTTCATTAAATCAAATAACTTTATGGAATCAGGAAATCTAAAATGCTAAACAAATAGGGATGCAAATAAACAGGAAATAGATTTACATGATATTTGCCAAAAGCAACAGCTAGTTAAGGGATGATTGCTAAGCTCAGTGCATCTTCAAGTCCCATTAAAGAATTAAAAGCTAATTTAAATTCTATTCTAACTTAAATAGATCTTTTACAGAACCAACAAACCTTGTAACAAGAAGAAAATAAACATTAGTAAAATAAAACAGATTTATGTGAATTTGAAAATTTCAGTTTATGCTTGTTTCATATTTATGAATCTCAAAGAAACTGCCTTGAATTAAGTTGAATTACAGAAATATACATATATAAAATTTTTGGATACGTCTTCCCACATGTTTATTTTATCTTTATTGCTATACTGCCCAGAAATTTACAAGTTTATGCAAACAATTTTTAACAGCAGAACAGTTTATCTTGATGAAATGCACAAATTCTATTCATAACAGTTCACAAAATTTAAAAATTAATAATAATTAATACATAAAGAAAAGCATTACTTTATTTAACACCTTTATAATTCATAAAAATAGTAACAATTGATTTCTTACTTTTCATGAAAATTATAAAGCGAATTATCTAAAACATTCAAATTATATAGTTTAAATCCTAGCATATATCATTGCATGTTAAGGAATGAAAATACCAGTTATAAAAAGAAACATTAAAATGTATTTCACATATTTTGATTATTATTAAGTCCTTTTTTATTCATTTCTGGAAAGAAAATAACATGACATTGTGATATTTTTCAACATATTTAACAAATTACACACACACAAAAAAAAACTATTCGTGCATCCATATGTAACACAAGATCGCGTGCTTCAAAAATTAAAAAAAAAAAAACTGCAATGACGAGATTTATTGCACGAGTCACAGAAGTTGTAGTAACATGGCATCGAGGATTCACGGTTTGAGTTGAACCTTCCCCACCTTCTATTCTAACCTCTTTGATACCAACCATGTTAATGTTAAGTTTTTGTAAGGGAGATATCTTTTGTAATTGCTCCTGCGAACAAAAATCGTAGTATTTATGAACGGTATATGTATATACCATTTTTTTTTATTCTTTATCTTTTGTTCAATAAATTGCCTTTATGAATAAGTCACGTTTGTTTTGCTTCTGAACCTTTATTTGCCTAAGCTGGAATTATCCTTAATTTATGGATATGAGTGTAATTTAAAATGACCATATCTTTAGAATTTCCGATACACAGTCTTGTGCGCTGGAGATAATTTCCCCCCCTCCATATAGTATCGCCTTAAAATTGTTGAGTTTGGTCATAAAACATTCATTAAAGTTTTATGAAATATGAAATAGATAATAAAACAAATTCCAAATTTAGGCTTTCAGATAGATGCCCATAAGAGTGGAGAACTATGTTATTCAAAATTTGATGTCCCTAGGATCCATTGTTTTTTCATAGTGCGAAAAAAATACATACATTCATGCAGATTCTTCATTATTTAATTTCTTTCAATATAATTGCAAGGCTGTAATATTTGATGGCAACAGTTTGAAAGGTGAAACGTCGTTTAGTGAACCAACACAAAATGCCAAAACGAAATTAATAACCCTTCTGGGGAAATTGCCCCTCTGGGCTAAAAATTACATGGAAATTGACTGAATTACAAGATGGTTAATTTACAGTATGAAATCGCTTTGTGAATTTAAAGTGATTATTGAAATGGCAAAATCATGAGGAAAATTTTATTTATGAACACAACAGTGTGTTTTTTTCCAATTACTCAACAAAGTTTAGTACTTTTTAAAGTTTTTTTCTGCTTTACACATAAGACCTAATTCCTGTATTTATTCACTTACAGCATTTAAGAAAATTGAGTTCTTTTCTATACTTTTTGTTTGTTTGCTACAGCATTTGCTACTTTTCTTTGCAATTAATTCGAAATTTTACTAATATAATAGCATTCATAATACTATACTCTTAAGCTTATATACTTTTCTATAATGGACTCCAAAACCTTTAAATATGACAAATTTATAATTCTAATCGACAACAGATATCACCGATAATTTCTTCTCTAAAAAGACATCCCTGCAGATCAAAATGATTTAAAATGTAGACGGTCGCTTTATAGAGGGTTTACTGTAAATTCAGACATAAAAGGAAAATGTAAACAAACCATTAGAAGGCAATATAGTATAAAATGAAATACCCAATTATATTCCTACAAATTACAACAACAAAGTTAAAACTGAGAATTTCAGGAAATGTTGAAAGGCATGCCATATTAATTAATAAAGATATTCATACTTACACTGACAGGCCAAAGCATTATGACCATCCCCACAGTTTTTCAATGAACTTGTCTGCATGACATGAAGGGCATGCAACTAAGTGGCAATCGTATTTAACTGCTGCTACAGAAGGCAAGGGATCATCCTTGCACTTGAAAGTGATGGAAACAGCTGCTAATCTAAGCGAATTTGGGCAGATTGTAATGCCTGAAGACTTAGAACGAGTATCTCCGAAACTGAATGACTTGTAGGTTGTTCACAATCTGGCATTGTTAGTATTTATGCAAAAAGGATAAATGATGGTGAAATCAGCAGCTAAAAGGATAAATGATGGACACCAAACTGTTGGACGTCCATGTGTCATCAAAGAAAAAGTATGTCAGGTGGCAGTATTATGCTTTGGAGGACATTCTCATGGGCAGCTCTGAGATCCTTAGTTGTCGGAGAACAGACCATGAAAGCTGCAGACTATCTGAACACAACTGTGGATCAGTTGCATCCTTACATGGTGTGTGTCTTCCCAACTGGAAATGGAATCTTCCAGCAGAACAACAGCCCATGTCATAAGGCTCGAGCTGTGTTGGGAGTAGTTTGAGGAGCATAAAGATGAATTCCAGTTAATGTTCTGGCTATTTAACTTGCTGGATCTTAACCAGATAGAGCACATAGGGATGTTATGGAGCTTAGAACTCAAACATCACCGCGTCCAAATATCTCAACTTTGCGCGACTGCCGCTAAGACATTTGGTACAACCTGTCTCCAGTAATCTACCAAGAACTTGTGTCATCCATGCCAAGGTGAGTTGTAGCTGTTTTGCAGGCCAAACATGAAGCAACACATTATTATGTAGATGGTCAGTCTACATAATAATGAATAATGTCTACATAATATGAAGTCTCCAGTGTACATAGTAAAATATCAATTATACTTTGAAATTCCATTAATATATTACATATGAATTTCCACCCACTGTGCTCTTAATCAACACACATATTAAAATCAGACATAAACAACATAACATTTTCTTTATTGATGGAGCATAGACACATATATTACGATTATAAACTTTAAGGAGGGAAATAACAAATGAAGCACAATTTCATTACCATCTCATAAAGCAAAAAATATGAGATTATCTTAAAACTTCAAAATATGTATTACAGTCAAACACACATAACTATAATTTTTATCACATCATATTTGTTATATTAAATCAAATTCTAGCAAAATAATATTACTCTTATTTAAGGATGTAATATTAAGTACAATACAATAAATTCCCCTCACACAAACAACTAATTTGTTTCCTAACTTTTCATATAAAATGTATAAACTATTAAAATGTCAAAAACAGTATTAAAAACTCATGTGGCCAGCACATGGAACCCAATGTGTGTAAAAATCAAACATATACATAGAAAATGGCACTTTAAATGGCAGCAAAAGTGTTCATCATGCTACACATTGATTGCATCTAAGTAAACAGCATAACTAAAAATTCAATGGAAAAAGGAAATTTTACTTTAGAGGTGGTAAATGAAATTTAAAAAAAAAAAATAAAAAACCTCTAAAAATGAATGGAACAGGAGGCAGAAGAATTATATATACATTATTCCCCTCAATTTCTTTTGCCCAATTTAACTGCAAAATATTTACTTTAATACTATGAGGAGAATGAAAGACAAAAGTAATGAAATAAATATGGATGGATGAAATATATAGTAAGACTACATTTTAAAAACAAAAATAGAAACACAAATGTAGTTGGTTTCTCAGCATTCTGTTCAGGCATTATAAACAAAAATAAAATAAATGCAAACTTTAAAGAAAGATCTTAAAATGGATAAGTTTAGAATATTTCTGACTTCAGTTCATTTTATGACTTCTTTATAACCAATTAAGAATTATATATGACGCATACAAATTTAACACTTACGCCATTACATACATATTTTTTTAAAATTTCTTATAAGCAAGGGTGAGGCTTACACATCTTTTAGCATATTTGAATGCAACCAATACACAGCATGAGAGCTTGCAATATGACTCAACTTCTATGGTCGCCCAGATGGCTAGTGGTTAGGGGAGCGTACTACGGTACTAAAGGGCCCGGGTTCGAATCCCAGAGAAGACATGGATGTTTGTAAATGTATAATGTCGGTGCTTCATGGTGGCACTCTAAATATGTGGTGAGCCGAATGTCCTCTTGTGTGGATTGGTGGGTGAGGAGAGGAGTGGGAGACCCCTGGATTCACCCCCCCGGGGTGCTCTCCCTCAAATTTGGGGGTGGAAAATAGAAGTCCAACCTCTCTTCGGAGTAGGCTCTGGCAATTATTCTTCCATGTGATTATGGACGACAAACAAACAAACAAAAACTTCTATGTAAAATGGTTCAACTAAAAATATTCCAGCTTTATACTAAATGAATACAAAACTGAATTTTCATTTAGCTTCAATGCTAATTCTTTTTTTCCCTTCAGAAACAAAAGAAACAATTATACATTTAAATATTTAAAAAATAAATCAAGCACTTAACTTTTGGCACTATAAAACATCACCTACAGACAGCATTTTGGAAATAGTATTGACATACTTAATAGGTCAGTGGAATTATACTATAAAAAAGAAAAGTCTTAATGATTTTCAATTATTAAAACATTCTTATTGATTTTTAGTTATTTCATAATTACATACATGTTAAATATATTCTTTGCACTACACTGAGCAAGTTTTGATTGTAGCATTGTATGTTCTATAACAATATTCAAATCTGTCCACACATTTAATTGCTGACTGCATAATACTAAAGTAATGCATTGGCATTTTAAGAGTAAGCAAGACTTTTTATACAAAATCTAACAAAAATGCAATAAAATAAAGAAACAGTCAATCCACAAAAATTTTCAATCACACCTTAAGATACCAAAAATTATGATGACATTAAATATGCAATCAGGAATAATTATTGAAAAATTAATAATAAAAAAATAAAAATGTACACATATATAAAAAATTATATAGAGCATTGAACAATTTGAAATACACTACCTGGATAATGTTTTTTAAAGTTTCATATTTTAACCAATTATACAAAATGCTTTTATAATAATCAATGGTGGAAAATTAGAAAACTACATCCGAGACGAATTCAGTGTGACTTAAAAACAACTTTGAGGATTAAATAATACATACAAATTGATATTGATAGAAGAAGGAATTACCACTTCTGCATAGCTAATTTCAATTATCTATAACTATCACAGGGGGGAAAATTATTTTAAATGCTTTTAAAAGCATAAGTTTTAAGAACTTGCTATGCATAACAAATACATTTATATTCGGTAGCAGTTTAGACGTATGATGAATTGAAGATAATATAGTAAAGAATTTCACCTAAAAGAAACAATGAAAAACTTATCTCCTATAAAATGCTGCATTGAAAATAACTTCCAAAACAAATTTATGTGTATAAAGGAATCATAAAATTTTAGAAGTATTCCTAATTCTAAACAGTGTCACAACCAAATTTAGAGAACTAGAAATTAATAAAAGAATTAGGAAATTAGAAAATTAATAAAATCTAGAGCAAGGCTTACAAGAAAATGAAGAATAATTTGTCATTAACACTAAGCTTGAAAGCACTGATAAGCAGTAACTAACTAGTTCAGGTTCTGAAATAGATTTTAAACCATTTAAATTTTTCTTAAAAGAAAAATAATTCATTTTAAAGCAAACCATTCCTTAATTAACTACTAAGCCACTGGAACTATTTTTACAATAAATGAATTGCAGCACATAGAAAAATCTCACCTAATCATCACAGTTCAGGCTGCAGCAGCAACCAAAGCAGAGAAGGGGGATATTGCATTCTACCAAATGTTTTGCATTTAAAGTACTTTTGAAGTATTTTTGACATATAATGAGGATAATAAGACATATAAATGTCATCCACAGCCAGAACAATGAACACAAAAACACTGGAAATGTATAATGCAGCAATTCATATAAATACCATAAGATATTAAAAAATATAAATTACCATCTTACTTCTCATTATTATTACAACATCTCATAAATTTAAAAAATAAAATCACCCTCAGAATTTCCTGTTCTAACACTTTATTTTCCTGATAATTTTTAACATTTTATTATATTATTTCATTGAGTGTAATGTCAACAATAGAAGATCCAAACCCTTATTCTTACTTTATTATGAAATTATTTATTTACTAGTCCTTGAAAGGAAGTTTGTGAATATAGCGAGGGAAGTTTTATTTTCTTTCCTATCAACACTATGCAAAAATTGAACTGAATTTTATTTTGTGGTATTTAAACTACAAAATTTTACTTAATTAACCATTTTTAATGACAGAAATCAGGTTTAGTCATTTGTACTAATAAACAAATTGTGTAAAAATGTAAATATTAATTTTGGATTAACGTGAAAATATAACGTTTACTATTTAATGGATAAAATACTCACTAGTACTCTTAATGGACACAATTTCGAAACAATACACTTTTCTCAAAATAATAACAATAATAACAAACTATTCATTTTACATTTTTCATATGAAAGATAAATTTGTTAGATTATCAAAATTATTTTCATATTTAAAAGATTCTCAGACAATATTAGACATTAATTTTTCAAATCTATTTAAAAACATTTAAAATAATAATTATAATGCACATATATATTACTTTTTGAGAAAAACTGGTACAATAACTTTTATAATTAACACCAAATTTGATATGGATTTCTTCAATTCTCTAAAATCTTTGATTCTTCAAAAGTTTTTGATCAGAAAAGAGATAAAAGTTTACACAAAAAGTCATTTTATACTTTGCTTCTAAAATAACCCATTTCCATATTCAACTATGCTAAAATGCTTTTCTTATCATTAAAACTCAACAGTAAAATTTTCGTGTCTTCGATCAGACAAATTATTCTAAAATGTGAAAGTTAATTTTCTTTGGGAACTTAATTATAAAATAATTAAATATATTTTAGCAGCATTAAATAACTTTCCCAAATTTAATTATCAAAATGCCTTTGATGTTTTAAAGCTTTTCTGCTACTCAGTACCTACAGAATTTTGTTGCCCTAAATTCTAATACCTACCCAGAGTGCTTTTAAATTACCTGAAGAAAATATATTTTTAAAATTTTAAATAAAAATTACATTAGCTACTTAAAATATTAAATACCACAAATAAAAAAAATATTTTATACCACATTTATATCTATACATTTAAAAATATTTGAAAAAATTAATGCTAATAACAACGAATGAAGTCTAAATTCACGCTTCTGATGCAAGCAAAGTTATTTCAAATTTAGAAAAACAAAATTTTTCAGATTTTGATAATGATTTATACAGCATTTATACTACATATACTGATATTTTATTAAATATTTTACTTAATTATAAATATCTTTTGTATGATGGATAACTTATAAAAGAGGAAAGTATACATTTGATGAACAAAAAATACCCATTTTTAGAAAAGCTTTCCAGGGAATACAGAAAATATGTACACATAAATGCACAGTTTCAGCTGATTTTAGCTGAGAGCTTTCACATGAAAATTTAACATATGCAAGCAATGTTTTTGAATGTGTTGTAAAGATTCTAAAAGAAAAATACTTTTTTTTTTTCATATGATAGCTTAAATTTTGGAAAGATAGCACTGAAAAAAGCATTACAAAATTCCACTGACGGAACCGCAAAATAATTTTTGCTGTTGTTTGAAATATATATTTTACTAGAAAAATTCCATCAAGAGTATGAAAATGATATATTTACATTATTACTATAAATAAATAATTTATTTTAGAACACACAGACAAAATTTTAGTCAAATTGTCTTTGTTAACTTTGCAGAACACTTTACAAACACATTCTAAGCTTCTAAATGCTGCATTAAAAACAGTTATTAGCAAAATCACAAATTTCACTAGAAAAATTAATTAAAAAATAGTATATTATATAATATGGCTGTGTGGTAAATTTCACATACTATAAGGAAGTGTCAAAACATAACCTTAATATTTTACACTAGCCAACAGAAAAACAAAAAAAAAAAAAAAACCACTTTACTGTGCTTTAATATAGCCCCTACAATGTTCAACAAAAGTTTAATAGTTAAATTCTGCATGAAAATATATACTCATAATAACTATACAGCCAGTGATTCACAACCAGCTTTTATTTCATTGCCTGAACTTCTTGTCAACAAATGTCCTCTAGGAAGATATATTTATAAAACTTCCAAAGTAGTGCACAAATATCCCCAGTATTGCCTCCACATCATCTGATTTCTCCTCTTCAAAATTTTATATCAGTTAATTGCTTTTTTTCCTTCTACTCTATTTAATACTTTCAACTAGACAGTGGTTACTGTTACTGTTTGCTGACATTTTATAACCCATCGGCACATAAGCCTACATGTACTGATATTATTCTAGTAGAAGATTGATGTGTCAGCAAGCAGGCTAATTAAAATATTCTGCACAAGACATCATGAGCAAAATAAATGCAATTCCCCTCCAAAAAAAGGCAAATTGAAAAATATGTATGTAATTTAATAATTTAACAGAAAAACATCCAAAGTTTGGATTCTCACTACTTTTTTTTATCAAGACTGCAATGAAAAATTAATTCTATGGGAAAGAAATCCATCAAATAACGTCTTATCATTTTGACCATAGTGATGAACAGTTAGGAAATTCAGTCATTTGGCACGCTTTATACATACAGAAAACCATTTTATGAACTCGTACACTACTCAAATTGTTGCCTAATTTTAAATCATACACTGCTGGTGTCAAAGACTTCCGTAATACTCGGAATTCTAAAACCTGTTTGGATATTTTTCTCATTTAAAACATTTCATTTACAAACAAAGATGTGGGATGTCTGCTCGGAAAATAGATTGTCCATGAAGAATTAGAGATATATTTTTATCAGATTTTTACTTAACAATATTTATGATTTTTATTAATTAAATATTTTAGAGTTCAAGAAATGAGTTTGGTAAAGAATATTAATTCTATTCTGGTTCTGATATGCTTTACTTGCTCCTGCTTTCAAATTTGCCAGTCACGATTTTCAGTATTCATGTGACTACTGGGTTTCAAGCTAAAATGATACCACTTTAACTACAACAACACATTAATTAAAATAAAAAAAAAAATCTGAAAGGTTTCAGATTTTAAATTACGTCCAAAGGGGCGTTTTTTAAACATTTTGTATGTTACTTTTATTTATTGAATATCATGTTCTTCGAGTTTAAACCATAAAATTCAGTTAAAGAACGATATCGCAAAATAATTTTAAACTGAACATATCTTTAGAATTTCCTACACACAGTCCCATGCGCTGCAGATAAAACTGTTTTTTTTTTTTATCTGTAGAGTGTTTATGCACATTCTTCATTATTTAATTTCTTTAAATATAATACAGGGCTGCAATATTTTGTGGCAACAGTTTGAAAAGTGATACAGACTTTTAATGTTTCCGACGCAAAATCGCAAAAACGAAAACAATAGTCCTTCACGGACAAAGCCCCTTTGGACTACAAAGAATTAATATCCAATTATCCAAACTCCAACTATCCGAATCACTTTCAGAATTTAAGGAAAAAATTAAGAAACGTAATGCGATTTGCAAAGTAATGATTCTGTCTACGCATGCTATTGTTCTTCCCCCCGCAAAGCTAGTGTACGCACAGCGCAAACGTTATTGGAATGATGCATCACTGTCTCAGAGTTCAGTTCTGTTACTGGCTACAATATTGACGTCCGTTGCCAGGTGGCCGGCCCGGCTCACCTGTTACTGTTCGTTTTGATTACTTGTCAGTTAGTGTGTATTTACCTGCTACAGTACTGTGAAGGTACCCTTTCGTGTCGGTGCATTGTTTTGTTTGCGAGTGTTTCGTCATTCACTACGGCTTCTAAAAGAAATCATGTTATTGTTAGCGGATACACTAAAAAATTATAGAACAAGCAGACAAATGCATTACAGGTAAACAGTTGGTTGAGATGTACATTGTTGGAGAGTCAATGATTTCAAACATTAAAAGGAGCAAACCTACATATTTAAACTTCGTATCACTGCTTGAAAATAAAGATGGAAGATCTTCAAGAAAATCAATGAAGGCAGCAACAAAAAAAAGTTTAGAAGATTTCATTTTCAAGTGATTTTTGCAGCAATTTTGAAAAGAGGAAATGGCCAGTTTACAAGAATCTTTTTACCACAAAACGTCACAAGCTTGTTGCAACCAATGGACCAACCTGTTATCGCAACCATGAAACGCCATTACAGAAGGCAACTTTTAAGGAAACTTTTGGTAAAGAGCAAAGATAAAGAAGTGTCGGCTAACCACAAAAAAAGTACATTTGAAAGATTGTGCTTACATGATGGTGGAAGCTTGGAACTTGGTTAAGGCAGTCACATTAAGATGTGCATGGAACAATTTGAAAGGAATATCAGCTGAAGAAGAGAAGGAAAAGGAAAAAGAAGCGCAAGAAAAGGAAAGGGAAGAGACAGGATAAGATGAGGATGATGCACTTGAGGAATTAAGAAACATTCATTTGAAATTCCTGCATGTTCAGAAGTTGGTGCTGAGGATACAGCAGAAAGGATGGTGTGTGACTCGTCAGACCCTGGGTTTCAAATTCTAAACAATGATGAACTTACTGAAAAGTGTGAGAGAAGAAAGTGTCAAGGAAGATATCTTAATGTCGAAGTTCAAGCAGACATGGAGCAATCAGCTAATGAAGCATTTGTCGGCCATGAAACTGTGTTGAAGTGGATGTAGCATCAGCCTGAGTGTAACCGCATGCAACTTTTCATTGGCAAGCGGATGTGTGACTTCATTGCCCGAAACTGGATGAAGACAGTCAAACAGCTTACTTTGATGGAGATATTCAGCAAGCAATGATTTTCAGCATTTGTAAGTACCGTACAGTATGCTATACAACATGTAAGTAAAAGTGTTGCCTTTTAGTTTTAATTGATTAAAATCTCTTTTTCTTTAAAAATAGTTCCCCCCACTCATTTTCAACATGAGTATTTAATTAAAGTGTACATAGACTTTTTCTTCAGAAAAAACTAATTATCCAAATGGGGTCCGGTTCCAACTGATTCGGATAATTGGAGGTCTACTGTATATAACAGGACTTCAAACTTTGGTATTCTCATATATAAATGCAATTCTGCCTCTGTACTCATGATCAGATAGTACTTTTCATTAAAGAAAAAATGAATGAATGCCTCCATGATAATGCTGAAACCAGCCCAGTGCTGATAATAGAAATGCAGACTGACACACCCATATTCTTACACCATTGATACGAAAAGTTAGAAGCCAAATCTACAGTACAACTGTATAATATGGGATTTTAAATTATTATTGTTACATTAAGGTTATTCTTTGACTCTGCCTTGTACATAAAAATTATGTCAATCTAGAAATCAGACACATTATGAGACATTTTTACACAGCACTACTGTAATATTTGAAAGTACTTTTAACACTTACAAATGATGAAGATTTACTTTGCAAACAAAACAAAAAAATCTATGCACTGCTGATTTAATTAACAATCTTGAAATTTTAGCAAGCAACAATAGCATTGGAATACAGCTGTTTTATTATAAGTCACTTATTTGAAGAGACCTTTGCATTTGCACATTAGGAGGCTTACCGAGCAATTCTAATCTGTTAAGATGGCAATTACGACACAATAGATGGCCATCAAGTGGGTAACATCGCTTATCTGGTTCATCTGTCAATTGCAAGCCACAATCCTGACAGAAAAGAATAAAGAATAATATAAAAATTATTCAAGATTACAGAAAACACTAATTGTATAAATGCACTCTTGATAGATGCAACTTTTTTGGTTTTTCTCTATATGATTGCATTTATGGATAAAAATGCTTCAAGATTACAGAAAACACTAATTGTATAAATGCACTCCTGACAGATGTAACTTTTTGGTTTTTCTTTCTATGATTACATATATGGATAGTATTTTCTACATTTTAGAATAGGCAGAATTTTTTATACCTTGTCCACTTTGTTTTTTTCTTATTCGTTATTATTATTATTATACAATGTTCATATTAAAATACAAATACACATAAGATAATAACTGAAAAGTTTTAAGCATTCAAATATAATCAAATATCTGCTTACTTCATAACATTCAAAAAAGAATAATTTCAACTTTTTTTTATTATACCTATGTATAAATATATTTATAAAAGCATTTAATTTCACATAACGATTTATTTTGAAATCAAATATTAACCAAATCACACAAATTAGACACTACCGTAATAATAGAGACATGAAATTCTTTACTTAAATAACAAGATAAATTGTGTAATTTCACTAATAACTTGATATACTTACATATAATATGTAAAGCATATCCAAATCATGCATCATAATTATATACAGATAAATGCATTAAATATGAATACATCAAAATAGCATTTGAATAATAAAAAAAATTCAGCTCTCCATCCTTAACTACAGATAAATTTAATTTCATAAATAAAATAAAACAGCTATGATGGCTGCCTTTTAAGCATCTAATCAAGAATGACAAATTTAAAAAAAAATACACATTTAAGTGCCATGTGACAGACTTTTCTATCTATCTGAAAAGTCTAATTTAACGATGATAAATTTATGATCTGAAACAGCCCAGAAACCACTCAGAAGAATGAGGGCGATAATTCCGTGCAGTTTTTCAATTTAATGTCTATTGGATACTGGACGTTTGTCAAGAGAAGGCAATGGGAAGTTAGTTAATTTATTTATTAGGATAATTAATATTTGTATTCAGGAATATTGCTTATTTCATTGTAATTTTTTTATATCTAATGCATTTTTATTGAAATTTTTGTGTGTGTGTTTTTAACCCAAAGGGTGTGTGGTGTTAGCCCAAAAGCGCTATTAATTTCGTTTTGGCATTTTGCATCGATTCACTTCTCAAAATGTTGCCACAAAATATTACAGACCTGTATTACATTTAAAGAAATTAAATAATAAAGAAGCTGCATAAATGTATGTTTCTCCCATTTTGATAAAACATTGGTACTAAAGCCATCAGATTTTGAATAACATAATCCTCCACTGAACATGGACATCTGGAAGTCCTAATTTGGAAATCATTTTATTATCTATTTCATATTTTGTCACACATTAAAGAATACTTGATTGACAAACTCAATGATTTCAAAGTGAGGAATGGCAACACTGTACAGGAAAAAAAATTATCTCGAGACTGTGTATCAAAAATTCTAAAGATATGCTCATTTTAAAATTATTTTAGGATATTGCTGTTGAATTGAATTTTAAGTGTGAAGAACATGATATTTAATAAATAAAGGTAATGCACAAAACATTAAAAAACACTTCTTTGGGCGTAATGTAAAATCAAGAAGCTTTCAGATTTTTAGTTTTTAGGGAGGGAATTTTTTTTTATAAAGCTGTTCTGCAGAAGAAAATTCTGTACAATTTTTAAATTTAATGTTTGGTGTTTCCTTTAGGCATTTTTCTCGTACATTCAAAAGCCAGACAAAGACTGGCCAAATAGCGGCTATTAGATAACAACTGTCAATATGTACTTCATTAAAATTGATTTTCATGAAGAAAATTTTTGCTCAAAAATGTACCAAAAAACCGTGGAGACTTTTTATATGGCTCAATAAATTAGTGACTCTTACTGATATTGTTAACATTTGTTATAAATTTGATCTTCTCATTAGTACTTTTTAAAAATTCTCAATCTTCAAAATAAATAACCAGAACTTTTTAATGACATCCATGTACTTAAAATCCAATTCATCGTTACCTCTGCAGATAAGCAAATCATAATTTTAGCATGATTTGAAAGATTTTCAGTTATGAACTAATTGAAACAGAGCTAAGTAATTATATAACATATAAAACTTCCAATTAAAACAAAACAAAACAAAAAAACAAAAAACAAAACTAAAAACTAAACACCTTTTATAAAATATAAAAAAATTCTAACAAATTTTATAGCACATTTCCCAAACGTCACACTCTCCCAAAAAATTTACAAAACACCAATTCAATAGAGTTATTGCCAATGGCAATAAATGATAAAAACGAATATAGACTTTATTTTTAAATCAAATTTTAAAAAGTTTGTTTTCAATTTACCACCACAACATTACTGGATTATTAAGAAACAATAAAAAACTCACCAAAACCATTAAAATTATTACATCAATGATAATATTAGCATTATGATTCATAGATTATCTACCTTAAATGTTATCTTTACAGTAATTTTATCAAATTTAACCCTTCACCGGTTGCAAGTTTAAGCAGTATTTTCTTCCCAAATATGTGTGATATCTGTCCGTCATAAATTTGTAATGAGATCTGTGTTTAATAATTTGAAAAATTCATTTTTAATATTCCTTTCATTAATTCTAATTCAATTTCAAATTTAACAGTTTACAATCTCCAACATTTCCATTTTTCAATTTTACAAATGTCATCTGTACACTTCAATCCAGTTCTTGCTTTTTATTACCTCCATTTAGTCAAACTTTCCTTCTACCACTCAATTCGATTCAGCTTGTTTTAACAAGCATTCTCTGTAGTTTCACAGAGAATAACCATGTTATTACTTCATTCAGGTTTCATTTTTTTTTCTATTCCATTCAAATTAATTGAATTGAATTAACTATTACAATTTTATTTTAATTTCTCCTATTTTAGGCATACTGCCTTTCGTAATTTATATTTCAATTATAAATCCCCCCTTTTTTTTCATTTTAGACTATAAGCTTTCCTTTTTTATATGTTTTTCTTCATTTTTTTTCAATTTGGAAACAATTCTGATTTATTTCAGTTTTAGTTAATTTCTTCTAAATAAATCCGTTTCCTCAAAACATTTTGACTAGCAATATTTTTACATTTGATATACAACAGTTGCTTTTCATTTAGAAAGTTTTAGCAATTCTGCTTTTTCTTTGGTTCGAAATTTATTTTTTATTTAGCACACTGCTTATTCTGCTTTTTCTTTGGTTCGAAATTTATTTTTTATTTAGCACACTGCTTTTAATTTATCCAATGGTTATCCTGTTTTCTTACATGGGAATTATTTTTATAATGTTTATTTTTACAATAATTTTGGTTTTAGGGTAATGTCAGACAAGATTATATCTTAATAATCAAATACATTTAAAAATGCTATAAAATTTTTACTTGATAGCACTTTTGAAGAAACTCAATTAAAAATTTTAATTAATTTTATTTGGCCTTTTCTTTTAAATATTTACTTTTAATTATTTCAACAATTCATAAATAATCCAGATAAACTTTAGAAATATGACTGTTGAAAATTCTTTGACTGCTCCTTGAATAGAAACAAAGAATATTCAACAATTATTTATATTAATTTCATTATGTTATTTTATTGAAATTTATTAGATTGTTTTTGTTTCAATTTTGATGTGTGTACTTAAGTTTACTTGATGTTTCAACTGTTAACTAATTTCTGATTGAATTTTTGACTTAATTTTATTACCTCTTGATTATTCAACTAATTTTGCACCATACAGCAGAACTTTAATCATTTACTATCTTAATTTTAAATTTCTAAACTTTTGCTTATATACATATGTCAATACATAAAAGCAAACTGTTGTTGTAGTCCCACTGTGTTTGACACTTAAACTGCAATTATCAACATTTTTCAAACCAATATTTGTATTCTGTCGAGAGCAGGTATTCTATTAATATATTATTCTTTAGATCATTCCTTCATTGTATCTCATCTGTGCATTTAACCTATAATTAGTATCTTGTTTGTCACATGGCAAATATATTATTTGCTCAATGAAACAAACCTATATTATAAAACACCTTACAGTAAGATGATTCAGATCTTACATTTTGACATTGTTTCTGAGTTTTATTTAGTTTATATTGGAAAAAACTTACCTTCGAGCATGAGCTGTTTGTTGTTATGTGACTAACCATAACGAGCCAATAAAACATAAAAAAATATATCTTATACGAACAAATGCCAAGCAAATTAAGATTTGTGTGTATATACCAGTTAATTATTTAACACCGAATTCAAGAACTGATCACTGGAAAATTCAGGAAACATTTGAAAATTTCGGAAAATTGCAAAATATCACTGGAATGTCAAATATCACTATTTAAAGTAATAGTAATTTTGGATATAGCAATTTGCTATTTTTTATAGTAATTTTTACTGCATCAGCTTGCTTCATAGCTCTCTACAAGGCTTAATCTGGGTAAGTTTTACTACATGAATCTGTTCCAAACTACAGAAATCATTGTAATCGAAGACAGCAAATAAAGTGACCATTCATGCCTTCCCCTCTCGATAAAAAATTACAGAAGAAAGAGGAAAAGAATATGCAAGAGCCAGAAAAGCTGTATTTCTACTCATGAATTTGAGCAGCCACATAAACAGCCAACCCACCTTCATAAATATAAGTTTTAAATACTCATCAAATGCTAAATTACAAAAATTCCACCATCTTATAATAGCACACTCTAATTTAGGAAGTCACTATCATCAAATGAAAACATATTTACCTCACATATATAGCAATCAACATGAAAATCTTTATCCATAGAAACTACTCTCACAGTTTCATCAGTTCCCTAAAATAGATTAAAATTTATAACATTCACAGCATTGAATGACATCTGATGGTTTAATTAATTTCATATAATACCCATAAATCTTTAAAAAGAAATACTAAATTTAAAAGATATGAAGTATACTTACTTCTACAGGAGTAATTGCTTTCCCACACATTGCACATTTTGGAGCATATATCCTAAAAATATATCAGATATTAATAACAGTCTTAATTACACAAAAATACATTTTTTCAACTAATTGTAGATAATTAAAGCTGATTTTAAGCCTAACTCACAATATATTACAATTATTTACACATAATCAAAATTTTGCTTTACATTTTACATGCATGTATGCTGTGTATCATTTTAGAAAGTAATACTAGAACAAGACAGCCCTATTTGGTCAAGAATTCAATTTTAAATATATAATTTAGCTTGTACTTTAAATTTGCTATTAATTTTTACATGTTTTAATTTTTTTAAATGTTGAGTTTTTTCTGAATACCAACATTTAGTTTTTTTACGATTACTTTTACTATTTTAGTAATTAATTATTTGTTCAAAGTATTTTTACACTCTGGAACTAAAGTATCAAATTTACTTTTAGGCGATTGCATTTGGAATTTTACTCCTTTTTCTAATCTGTGTATTATTTTTACATACATAAATTTGGTTCCAATAAACTGAGCATAACTACAGGACAGAGTTTCTTACAATATTTATTCTTAAAATGCAACATCTGAAACAATAGAAAATCTGCTTGCTTGCTCTATGTCAAACATGGCCAAACTGCAGCTCTCGGACACCTTAACTGTGGCTTGCAAGCTGCTTGCGATCCTTTGCCATCTGAAATGCGACTGGTTTTGAAAAAATATAGTTTAACTTTTTAATACAAATGGAATTTGAAATAGAAATCATGAAAGTGCCACGTTTCTTTATTAATTGCTAATTGAATTTCTGATATTATGCATGTAGAAATCTGATAGATTTCAAACTGTCCACCATTGGTTTATCGTTAGAACAACAAATAACATAAAATTACAAACAATTCCACTTCTGGTAATTACTATTCCAGTTATGTTACTTTTTGAACAGGTAATGGTGATGGGAAAACACTAATACGAAGTTAATCTAAAATGCAATGCTAATACTTTTATTTAATTATTCTCCCTAATATTTTTTCTCTCAAGTTAATTTTATTTCAGGTAGTATCTGCTTACATTCCTGTGTGATCCTATTGTTCACAACAGTTGTGATTCCCCTGGAAAATTTTCTATTCGTTGTAGGGACTACTTTTACTCAGTCCTCAAATGGCGTGAGTAACTGCTAAAGAAACCTGTTTCACCTTGCAATCCATATAGAGTTCTTTTTATCTGTGGAAGAATTTTACGAGGATTTTATTTTTGGTGGAGTGAACCTTCAGGCTCTTATTTGCTTGTCTCAATTTTCTGTAGAACTTCTTCAAAATTAATTTCCTATCCCTAAGCAAGTCAAGCATTTTTATGCTATTGCTTCACAGATTTTGCAACCATTCACAATGATATGCTTAATGAACACTTTTTCCACATGAAACTCTATCTTCTGTAATAATTCCTTGGTAATCTATGGCAGAGATCATAATTTATTTCACCAATGGTGGTGCACGCTGAAATATTTGAAGTTGTGGTAAGAATTACTGGTTTAACAATGATTTAAATTTAATCAAAATACCTAATTCCCATTTTATCAAATATTGTTATTCCAGAGAGAGGTCTTTCCCGTTAATCATCAAATCTTCATATCAATAACGGTGCATCAAGCGATGAGGGATCAACTGAACACAAACGTCTCTCTTCTCTAAAGTTTCTGTCAAAATCGGCATATTGGCATTGGTGAAATCTCTTTTTTCAACCCTTAGCACTGCCGCTCTGCAGCTGCCTTGGCTCTGATGCCAACATTTCACTTCTTTTAATCTGTTGATATTTTTTGTCTTCTAATTTTCGATTATCTGCATGTCTGACACACCCTTCATGAAGTCTTAGTAGCCAAACAAAAAGTTGGATCACGCACTAGTACAAAGTTGTGAAATTTTGCTCCCGTAAACGTTTATTTCTAAAGTCTGATCTTTTATTTTCTAACATATCTTATGCTTACAGACTCCATCTCAAACTGAGTTTCAGATTTATTTTGTGTACACATGTTAGGTAACCCAATGGAAAGTTGTACTATGTAACTGTTCTGCTGACAAACATTTATTTTACTTTGAAATTAAAGATAAGTCATTCAACCGGCTTTATGAGTCCAACATTTAGAATATGATGGACCCGTACACCTATTTGGCAAGAGCTTAGGAACTAAACTCTTCTGCAGACATCTGTCATGTAACAAAAGGCCTCCACATAGAACATCTGCGCATGTCGATGAAGAGTTATGCATTTATTCTATATCTGCATTTGTGAAATAAATTCATTATAGTAGTGACAGGTATGTTTTCTTTCTGTAACAATAATTTTGATTTTCCATGTATTTGAAAACCAATGCAAAATTAAACAGCTAGATTGAAGAGTTTGACTAGTAGGCAGATGGAATATATGCTCGACGAAGCATTAATGTAGCCCAGCATGAACT
This sequence comes from Stegodyphus mimosarum, assembly GCA_000611955.2. NCBI lineage: Eukaryota > Metazoa > Arthropoda > Arachnida > Araneae > Eresidae > Stegodyphus > Stegodyphus mimosarum. The sequence continues at coordinate 759,132 of KK112880.1, forward strand.
ACTACATTTATTAGCAATAGGTTATGTATGTCCAAAATTATTATAATGATTCAAGAGGTGGTTTCAAAAATTTTCAATAATGAGCATGAATTTGGTTACCTATGTCAAATATTATCAGAACAATTTGAGAAATAGTTTCAAGAATTTTCATCGATGCGCATAAAATTCGCTATCTACATCCAAAATTATCAGGATGATTCGAGAGAGAGTTTCGAGAATTTTCAGTAATGCGCATGAACTTTGTTATATGCCCAAAATTATCAGGTTGATTCTGGAGATAATTTTGAGAATTTTTAATGATGTGCAGTGTACAGATTACTAAAAAATTCTCGCAGATTCCGTTGCATGCCATGTTGAAATACTGTATCAGTCAGGGCTGTAATGAGAGACACTGATTATTCAAATACTACTGAAATTGTAATCATATTATTTTTTTGGTGAATTCTTCTATACTGGGATCAGTAAAAGTAGTTATTCCAAAAATGTTTAATGATTTCATAAGATCCAAAAATTTGAATGATCTCGGTATTTTGGTCATGTTAATTGTGTGGAGGAACAAAATTACTTTTTAAGTAAACCTAAACAAGTTAATAGCTTTTTTTTAAATACATATTTTTTCTCCAATAACAGTTTTTCTGCAGCGCACGTTGACGTATATCATTTAATTTATACTTTCTAAAAGACTGCTCATGAGTTATAAAAAACATAAACACTCAGTTTTCTTTTAAATAATGACTTGTAACTTTCTGAAATAAAATTTTTTATATAATTGTAGACCAATGAATATGCTTCTGATTTATTTTATTTCTACTAAAATAAAAACAATAATTATAAATGGAGAGGTATAAAGGAAATCAGATGAAAATGTTTGGTTTCTCTACATGAAGAAAAAATGCTCAGTTGCTCAGTACAGGCGTTACCAATATTTGTTTTCCTGAGACAGATTTTTTTAACACAAAACAGTAAGTCTAAAATGTATTAATTCTTATTTATACGCAATCATGCCAATCACGTATCCATTAATTTACTTCAAAAGTTTCTTTATATTCAAAAGTCTCATTATTTTTGAAATTATATAAATTTGGACTTGCGGCTCTCGAACGTTCATAAAATCTATCATGAGGCTCCCATTGTCTTGGAGTTTGGCTATACCTGCTCTATGTATTAACAGCATGATCTATTATCATCAATAACCTATCAGTAACAATTGAAAGCAGCACTTTGATTATACTAAACTTCCACATAAAAGCACATCTACTAAACGTAGAACAAGGATGTACATTTGAGAGGGAGGTTATGTTAATAGTTTAACACAGTAGTTTCAAACTCAAACTGCATTTGGGCTGAAGAATAATCTGAAAACTGCTGACAAAGCTGAAATTTTTCAGCTAAACGAAATTTTTTTTATCAAGAAAATAAATATTTTAACTAAATTTAAAATTTTGCTTACCAAGTATTTAGTAAAACATACATAAACGAACACAGAGGGAAAAAATTCAAATTTATTTTCTATCAAAATTAAGTTTAGTACCTGCAAAATATCTTTGCTAGTTACTCTTTGTAATTCAAATATACTAATATCTAAATGTTAATATTTCAGATTGATAATTATTTCAAATAATTCTAATATGTTTATTCAACCATTAAAATAACTTCTATAGCAAACTATTAACACTTAGATTTTCAGAGAAACTTTCCATGTGGGGCAAACCTTGAAAATAAATAATGACAACCTAGTCTCTAATTTATATTAAAGTTTTCTTTGACGTATAAATTAAAATACATAAGTTCATATGTAAATAATCATAAACTTCTTTATCTCTTACCACATTTAATGATGACACTACATGGCATTTTGATACTGATCAAGTTCGTAAAGTTAGAGAAAAATTACTAGAAATTATCTTCATTTCAGATTGTAGATGCTCATTGGTCAATCAGCTTCTTATTAATTTTTAATTGTGATAAAAAAAGCTGTTTACATTTAAATGTATTCCAAACAAAGCGATTATTCTTAGTGCAAAAATTCATAACTCAGCATTCTTAATTTTTTGGGACAAATATCGATAAAAATTAATCAGATCTGTATCCTCAAATCTTTGCATAAGATTTATATTATATTCAAAATGAATTAGCTCAATTTATAGCTTTTCTGATGCGTCTTTGTGTTTGTTTTTAATGGTAATAAAAATATGTAAACTCAAGACTTCAAATAATGAAAACCTTGAAATTTTTGCTAACATAACTGAAATGCATTTGTGGGAAGGCAGTTTGAGATGACAAGTTTAACACATTACTTTGATCAGCAATTATTATACAAATAACAGATTAATGGTGTTTAAGATAATACACTGAATTTTATGAACAACATTTTGTGTTAAACTTAACAGCATGATGTACAAACAATTCAAAAGAAGAAAACCTTTAAAACAGACCGAAAATTTAATGTTAACAAAACAACAGCTTGCATCTGCATCATAGATAGCTAAATAATGTTGATCCAAATAGAAAGTAAGGAAGAAGTTTTTAATTATGAGCAAATATATACCAAATGACAAAAAATTCAAGATCGGATAAAAGTGGTCATGCTACTCAAAAGCTTAAAATAATGTCTAATATGATATAACAAACTGACAAAAAAAATATATGTTAAAGAAGCATAATATTATATAAATTGCAATTACATTTGACATTTAACAAAAAATGTGAGTATGTGAAGATGTAAGATGATTTAAACTTCATGGAACAGATACATCACAATAGCTAGCATGTTGTTTCTTGTTGTTCTTTGCTTTGCTTAGAGGTTAACAAAAAGCCTTAGTGGGCATGCAGTGCAAGCTGTTGGAACAATGCACATGTACAGTCATGTGAAATTTCTTGCACATGTTGTCAGCAGCTATGGACCATTGATCTAATTAAAACTGTGCATTTGCGGTTGAGTGATTTTAAAGAATAACGTCTCTGCAACAATGACACAGTGCACGTTCAGGCACCATCTTCATATTGGAAGAAGTGGGAAAGTGACGACAGGCGAAGTATTCTGAACTTAGTGAAGAATATCCGAGCCACTGTTTCAGTCATGGTAAAATCACTAGGTCGGTGATGTTCTGTGCACACATAGGCAAATGTAGAGAGGCAATGCTAAGTCCCCGGTATTCTAGACATCAACATGCCATGTCACTAGACATGTCAGACAGAAGTGTGTCAGGGGTTATTACCCCAGGACATATACTTCCATCCACACAAACTGCAATTGATTTACCAGTTGCATCCTCAAGATTACAATGTACAAATTCAATTCTACTGCAAGATGATAGGACTAATGGAAAAGGAACCAAACTTTTTGGAGAAATTAATCAAGTCTGATGAGGCACACCAATGGACGTGTCAATAAACACAATTATTGTTACTGGGTACTCGAAAATCCAAGTTTGATTCATGAGCTACCCCTTCAGAGCCCGAAAGTAATGCTGTGGTGTCTGTTGAAATGGAATTATTGGACCATATATTTTTTAAGATGAAGATGTACACACTGTGAATGTTACGTTTGTTCAGTCTGTCCTGTGTCTATACTGGAAAATTTCCAAATGCCACAAGCGAGATGGTACCATCTTAAACAGATTTGATTTCACCATAATGCAGCCACACTGCACACAGCTAATGCAATCATAAGAACACTTGAGAGAACATTCCCAGAAAAGATTAGCTCTCATAACAATGATTTTGCATGGCTAGCATGCTTGCCAGATTTGTTGACATGTTATTTCTTTTTGTGGGGATATTTAAAGCAAAAGATCTATGTGACACAACCTGCAATCTTGGCTGATTTGCATGAATCTATTTGACATGCAATCCAACAAACAGCACTGAGTGCTGTTTGGCAATGTGCAAATCTGTTTGGAACTAAACTATGGACACCTCGGTGAATTTATTATTAGGAATATCCCATGCATTTCGCTTTTGTTTGTACTTCCCAGAAATGTAACCATTTTTGCAATGAACGTGATTTACAATAAACATTTTGCACATAAATATCATTTAACTTTTCCCACCACACCCTTTACCAACCTTTGAATAAATTATTATTTCTTACAATAAAAGAACAATTAAAACTACATACTTACAAATAAAAAGACAATTAAAACTAACATTTTTATAATTAAACTAAAATAAGGCCTTACTCACATATGATAATCTTCTACACAATATATCTTGTTATCCATATCAACTGTAAACCTAACACCATCTAAACATTCATTGCAAACACAACATCTAAAGCAACCAGGATGATATGAACGCCCCATTGCTTGCAGTATCTGTAAAATTTTTAATATTGCATTAAAAGTTTTATTAAAAAGTATATTATAGTGCTTGAATAACAACTGTCATCTGTAATAGCATTTAATACCAGAACTACCAAGAGTTAATTTCCACCTATTTCAATAAGGAGGAGTCTATTATTTTGATGATAAGTAGTTTGCTTATTAAGACAAAAACATAATGAAGTTGTCTAAAAGAAATTTTAAATAATATACAAAATAGACTGGAATTCTTTTGATGCAGCACATAAAAAAATATGACACAGTAGCACGTATATTTTTATTAAGCAAACTCAGTGTAGAAAAGAGTTTGAATGGATACTATGCTTTGTTTGTAAAACAAGGGAGTAGATTATTTAAATATAGCAAAACACACTAAGGCTGCTTGCTCAAGTGAGAAGATACTTTCAAGGAGAATTTCAGATGGAAAACTACTAGAAGCATTAATCTGAGATGAACTACCAATTTTTCACGGCTTTACACTCAGGCACTAGATTTCACCATGTTAATACAATTTTGCCCACTGTACATATGTGCATGACATATTCTTACAATGAAGCAAGCTAAACATAAAAAAAAAATAGGACAGCATATACCTACAGTACACCTATATTCATATATATATATATATATATCATCTGCATATACTAAGTATGGATTATGTGTACATGAGATTAATAATCTGTCTCCAATTACATCAGCGTTGTTTTTATAACACAAAATACTGCAGTTTTCATTCTACTGGCTATTAAAATTGCTATATATGAATCAATAGAATCATGTTTACTTTACAGCTACCCAATCGGTATAGTGGTTAGCATCGCTGACTGCCATGCCAAAGGGCCTGGGGTTCGAATCCCAGAGAAGGCATGGATGTTTGTAAATGTATAATGTCAGTGCTGCGTGGAGTCACTCTAAATATGCAGCGAGCTGAAAGTCCTCTTGTGTGGTTTGGAGGCAGAGAGGTGGGAGATACTCAGACCCATCCTCTCCCTTGGGGTGCTCTCCATCAAAACTGGGGGCAGAACTGAGCTAAATTGCACTATCACCCATAAGGTGTTCAAGGGCTGTTGCCATCGACAGGCGTATCTTGCGCTCCTTGGCACAAAGAATTTTGTGGGCTTGGGCTGATGCTCCTGCCAGACAAGCGAGAATAAGTATAAACACACAAAAACACGTTTATTTTACGAAAACATTATCATGGAAGCATCAGTACATTAAAATTTCAGATAATTTATAAAACATGCAGAACTTCTACCTCGACAGCTATTATACAGTTGGGCAAGGACTTTGGAAGCAATTTTAAGATAATGTAATCCAAGTGAATTCAATTCTACGTAAGAGGCAGGTATTGTGATGTCAGTCTCTCTGCAACCACAGCAAATTGATACAGAATTTGAAATTGACATAGGATTTGAAATAAATAACAGATTACTAAAAATTGTTAAAGAAAATAAATTGAAAAATACTGTAATTTTTGAAAATTCTGTTGTGCATTTTGTGTTAAGATTTTGCAACCCACATTTTCAGGAGAAATACATTCTTGACTTTCCTTTAAGGATAATTTTAAAGCAAGTACTGATCAGAACTCAAATTTATCAGATGCTTTAAAATCAGCACTGAAAGGAGATGCCTTTAGAATAATCCAAACAATAGCAATCACAGTTAATTATAAATTAGCATGGTCTCTCCTTGAGGAGAGATATTCAAGGCTTGGAGAACAAGTAAGTGTATGCACATCTCAAAAGATTTATGAGCTTCCCATCATTTAAAAGGAGTCAGCTTCTGCAATTCTACATTTAATAGATATTACAAGTGAAGTTGCAAGATCGTTAGATAGAAAAAAAGTTGGATGGGGTTTTGCCCACTATATTTGCCTTTATTTTCAGCCAGAAACATGATCAGAATACTCAGTTATGACAGGAAAGAAATTTAAAGAAAGAAAAAATAGCGAACATCACATACTTATTAGAATTTCTAAAAGTTCATGTGAGGACATTAAATGCTTCTAGAATTCCAGTAATGTCTAGACGAAGTTGACCAAAGATTACTTCAGCAGTTTCGTGTGTGACCAAGAAGCAAGTGAGTATTTGTAAACTGTGTAATGTGAAATATAAATTACTTAAAGGTCCTAAATTTAAAAATTCAGCTTGAAAGATATGTCATAAAGCATAATTTATGTTTCTGCTGTTTTGGAATATCAAGGATTTCAACAATGGTGGAATCAAAAATGAGTGGTTATTTCCGATAGAGAAAAAATGCACAGTTGTAAACCAGATTTTTTGTAATTCTGAAAATTACTTATCCAATGTCTCCTAGACAAACTGATGTCTGTAATATTGTAATTCCACAAAGAGTTATGCTAGCTGATCCAGACTTTCACAAACCGTGTAAAATACAGTTACAAATTGGATCCGAAATATTTTACGGGGAAATTTATGCACCCAATACAAATTTAGTCTTGCAAAACTCAGTATTTGGTGAGTGGAAGCATTGAAGATTTGCCCCAGTAAAACAACGTATTGTGAGCTGATTTATGACAATGCCGAGATACAGTTGAAAATGGTTTTTGATTTGGAAGCAATTGATATTAATATGATCCCAATTCTTACAATGAAGGTAAAGCGTTAGAGATATTTTGTTAGTTTCAAAACTGGTTGTTGTGTTGTTAGCCTGCCCTGAACGAAAAAATAGGTTCATTTAAGAGAAAATTATGGTGTCATAGAAAAAAGAATAGAGATTCTGATAACAAAATGCAGCATAATAATGTACTATACTCATAATACAGAGATACTATAAATGAGTATCTAAATGAAGGGATAATAGAGTATTATATATTACAAAGCCAGTAAACAAGCCAATCTTTTATATGCCACATCAGGTAGAAAGAATAAAGAATTACTACAAAAAATGGATATTGTATTTGATGTGAGCTCACATGAAACAGGTAGTTTGTCCTTGAATGATGTTTGTGGTCTGGTATTAATGTCACTTGCTGATATATTTTAGACTTAATACAGTTGCAATCTAAGAGATATCGAAAAGGCACTTGATCAATTACAAGAGTATAGATTTAAGCATGTACTCTTTGAAGTTAACTCCAGTCCTTTTTTGCTGGTGACAGCTATAAAGCTGCATATCCAAAAGTATAGATATGTGTATCTTTCAAATTAATATGCATACTTTTCAAATTAATATTCATACCTTTCAAATTAACATGCATACAAATTAACACAACTTGATACATGTATGTTGACGATCTTATTACAAGAACAGATGATGTATCAGAAGCCTTAAAAATTTCAAGTGAAGCAAGGAACATTATATGTGAAACTGGGATGAATCTATATAAATGAGTGACAAATGAAAATCTTTTAAATAAGAAATGGGAAGAACATTTTGACTTTCATTCACTTCAACGGGACAATCAGGAAGGTAGTTTGAGTGTACAGACTTCTTGTTTGACTGAAATTTAAAGAAGAAAGAAAAGTACCAAACGCTTCACCCCCTAAACAACTGGAAAAATATATGATCCCCTTAGATTGATTACACCATCCACTGCTAGACTAAAAATTTTATTACAAAAGCTATATGGCTACGTAAACCACCATGGGATGCTGAGCTTCCTTCTGATTTGAATGACGAGTGATCTCAATGGTGCAGAAAGCTTTCAGAACGAAGTAACATTAGTATTCCAAGATTTCTCTTGGATTCATGTGATGAAAGTATATGGATCCATGTTTTTTTCTGATGCAAGCCACAAGTGATTAAGTGCAACTGTTTGTGTAAAAGGACAGAATCGAGAAAACTTTCTGTAGATTTGCTGGCCTCCAAAAGCAGAGTTTCACCTGTCAAAAGGTTTCTTTGCCTCAACTAGAATTATTGGGTGCACTGATTGAGGAAAGATTGGCAATGGAAGTCAAAAAAGTTCTGGATTGTAAAGGTTCATCTAATATTCTTTTTTGAAGTGATTCTAAAGTCACATTGTATTGGATTAAAGGATCCAGCTGAAGAAGTCTTTTGTTCAAAATCGTGTCAACAAGTTTCAGAAATTGAATAATCAAGATTGAAGGTTTTATTGTTCAACCAAAGGCAATCCTGCTGATTGTCTAATGCATGGAATTAGTGCCCTGTCTGTAGCAAACAATTCAAAGTGGTTGACTTGTGCAGATTTTTTTTAAAGGGCCACATTTATCTTCCCTACAAATGCTTACAACCAATGGTTCCAGATGTTGAGCACATGACACCAAGTGAAAGAGAATCCTCTGTGCATGAAAGCAAAAGTTCTACTGACATTAATGACCTTTCTGAGAGAACTATGTTGATTGACATGAACTCTAACGTTACAAACAAACTCTTCACTATTAGTGACAATTATTATAAAATAATTGATGTTCTTTCTTATAATTTTTAGTTTAACTGCAGGAATGGGTCTGAAAAAGTAGGACCTTGTAGACTAAAGGAGGTAAGAGCAGCAGAGTAAATGTTCATTAAGCATGAGCAGAGAGCATTATCTTGTAAAAAGGCACAACGGGTAACTTAAAAAATGTACACCCCTTTGTTGATTTAAAAAAAAAAAAAAAAATTCATATTGGTGTCCATCTCCGAAAAGCATCTTTACCATTTTTTCAGAAATATCCTGCAATCCCGCCAAGAAATTTCTAAGCTAAGTAACATTTACTTTTGTAGTGTATACAGACGTTTATTGCATACTGGTCCTAAATGCAGTACGTTTAAAATTTTGGACATTGGGCAGTAGGGATTTGGCACGAAAAACAGTACACCTTTGTGTGACATGCTTTAAATGTAAACCAAACTTGTCTTAACAGACTATGGGTTTTACCCTGAGAGAGTTAATAGATCACAACCATTTCGTGTTTCAGGTTTGGATCTATGCAGTCCATTTTATGTACTAGCTTACAAGTATCAGAGATCGGGTTGCTGTTTCGTAACACAAGCTATCCATCTTCAGCCTTTGTGAGATTTGACTTCTAACGCTTTAATTGCCACTCTTAAATGTTTCATGGCTAGACATGGCTAATGTGTGAAAATATTCACTGATAATGCCCCTAATTTTGTGGGAGCTAATTCTCCACTGAAAAAATTTTAGAATGTAATTAATTTTCCTGACAAACTTTTGGCCTCATTTTTCACTACCGAAGGAACATACTGAAACTTTATTCCTCCCAATTCCCCTCATTTCGAAGGACTATTGGAAGCTGGTGTAAGATCCGTAAAGCATCCTTTTAAGGAAATGATAAAAAAATTGTGTGTTACGTATGAGCAGTTTGAAAAAATAATTGTGCAAGTGGAGAGAATACTAAATTCGAGACCTCTTACCCCCATTTTCAATTATTCTAATCGTTATCAAGTTTTGACCCCAGGTCATTTTTTAATAGTGAGATTGATACACACCATTCCAGAGCCAATGATAATAGACATAAATGAAAATTGTTTAAGTCACTGGCAGAGAATAACAAAGGGTTACTCAGATTATTTGCAAAAAATGGTAGACTGACCATTTAGGAACTCTGAAGCAGAGAACCAAGTGGATGGTAGAGAAAGATAGTTTTTCTGTTGGTACCATGTTACTCGTTAAAGAAGACTGTTTACCAATTTGCAAATGGATTTTTGGTTCAGCTATTAAAGTCTATCATGGATATGATAATACAATAAGAACTGTTAAAATCAACACAAAATCAGGAGAATTAAAAAGCTTGATCACAAAGATCACAGTGCTTCCTAGAGATAACTGATATTTTTGCATATGTAAAAGGAAAATTGCATTTGGTTACAGTATTATAACAGCTCTAATTATAATAATAGTATTGTGCTATTTATAAGTATATTAATTTTGCTTTAAGAATGTTCCTGTATAATTTAATGAAATTTTGGAATTTCAATCAAGGGGAGCGTTAAATCCCTCTAAAGTACGATAGCACTGCCATTGCTGCTAATAATAAAAGAATGTTTACTTTTACTTCTGCTGGCAAAGCAGAGTATGTGTGGTTGCCTAGGTGGCTTCTACAAATAAGTGAAATAAAATGATAAAAATATAATTAGTTAGTTCAATGAGTTACAGTGCATTTCAGTACTTAGCCAGATCACCAACGACAATAATTTTAACTCTGGTAACCTTACTTAAAATTAGCACATTTATTCCATTCACTTTTCTCTTGCATATGATCTGTGGTATCTGTGCCATTTTATTTTTTATCTGAATGATAAGCTGGAAGAGAAATTCTTATTCCGATATTTCAAACTACAATTGATAACTTTTGCTCAAGATTCTAACGGTATGGGTGTTTAGAATTTATCCGTAAAAGGGAGAAAAAAAATTCGAGAGTTGAAAAAAGCTGGATGTAAATTTCGCCAACATCGTATCATTTGTTTTGGTTATGATGCAACAAACCAGCATTATAAATAATTTCAAAAATAAAACAATTCATTTTCATAAAACAAATAACTCACTGCACTTAAAATTAATTTTTTTCATAAACTTAAGAAATATTAACTAAAATCAAAAAGTGTGATATTTAGCAACTTATTGCTCGTGCCCAGCTAACAGAAAAGGTTTTTTTGTAAGATTAGCAGATCTGCATATATGCCAAACCCATAATTTAGCTTAACAAAAAGTTTCAAAAATTCTGAACTTAAAAACACAGAAGTATACAGTAACTGAAATTTGAGGATATTTCACTTTCTTGACTTTACTCCTGTCCTAAAGATTCTACATTCATACTAAGATAGTGCAAGATTCACAACAAGGCATCTTAATCATGCATTCTTAGAAAGCTCTTTTCCCCTAGGCATGACTCCTCAAAATAACCTATTCAAATGTACAGAATAATGTACTACTGTTTGTATGAAAAAATATTATAAAAAGTATCATAGTATCATATAAGTCATAGAGAACAAATACCATACATATCGCGAACAATCTCCTACATCTAACTGTGACTTAAGACTTTAGAAAAACTCGAAGTTTTGATTTCGATGTAGCCGCGTGTACGGTAGTGTGTGTGCGTAGTAGCTTCTGTATCTGCTTTAGAAATGTGCTTGTATCTTTAATTTCTTCATTAAATGTTTCAGATATAAAATTTTTATAGCGTATTTTGATGACCGTAGGATCTTTTAGCAAATATATTTACCATCATCGAACTCGTTTACTGAAGCGGGCGAAGAAGCCTGCAAAAAGGTGAGTAATCACCGTTTCTTTATTGAACTCTTAATTTTTTGACATCATATGGCATCCCTGCCGGGATGGTGTAATATTTTGCTATTATTGAAAAATCTAATGTGTTCATCAAATATATTGATTCAGTATTGAATATTTGAAACATTTTGATCAGTCAAAAATGAGTGAAGAAATTATAACAAAATTGAAAAAGAAACGCGGCACATCTAGATCAGCAGTTACTAAAATTCTTAATAAGATAGAATCGGATCTGTCCGAAGATAAAATTAATGTAAATGAATTGGAAGAAAATTTAGAACTGCTGAATTGTAAAGTCGATATTCTGAAGTCTGTTGACAGTGAGTTAGAAGCGGTTTTAAAACCGGAAGAAATAGAATCTCACTTACAAAATGTTGATGAATATCTAGATAAGATAATTTTGTGCAGATTTAGAGCGAACAAGAAAATTAATGAAGTTAAAAATCAAAATTTATTGATTAATTCACCTTTGAAAAGTACACAAAATTTAAATGAAGAAATTCCTATGAGAGAACATGTTTCCAAAGCAAGTGTTAATGTCAAACTTCCTAAGCTCACAATCACTAAATTTTATGGTGACATTAGTCAGTGGCTCACATTTTGGAGCTCATATGAATCTGCAGTGCATGAAAACGAAACTCTAACAAAAATTGATAAATTTAATTATCTGAAAGCTCATTTATGTGGTTCCGCATTAAATACTATTAATGGTTTCTCGATTACATCTGATAATTATGATAAGGCTGTCAAATTATTAATTGACAGATATGGAAGAAAAGATGTTTTAATAAATACTCACATGAGTAATTTGTTAAATATTTCCCCTCTTAAACATTCGAATGATGTCAGAAGCTTTCGAAATTTACTAGATAACTGTCAAACACAAATTCGCAGTTTAGAATCTCTTGGAATTTCTTCAGACACTTATGGTAACTTGTTATCTCCTGTGATTTTAAAATGTTTACCCTCAGATCTAATTTTTGAATTTAATAAATATACAGGAAACTCTGAATATAAAGTTGAAGATTTAATCACCTTTTTGAACACTCAGTTAAGCGCGAGAGAGAAAATTGGCACTTTGCCAGATAACTCTCGAAACGCAGACGAAAGACGTGTTAATGCTGATTCATTGGGAAAATATAAACAAAAATGTAATCAAATGGGTAAAGAAAAAATTCCAACTTCCGCTGATCTATTCAGTTCAGAGGTGAATGAAAATATGAAAAGTACTTGTGTATTTTGTAATAAATTTCATGATTCTGAAAGATGTGATTATGCACGCAATATTAGCATTGAAGAAAGAAAATCTATTTTAATGAAAAAAGGGGTTTGTTTCAGGTGTTTGAAACAAAATAAACATTTATCAAGACAGTGTAAAGTAAAGGTAATTTGTGAACTATGTAAGGGACGACATTTTGATATGCGTTTTTCAACTCAAAATATTTGTCTTAATAAAACAGAAGCTAAATGTGAAAAAGAAATAAATGAACATGCTGTTTTATCAAATTCTTGCACAAAGGAAGTGTATTTGCAAACTTTAATTGTTAATATAACAGAAAATGGGAAAGAATATTTGGTGCGCATAATCATAGATTCAGGGAGTCAGAAGAGCTACATAAGCAAATTTCTGGCTGAAAAATTGGGTTTGAAGTTCCTAGGAGAAGAAACAGTGGTACATGGTCTATTTGGGGGTGTTGAAAAAATAGAAAAACACAAAAGGTATCTTGTGAAGCTATCTAGTATTGATAAAAAATATCAGGTACAATTTGAGGCTATGGATCAAAAGAAAATTTGCTCGAATATTCCTAGAATTGGAGACAGAGACTGTATAGCAGCCTTAAAGGAACTTGGAATATTTGTGAGCGATATTGCTTTAAATGAGAATTCATGTCTATTTGAGAAGAATTCAAATGAAATACATGTCCTTATTGGAGCAGATTTAGCTGGGAAATTATATACAGGGGAAATAAAACATTTGTCTAAGGGGTTGGTAGCCATGAATACCAATTTAGGCTGGACAATTTTGGGTAAGGGTAGCAATGAAAACATAAATGACAGTTCCTTGTTAGTACTCTCGTTGCATGTAAGCAATGCTCAAATATCGGATCTTTGGAGTTTAGATTCTTTGGGAATAACTGACCCTATTGAAAAGAAAACAAAAACAGAATTAGAAGAGCTTGCTTTTAAACATTTTAAGGAAACTGTTGAAAGAGATGAAGAAGGTAGATATCAAGTAAGAATTCCCTGGTTGGAAGGCCATCCTCCATTGTTAGACAATAAAGATTTATGTAGGAAAAGACTTAATAGCACAGTGAGATCCGTTCATTCTTCGTGTAAGCTAAAAGCCTATCAACAGGTATTTAGTGAGTGGGAAAAGGAAAATATTATTGAACGAATAAATTCGAGTGAGGATTCGAATAAAGAGGAGAACTTAAGTATTCACTTTTGCCACATCGAGCGGTCATAAAAGAAAATTCCACAACTAAAATAAGACCAGTTTTTGATAGATCAGCTAAAACTCGTAATTCGGTGTCTCTCAACGATTGTATCGAAAAGGGACCTAATTTGATTGAACTCATTCCTTCAGTCCTGAACCGTTTCAGATGGGGAAAGATAGGAGTTATAGCGGATATCCGAAAGGCTTTTTTACAAATAGGCTTACATGAAAATGACAGAAATTTTCTCAGGTTTTTATGGTGGCAAGATGGAAACCCAGCTTCTGAAATTTGCTACAGAATAGTATTTGGTTTCCTTCTAGCTGCTGTATTGACACACCATTTTGATCAAACAACTGAGGAAGAGGAACTAGCGAGAAAAATTAAAGATTCGATGTACGTCGACAATTGCGTAACTAGTCTGGATTCTTTTGAAGAGCTTAATCTTTTCCGTTCAGGATCTCAGAAGTTGTTGAGTACAGCTAAATATGATCTACGGGGCTGGGTGCACACTCGTCCACCTTCTCCCATAGATAACTATGAGGGAAAAGAAGAAGTTTCAGTTTTAGGACTATCTTGGAATCCTCATGATGATACGTTGTCGATTGATTTAAAGACATTTACCGATCAAGAGACAATTTCAATAACTAAAAGAAAGATCCTTTCGTTGGTTCATACAATTTTTGATCTTATTGGTTTCAGTTGTCCCTTCACACTAATACCAAAGTTATTGTTGCAAGAGTGTTGGAGACTTAAAATCTCGTGGGACTCGGAATTGCCATCAGAGATTGCAACAAAATACCAGAAATGGAAAAATCAACTGTCAGAGCTCAAGAAGATTAAAATTCCTCGAAGACTATCAGTTTTAGAACTTCAGCATGAAAATTTATCGTTACATGTGTTTTGCGACGCATGCCAGTCTTCACATGCAACGTGTACGTTCTTGAGAGTCGAAGCAAAGAATGCAGTAACTTTTCGGCTAGTACAAGCAAGATCCAAGGTTGCTCCTCTTAAAAGGGCAAGTATACCCCGTTTAGAACTACTTGCTTGCAGTATTGGTGCTAGATTAGCCAACACTGTTAAAAGGGACTTGAGATTAGACGATATAGAAACGTTCTTCTGGTCTGATTCGATGGATGTCCTTTACTGGATAAAGAAGAAAGATAATTGGGGTGTGTTTGTTTCTAATAGGGTGACAGAAATCAGAAATTTAACATCAACTGATCAATGGAATTATGTACCAGGAGTACAAAATCCGGCCGATCTTCCGTCTCGAGGGTCTTCGGCGCAAAAACTAGCTAAAGGAAAATGGTGGGAAGGTCCTACCTGGCTAAGATATTCAAGAGACGAATGGCCAAATTTCGAACTCGTACCAAATGAAGAAACTATAAATTCAGAAAGGAAGAAGATTATAGTATCATCTGTAATCGAAGAGAAACTAGATTTCTTTTATCGGGTATCTTCCTACAAGAAGATAATTAGAATTACAGCATGGATTTATAGATTCTTCAAGAATTCTAGACGACCTGTCGATAAAAGTCAAGGGTCATTAACGGCGAGTGAAATTCAGAAAGCAGAAAATATTATTTTAAAGAAAGTCCAAGAAGACTTTTTACTTGGGAAAGAAGACAAACGACTACGGTCCCTTACCACAATTACCGATTCAGAAGGATTATTAAGAGTGAAGACAAAAGTTTTTATGCGGAAAGATGAAGAAAATTTTAGACTTCCTGTAGTATTACCTTCCGATCACCACGTTGTTAAAAGTTTAATAATGTGGAAACATCAAGATCTGGGACATGCCGGCGTTCAGTATTTAATGTCAGCATTGAGAGAAGATTATTGGATATTGAAGAGTAGAAAAACAATAAAGAAAATAATAAAGACATGCACTGTCTGTAAAAGGTACAATGCAAAACCTGTTAATGTCTCTGCAGGATTTTTACCAGAAGATCGTATTCGAGAAGCTTTTGTTTTTGAAGTCATAGGAGTAGATCTTTGTGGTCCTCTGTATTTAAGAAATGGATCTAAGAGTTGGGCAGTACTGTTTACTTGTGCCGTTTATCGGGCTGTCCACATTGAACTAGTAACATCATTGTCTACGGACAGTTTCATTCTAGCTTTGAGAAGATTTATTTCGAGAAGAGGTCGTCCTAGCGTTATCTATTCAGACAATGGAACAAATTTGGTGGGAACAGCTAACGAATTGAAATCAATTGCCTGGTCCAAATTACAGGAGTTAACATCGTTTAAGAGAATTACCTGGAAATTCAACCCACCGTCAGCACCCTGGTAGGGTGGCTTCTGGGAGCGTCTGATTGGCATGTTAAAAAAACATACTTAGACATGTCCTAGGAAATGCTCGTCTAGATTATGAAGACCTATACACAGTACTCTGCGATGCTGAAAATGTCATGAATAATAGACCATTGACTTATATATCTGAAAATAGCAATGATCTTATACGATTAACACCTATTATGTTCTTGCAAGAAATAAAAGAATCAGGTGTTCCAGATTTAGATCTAATTAATTCCAAAAAGGCTAATAAGCGTTATGCTTATAGACAGAGAATTAGACAACAGCTCAGAAAACGATTTAGAATCGAATATTTAGGACAGTTGAGAGAATATAACAAGACCGTAAAAGAATACAATTTAGAAGAAGGAGATATCGTCCTTCTTGGAGATGATAACGTGAAAAGAAACAACTGGTGTTTAGCCAAGGTGATTAAAATGTATCCAGGTAAAGATGGGAAAGTACGTGTGGCAGAAGTCAAGACCAAACATGGAACTTATTTGAGACCTGTCCAGAAATTATATCCTTTAGAACTCAAAGACAATGACAAACTGTTAAAGAAGAATAATCCCGATGTAGTGACCAGTGACTGTAGTTCAACTCCTTCTGCAAATCCTTCAAGGGATCCTGAACATCTTAATAATAATGAGGTTGTCACTCAAATATCACGATTTGGACGTCCCTTGAAAAAGATACAACGAATGAACTTGTGACTTTGAATTTGTTGAGCTTCAGATATAAATCTCTGAATCTCAAAAGGGGGGAGAATATCGCGAACAATCTCCTACCTCTAACTGTGACTTTAACTTTAGAGGAACTCTAAGTTTTGATTTCGATGTAGCCGCGTGAACTGTAGTGTGTGTGCGTAGTAGCTTTCTGTATCTGCTTTAGAAATGTGCTTGTATCTTTAATTTCTTCATTAAATGTTTCAGATATAAAATTTTTATAGCGTATTTTGATGACCGTAGGATCTTTTAGCAAATATATTCACCATCATCGAACTCGTTTACTGAAGCGGTCGAAGAAGCCTGCAAAAAGGTGAGTAATCACAGTTTCTTTATTGAACTCTTAATTTTTTGACAATACAGTTGCTGACATGTATAAGAAATAAAAGGTCAAACTCTATTTAACAGTTTTAACAAAAGTAATATATTACTCAGAAGTTATGAGTAAAATATGTATGGAAGCAATAAGAAATTTAACACATATTTAGCCAGCTAAAATAATTACAGGACATCTTCAAAACATCTAAAATTAATACAAAACAGGAACTAAATACAGTATAAGTGATGGAAAAGAATGACATATATATATATCCAAAATGAATGTGTTTATTGCATTGTAGTTCATACAGCTTGAAAGAAGACCTTACAAAATTTCTGCTTTCTGGAAAGACTGGCATAAAAGAGACTTGACCTTTAGATTTGCATGTCAAAATTCCAGAAATGATGACTTAAGCCACAATACTCAGGCTTTTATGCATATGAAATGAAATCAAACTATCACCTAGACCAGCAGTTCTCAATCTTTTCTGGACACCATTGCCCCCTTTAGAAGATAATAATAAATAAATAAAAATAGAAATCAACCGAAGCTCCCTCTTCCATAATAGTTAATTATCTATGTCTATTTTATCTGCTTTTCAATCTATTAAGAATCAAACGATAGAAATTAATTAAAATGACTATTAAATGTAGTAAAAAAAATTTTATTAAAATTTTAAAATAAGCACAAAATCAATAAGAAATTTTAAAAAATTAATCAGACAGTTGAGGGCAGTGGAAATCTGACAATTTCTTAATGTCAGGCTCGAATTTAATTTACATCAGTCGCAAGCTGACATTCAGTGAGCCTGCTCCTTTCTTAGACAGCAAATTAGCAACTACACTAAACTCTTGTTCAGGCAAATAAGATGAAAGAAAATCAATTAAAAAATTTAGTACTCCTGCTCACAGTCCTGAGTAGAGAATTGGTATAGATTTTTGAAGTCAGAACTCTTGGCATCCTTTCCTAGATTTCTTTTAGTTCTTTATTAGTTGTGAGTTACACATGTTCCTCTTCTAAATTTGATGATTCTGCTGTATCTGTATTTGCAAAAGGATCTAAAACCATATTTGGCATATTCATCTTTAAAACATCCAGGTGTTGGCAGTAAATATGTAAATTTTCCTATTTTGCAGAGACTGCTAATATGTAGCTGTATTCACTTCTACCTACATTTTGTTTGAACAGAAGTTTTCCCACAAAGCAGTTGTGACCTTTTACATACTACACTTTTTTTTTTACTTAAATTCAACTCATATATTTGCAATTGTAAATTGACTTCATTAAATATTTTAAACAGGTCTCTCAAATAAGCGAAGTCATTTTTGTGCGCAATCATATTTTTGCTCAGTTTTTCGTCTCTCTTTTTAACCCCCTAACTGCCACGGAAAACCTACAAGATTCACTCTCCAGTGCCACCGTTTTTTTACACAGGCGCGGGCAGTTATGCGATTTATTAGGGGGAAAATAAGTGCAAGTTTTCTCCCTTCTCTGAAATAGTATCCTCTTTCGCATACTCGTCAAGGTCATTGTGGTGTTGCATTCCAAAGCTTTGCGAATAATTTTACTTGTAGCAGCGCAAAGCAAATGATAGCATTTCGGAAGGACGTATATATACGCCCGGGGCAGTTAACGCATCGGCTGAGCAAAGCGTATATATACGCTCGCGGCAGTTAAGGGGTTAAGGAAGTCCAGTAATGAGTCAAATAGATTACAAAAATGATTCAGACAAATACCTTTTGACAGCCAACAAACTTCTATGCACAGCAGAGATTTCAAGTTTTAATCTCTCTCTCTCTCTCTTTTTTTCATTACCTTGTTGGACAAATAATCTGTCATGCAATCTGATCTTGCTGACATAATGAAGAAATGTATGCAGGCAATCATTCAAATTTTTTGCAACCAAATGCTGATGATGAATAAAACAAGGTACAGTAAGTATATTTAATACTGCTTGTTTCAAATATGCAATGAAACCCTTATGATACCCTATCACTTCTGAAGCACCATCAGCAATAGCTGACAAAACATTATGAATAGGAATTTCTTTCCCTTGAAAATATTTGTTCGCGTATGTAAATATCGATTCTCCCTTTGTGTCAATTTCTAGATTTTTAGAAAATAATAATGTCTTGACAATTTTTTTTTTCTTCTTTTATGAACTGAACAAATGATAAGAGTAGTGCTTTGTTACCTGGTAGAGTTCACTGATCGAGTCAAATGGAGATTTTGCAAGTAATCACAAAATTTATTTTAATGCCTTCAGCCATTTTATTTATTCTTCTTTGTACTGAGTTACGACTCAGAGGAAGTTTTCAGATGATATCTGACAATGTCTTATGAAAAGAAAGAGTTTTTATTTTCTCTCCGACTGCTGGCAAGATTAATTCCTTGCCAACTATACACAGATGTTCCGCTTCTGCAACTGACAATGAAATATTATATGAGGCTCATAGTCCATTATCATCTTGTTTAGATGATGATGCAAAAAGGTTTGATATAGTTGACTGCTTTAAATATTTCTTTTCCAGAAATATTTCTTTCTTTCTTTCCTTTTTTTTTAATATTCCTTTTTAATATGAGGCTCATAGTCCATTATCATCTTGTTTAGATGATGATGCAAAAAGGTTTGATATAGTTGACTGCTTTAAATATTTCTTTTCCAGAAATATTTCTTTCTTTCCTTTTTTTTTTTATTCCTTTTTACAGCATGCATTTTATTCAAATGTTCTTGTAGCCTAGAAGGTTTCATCACCTCATTTTGAAAAGATGTTTTGGAAAATTAAACATGTAGATAATGATCGATTTGCAGCAGAGAGCACAAATCCATATTTCAAATGCTCAATACTGTGCCGCCTACATTTCTTCTTATATTCCGACATTTTGAAATACAAAATTTGCAATGGTTTAAATAAACTTTTTAACAGATTTATATATATTTATAAAAATAACGGCTATAATGCATTCTACCACCTTCACTCACAAATATGGATTATTGGCAACGCACAAAATAATGAGACATTCCTAGAGCTAACTCTGCCTTTCCTAGATTTGATTTTGAGCATCCATCAATTTTAAGTTTTTGGTTGTTTGTGATGCCTGTGCACTTTCTACACTAAACAAAACATATATAATTTTGTCAAAACTTGCTTGATTGCATGAATCACATTTTCTTACCACTTGCACAGACTTATCATCAACAATAAAATGAATATGTACAAGTATACCTAATGCTAATTTAAATTTTTAACGCTTATTTATGCAATAACAATAAGATAAAAATTTCAGACAGCTAGATAAAATATTTATTCATAGAAAGAATAAATATCTGAAAAGTACTTTATTATATTAATTTCCTAAATAGAAAGTTATACCACAATCACCACTGAAATATTCCCAGTGGGGGCAGTTAAATTAAAGTAAGTTGTTTAACGATTAATTAAACACATTGGAATTATTTGAAAATTTCAATGCAAAAATTTAATATTTATCTGTCAATATCTTGTGTAGCCACGAAAAATTTTTTGCAGGTACCAAACTTTATATTTGAGATAGATATAAATGCAATACTACCCCCCCCCATTGCAAACCTATGTCTTAGATTCAGCATGGGCTTAAATGATGCTCATATATAGATGTAATAAAACTTGAGTTATTTTCAGTTATGTAAACCACAATGTAACAAACACATTATTTTCAGGTACTATATGAGTTTTTCTTTTTTCATCAGTTTACAGATGGAAGAACAGATAGAATAGAAAAATGTTATTTTGACATCAATATGGAATCAAGTGAGTAACTTACAGAGGTATACATTACATTTCTAATTTTGTAACAGTTTGAGGTGTTTCAAGTTTTACATTGAATTAAAATGCTTCAACATAAAGAAACTCTATTATAACAAAAGTGTTACACAGTAATTTAGTAATATATCAATAACATACCATTTCCATTATTAAATGGCCGCACACAGCACACTTCTCAGCAGTTTGTTGGAAACCTGAATACTGTAACGGGGGGAAAAAAAAGAGCACTTAAAACAAATGCAGCTTAAAAATGACATGCTTACTGATATATAAAATCCTGCTATTCATATAATTAACTGTAGCATACGATTTTCAAGCTGAATTTTTTTATGTGATTAAGAAATATCTAAGCTTGTAAATAAATCTTTTTTTTTCCCAACAATAAAAAAACCTTTCCGACAGGCAACTAACAGACCTCATTTTTAGTAACCACTCTAAGAAAATGGCTCATTAGTTTGCCAGAAACAAAATAGATTTGTCCAAAATTGCTAGCCACTGAAATAAGGACTATGCTACATTTTTCAAAAATGGAATAT
>KK112880.1:780828-792968 GCA_000611955.2 Stegodyphus mimosarum
TTTTGACACTATTTATAAAAGATAAAGCTACTTTTTACAAAACTTTTATAAAAAAACAAAGTAAATATACGATGTTCATAGATATGTAACAATACAGATGAGGTATTTAAAACGTTGCAATTTGAAAACAAAGTATAATATTTTTTACTAATGAAGCTGCTATATTTATGTTACTGTAATCATGGATTATCACCCAAATAGAAATCGCCAAAGTTTCAGAATGCACCGAACTCTCACAATGAAGTGCATAACAATTCATAAGTTTTAACTACCAGCATAACCATTTTAGTATGCGTTCTACTTATTAATTCCAAATTCCAATAAATCACGATATTTTTTTTTACTTGAAACTCAATTTTAAAATATATGCTTGCCAGAATTGTTCCTGCAATGAAAGAAACTGCAGTACTATTTCTGCAGTAATACAGTATTTTGCCACCAAAATCACTGAACAAAATGATTGCTTTGAATCTCTTGATCACTGCAAAATTTCTTCGACAGCAATAGAAACAAAAACTGCTAGTAAGTAGGTTTATTTACTGGGTTTGTGGATAAATAGCAATTAAAATTTAAAATGTTTACGAAATAAATTATTTGACAATAAACTGTGCACATTTACTGGCCCATAAAGTCTGTACAAATACACTAGTACTTATTTTATTCAAAGGATTAAATGTTTACAGATACGCAGCAAATAATTTTTAACTCACCAAATAATCTTCTTCACAATAAACCTTCCCATGAACATTATAAAATGCTTTTCCTCGCAAGGCTCGGCCTATACATAATTACATGAAAAATGTTCTGAATGCATTCTGTTCACAAACAATACAAGAAGATACAATTAAACACATAACAAGTAAAAATAACTCGCGTAAAACCTTAAGCTAAAAAATCCCTCAAAATACAAGAAACTCTCTTTTATGTGTTCTTGCTTTAGCCACCGATATTTTCATGAATTTTTTTTCAAAAGTATCAAATTGTTGTTGCAAATTAAAAAAAAATCCTCATTCCACTGCACTCAGAAAAACTATATTTTAATTATTCCAGAAAGTAAAGTAAAATAACAGCACTGCTAATCAGTTTTAAAAGATCATGAACTTATGAATTGATTAATTAATGTTTATGTGTTTTGAATAAAAGTTATTTCCTATCTTTTTCATTAATTCTTGTTTTTTTTTTGTTTTGTTTTTTTTTTTCTTTTTTAAATTTGAATTGGATTACAACCATACAAAGCACATGAGGGCTATCAGTTTACAAAGAAGGCCATCTTCATGGAGCATGTTTTAAGGGAAACTGGTTCTTATTCCTTTACAAATGGGGGAAAAAGATGAAAACAGATATGCAACCAGCTTGTTTGCCAAGACTCAAAATCAGGTTGAATAACCAATATTCAGCAACTCTATCACTCAGCCACTGGTGGGGGCTTTTTAATTTACATTAGTATTTTTTTTAACTAAACAAATAAATGCTTAATTAATACTTAGGTTAAAAAAAAAGTTTGATTCTTTGAAAGTCAAGAAGATGAATGCCAAAAGATAAATTTAGACATAATGTTTCCTTGGTTAAATTGTATTCTTATGCTCTCTTCGGCATATAGGAATTCAACTGAATATACATGCTTTTTACATTTACAATGTGTAAATGCTGCTTATTTGAATTAACAAAACATCTGTTTATCTGACCTAAGGTCCAGTTCTATTAGAGGTTAGCTAATCAAGAGTCAATGCTATATACATACATATAGCGTAGTGAGATAAGCTTTGTCTCAACAATGGTACTATTTTTATAATGTAAAATACAACATTAACACATTTTAAGTATAAAACATTTATCCTTGAAATAAAATCTGAAAAGGTTCAGATTTTAACGATTGTCCAAAGGGATTTTTTTAAAAGCCAATATGATTTATTAGAGGGATTATCGATACAGATGACCTAGGTGGAATAGCAAAAACATTTTATAGGATATTGGATCAATATGTATTTAGACTAACATGGGAACATTGTATACATTCTTTATATTTAAAAAGTTAAAAATATGTAATGTTTTTAATCAGATATATCATGAATTAAATGTAGTTTTATTTAAATCAATCAGATTAAAAAGCAAAATCAAAAAAAATTATTTTTAAGATATGCATTTACTGTTTTTAAATATAATTTGGTTTGTTATTAATAACAGACAGATTAATTTGAAAGTCAAACAACAAAAATCAGCATTGCATTTGCAAATTTTCACAGGCCTAGTTTTGATGGTTTTTACCATATTGTCATCCTCAGCTGCCAAAGCGCCTTTTGCGCTAAATATAAATTTGTGTGTACAGAAAACACATGTATCGTATGCCCATGCATGAGTAGACTGTTGTCGCATGCATATTTGAAAATTTAATAAAACATCACAACCTTAGCAAATGTTAGGACAGCAGATAATCAGAAAGTACAAAATTTTTATGAAGTACATATATTTACCACAGGAACAGCAAATGAAACAGTTTGTATGATATAAGTTTCCCATTGCTTGACATGCTTGACCAGCACCAGATACTTTTTCTCCACATGTGTGACAAATACCTGTAAAAAATAAATTAATGCATTCTCAGTATTTTAAGGGGCATAATACAAGGTTAAATAACATACTAATGTTACACTTCTTTTAATTATGCTTATTCAAAAAAAGGATTTTTAAAACAATTTTAATTAAGTTAGAGAATATTTAACACAGGCATTTTGATAAAACATTTATGAAACACTTTGATAAAACCCGACTGTTATTAAAAATGCAGGAACCAGTTACAATAAAATGAAACAAAAGTATGACGTCTTCAGGAAGGTAAATATATATATATATATAATTACAAATTAAGAAACAAGAATTCAACTCCTATTCCATACATTTCTATCAAAGAAAGCTAGTGCCTTGTGTAAAACTGCTTGAACATGCATTCAGATTTTTCATTTGAGTTAACAAATGAGCTTAAGATTCTAGAGAATTAGGTTATTTCAAACTGAATATCTAAATTCATGCTACAAGAAGCACATTAAAAATACTAAATCCTTAGATTAAGTTAAATACACTCACTTCCAAAAGTTAAGCACGGAGAGGAAAATGCTAATTTTCGGAAGCCAATCAGAATTGAAGAGGATGCAATTCACTGCATAGGTAGATGGAAGTATGCAAATATGTCAGGTAACAGGCAATCACGCGTTCATGTCAAGAAATATGCAAAACAGGCAGTCTTATAAGAAGCCAGCTTTATGAAGGGTTACAGAAGTTGATTGTAAGTGCTGATAGAAGGTGTACAATTTATTTCTGTACAATTTATTTTCAAGACATACGTGTTTCTATGACTTCCAGAAGACAAATGGAAGATTCTGAGCACTGGCGTGCTGTGGGGCACAATGAAGAAGGACAGTCGATCACAGATGTTGCTCTTTTTTTCGGCGTTCATCATTCTGTAATTTCAACGTTTATAGAAACAATTCCAAACCACACAGACAGTTTTCCAAAGGCCCGTAGCCAGTCGCCCAAGGGTTACAACCCCCGCGGAAGATTGAGATATTGCTATTGTAGACAAGTGGAATTGCAGAGCGACCTTAACGCATGTGACATCTATGGTTACAGCATCCATTGGTAAGGCGATATCTGCAGCTACTGTACGCCGAAGATTACATATGAGTGGATTGTACGCCTGGGTACCTCAAGTTTGTGTTCCTCTATCCGTCCAATCAAGAGGGGCACGATTATAGTGATGCTGGGAACATGTCAATTGGAATGTGTTTGACTGGGACAATGTCATGTTTACTGATGAATCAAGATTTGCTCTGGAGCCAGATGACAAGCATATAAGGATATGGCATGAACAACGAACGTGCAATCAGTCCCAAAACATCACCGAACATCACGCATTCTGAGGCGGAAGCATTATGGTGTGAGCAGGGATTTCATTAGTATACCGCACCGACCTGCACATCTTTAAACGGGATTCTTTGACGGCTGTCTGGTATCGAGATGAAGTCCTAGAACCCATTGTGAGATTGTATGCTACAGCAGTTGGCCCTACTTTTGTTTTAATGGACGATAACACACGTCCCCATAGAGCTGACATCGTCGATGACTATCTGGAGAGTGAAGGGATTGCGCATATGCCGTGGCCAGCATATTCGCCCGACCTTAATCCCATTGAAAATAGCATATTTGCCCGACCTTAATCCCGTTGAACATCTTTGGGATGCTCTCGGCCGTGCTGTATGTTCACGTTTCCCACCTCCAGGCGCTCTTATTGAGCTGGGAACTGCTCTACAAGAAGAATGACGATTGCTTAACTCTGCGGTGGTTGACCACCTAATTGAAAGCATGGTCACAAGGTGTAAACTTTGTATACAGATGAGGGGGGTCACATACCCTATTAATGTCCTCTTTTATGCTGTTTATTTTCACTTTATACATAATTCTGTTTAAGTCTCCAGTATGTCATTATCTGATAACTTATACAAATTTAATATTGTTTTCATTTTTGCATATAATTATTGATTTTGTTTTATGCATAAATATATATGCTAATTTACTGCCAAATTTTGTGTCAATCAAAGCAGTATTTGTTGATTTTTTTGGATTTTACATCTTTGTGCTTAACTTTTGGAAGTGAGTGTAGACCAACTGGTCTAATATTGAATACATATATAGGGTCTGATATTAAATGTAAAGAGAATAATTGATAAAAAACTCTTAATTATTAATGAATGATTATTATTTATCAATAACACTATACGGTTAGTCTATATTTTAGGGTGACCCTTGAATTATCACTAAGTTGTTGTTTCATTTATGATAATCTGAATAGTTGAACATTATGGAAACCCTATTATGACGTGACCGGTTGCATGATTACAGTGAATTTGATAGATCGGAAAATATTTGTAAGGGCTTATTTATGTGTTGGATATTGGTTATGAAGTATGTTGTTTATTTTGCAATTTGCACCATAAAATGACTGTATCATAAGATTGATATGAAAAGTTTCTGTAAGATTTGGAACAAAAGCATTAAATGACTGGTGCATAAATGAAGGTTTACTTAGTAGTCGCTATAAACAGGGCTTTGGAGCCGGAATCGAAGTTAGGCAGATTTCTGGGTAAAAGGAGTCTGAGCTGGAGTCGTTAAAAACACGTCGACTCCGACACCAGTTTTTGCTCGACAATTTGAATTTGAAATGAAATTAAAGTGAACTGAAAAAAATTAATGACAAACTAAGTTATGATTTTTATTTATGGACTATATACATTAATAAATAGTTATTTTCTATTTTATTGACATATGAATAAATAAATATACAAGAGGAGGATAGATGTGATATTTGCCATTATTGATTAAACTTATTCATTTAGTTACTTCATTTGGTTAAAAATCTCATTGGTAAATTTAGGTAAACAGCAATAACAGCAGAACTCCAAAATTAATGCCCTTCTTAGAAAGTGAGCAGCAAAAGGAACAATTATTGATCAAGCAATGCGATGGGGAAGTACATATTTGATGATATAGAGGTTATTAGAATTAAGCACTTTGTTTAGAAGATGTAGATAACCCTAATGTTTCACTAACAGAAAGCCTGTGGAATGATCTTACAGAATTGGATACTCTTTCTACACCATACATAGCCACAAAAAAGCTACACTCTGAAGAATTAACAGCAGACGTGAATGGAAGAATGTGATGCTTGTTCTTTCTGAAATGGAGGGCTTATTGCAAAAGGAATCATTTCCTCAATGAAGAAAAGAGAAACTTGTTTGCTAGACAATGATATTTTGCTGGGTTCAATATATGTAGAACCAAAACGCTGAATTTTTTTTAATGACGAACAAATTAAAAAGGCAAAGAAAGCCATCTATGAACTTTCACTAAAAATGAAATTATTCTCAGAACAACTGGAGTATTCAAATCAGGGCAGTCAGATGGCAGACATTGCAATTGAGTTTATATGATCTTCCAGTGATGAATTAGATTTTAAGAAATATTTGGATAATACTGAAAAGGTTACGGCAAAGCGAACGAAAATAAAGAACCAAGAGGCTTCCAATATAAAAATGAAAAAAATACAAACAAGATCTCTACACCGACTTTGAAGAAATAGAGAATATGATTACTTTTTCAAGACACCTCTTTTAGAACTTATAAAAATCTATCCTGAAAAGTTAAAAGAAGTAACCCTAACAGTAACAGCTCTTCCTCTTACTCAAGTTAGTGTGGAAAGACTATTCTCAGCTCTGAAGTTTATCAAATAGGATTCTACTGTCCTCTAACAAAAATCTTGACGAAGCTATACTGTTTCTTAGAAATGACCAATGGCAGTTTTTCCATTTCAAAACAGATGCTAATTAATGTAAATAATTTGCTATGCTATAAATTTTTTTCCTATAGCATCTATTACTTTTTTTATATTAAAAAAAAAGGTTAAACACAGGTGTATATGTTTACATATATATGAGGGAGTCGGTCATTTTCCCTACCGACTCCACAGCCCTGGTTATAAGTGTCCTGTTTGTACAAAAGAAATGCGTGTGGTTGAATGTAAAGATCGTTCAGATGGCTTTGAGTGGGTTTGTCCCGACACTATGGAGGATATTTTTTTATTCTTATTTTTGTGAATTTATGTAGTGACAGCAGTATACAAATTCTGCTTCAGATAATTTTCGAAAGTTTTTGGATGCTGTTAAGGAATTTTGTGTGCCACAGACAGAAGACACAGAAATTTCTAAATAAGGTAAGTAGGTATTTCCTTTTTGTAGTGCATAGATGAGATAACATGCATTTCCTTTTTTATGTTATTTCATTGTTTGATTTAAAAAATGCAGTTTATTGAGATTATATATTTTTTGTTTTAATTATGTTTTACTGCATTATGCTTTCGATGCCATTTTACTGGAGAAAATGTTAAACATAAACAGGAATAGTGCCAAAAAATCACCAAGGGGTACCCTGAAATATATTTTTACCCAATATATTTTCAAATTATGCTGGAACAGTAATATTATGTACAGATCCTCTTTTATTATAAAAATATTCCACTCTGCAAGAAATTCGAGTTATTCTGACACTGTCTTTTACACTTCTGGTTAGGAATGCAACAGTTATTAAACCTCAGGACTGCCTAATTAAATTAGATTCAGGACTGCCTGATGGTATATTATATGGAAAAGACCTTACATTATACTTAGTAGTGTCAGATGGCTTTTAACAAGAAAACTGCTAAACAAAATTCTTAATAGGTAAGGAAAGCCAAAATCAGTATGGAGGCCATTGCCATCAGTAGCTCTGAAGTTGAATGAGCTTTTTGCTCAGTGAACAATATTTCCACAAAAACATCTTTGACTGTATAAATATTTCAGACTTAATGACAATTTTTTCAAGTGGAAAACCTTTTAAAGAATTTAATCCAAAGCCTTATATATTTTTTTTTCCCAATAATTTTGTTTCTTGGCCTTAGAACATCTTAAAATAACAACTGAAGCTAAAGAAAAAGAAAATGGACAGCTTCTGGCATAAGCTGTGCCACATAATTAAAGGTACTTCTTATTTTATGCAACTTCTATTTTTTTTTAATGTTTTCTTGTTCATGAACACTTACTTATTTGCATTCTTATGGGCTAAATATTACTTTTAGTTTTTGCTTACTTATGTAAAAGTCCTTTATAGTTTTTTTTTATTTATTTATTTATTTATTTTAAGAATTTGACATCACTCCTGCTTAGGATCACTTGGCCTATCTATGACTTCCAGTTAAAAATTTAATAAGCAATAAAAATATTATTTATAGAAAAAACACACATTTGCAATATTACATATGTACAAAGTATTATATTGTTGAAATGATGTATATCATTCAGTGGGAAATCTAGTAAGAAGTAATACCAAAATATTTAAAACTGACTTAAAAATAAAGCCTTTTTTACATGAGTTACTATGTTTTGAATGATAAATTAAGAAAACTATGCACAGATAAAATACTATACATCAATTCTAGGTACACTTAAGAATTCACAATGTCTTAGGTGAATAGCATTAGTTTAAAATTATGCTTATAATCTCAAGATTAACTTATAAACACATTTAAAGACCACAGTAAACTGGCATCCGGTTTTTGAAACTGGAAACGAACAAAATGGATAATGCAAACAAAATGTAAAGATTATTTTTACCAGAAATCAGTATGAGTAACATTTTGTACAGACTTCGTAAATAAATAAAATAAAACACAACTGAATAAATCTGAAGTAAAATTTCATTCATAATTCAATGCTTTAATGTCATATTGACAGTATAATACATGAGAACCACCCCATTAATTAACGTTAACCCTTTACTACTCAATTAAGAAAAATATATTGAACGAATGCATATATGTGTACACACATACACACGCAGATACATAAACATCGTTAAATGCAACTTACTTTCCATTCTCATCCTCGCACATGCAACACTCCCTTTCTATGGTTTAAAAAAGGATTTTTCACACGAAATGCACGTGAAACCGCCGAAGTAACGTACATCCATAAGCAAACGTTTAATCGAAACCAAAACTTTACGCAGGCCTTAACTCCACTTAAATGTTTTGAATGATTAACCACACACCACGATATGTAAGCCTAAAACATTTTCGGCAAATGTGTGATTTACGAAGTAGAAATACAACTAACGAAACGTCCCTGAACTTCCCTAAAAGTAAGCAGTCGGAAAAGCTTATTTTTAGCATACTGCAAAGGCTGCAGGGAGGACGAACGTGCTTAACGTCGGTATCAAACCACGATTTTCATTTTTGACTTCGGTTATTTCATACTGTTTCTGTGGTTGAGACATATCACAAGCTGCTTCAAAATTATTTTCTGGTGTACAACAAAAAATTTTATTACAAACTTGTATTCAAAACGATGGGCACTAAAAGCGTATTTCAGACTTTTTTCGACGCGCAACACATACATACTTCAAGTAAGTGTAAATTCATCATTTTTAATGGCTTTCCCGAGTTTTTTACTTCCCTTTCCTGCCCTCCTTACCCCCAAAACAAATCATCGTTTTTTGTTAGTCGGATTATATATATGTTTGTTATGTTCCGACTAAAAGCACTTACGAATGAAAATGAATGAAAACAATTTGATTAACAATCAGACAACCTTGTAAATATTTGCTCATGACATGGACACAGAAAAGAAAAATTCAAATGTTAATAATATTAATCAGCCAATTCAAATTCTTGAAATTTTACATAGATTTAAAAAATGGATTTATAAATTTATTTTAAAAAGTTAATTAGAATTATCTGTTCTGTTTATATGAATGACTGATTGCTTCATTATTTCCATGGAAAATTGAGTTAGTCAAATTATATTTCCAAATTTTTATTGAAAACAAATCTAGCATTTTACATGCAAATTCATTATTAATCACAAACTTAAACATCGCTAATATTATTCTTTTTATAAAAATTCTTAAATAAATTATCCATCAATGTATACATTCATAATTTAAAATAAATTACATTTAATGTCTATTTATTTTCTTTCATAGAAAAATAAATGCAATCGTGCTTATATTACCCACAAATAAAATGATTATTTGCATTCTGAATGAGCTATTCCTTTTAAAAATTGCATAAGTATATAGATAACTAGGAAAGACGGTTAGCATCTTTCTAAATTATCTGTCTAATAAATAAGATTGAAAAAAAATTATAAATAAAAATTGAAAATGCAATATTGTTTACAATAACTGAACCTCTCCTCCCATACATCTATTTTGTAAATGTTACTGCTGGCTACAATTCCCCCCCCTTTTTTCCCTTCTGTAATGATATAAGGAATACTTTTTTGTCTATCTTAAACTAAAATAAAATGCACCAGGTGGCATCACTTTGATTTTATGAGTTTTGTTTTTCTCTTTGATCACTATTTTATTTTGCATAAAACAGCAGAATATACTAATAAAAATGCTAAACAATGGATTAATAAATCATAAATGAAAATAAAACTATTCCTTTTAAACAAGTTCTAAGTTTATGTAATGGCTTCATTACAATTTGGATTACTACATAATAAAATAACTGCAAATAAACATCATGAATGGTTCTTTGGCCCACTTGAAAGATTTAAATCAATTGTTCATATACTGTTGGAATATAAAAAGTATCTTAGCTACAACAGGGGAAAAAAAAATGGGGATGAAATATACGAATATAACTTAATTCCAAAGTGAAGCCAGAAAGTGAGCAGAAAAAATAATACTGTGTGTTGGGATATGGATATCTTACAGTCTGAGATTATAATTAATTAAAGCTTGAATAAACTACATCACTCATTTTTCTGCCATCATAAGGAAATAAGCAAGCTAGAAAATGAACAGTTAATAAGAAATAAAATGTATAAAGTTAAATTAGTGACTTTGGAGAAAGATTTGATTATTTTTTTAGGTTATTAAATCTAAAAAAAGTCAATTAGAATATATATTAAATATCAGTTTCTAAGACTACGAGAAGGTTCATTAAAATAATATCCAATATTGTAGGTTTTCATTTTAGAAAATTAGTATTTGTGACTATTACATATCAGAATTAAAGTTGTACAGTAATGGGATTTTTTATAAAAAGTCTTACATTTAGAAACAGACATTCTGAATATTATAATGATATTGCCTATTCATACAGAATTTATACAATTTTATCTCTGTCAATATCCTGGATTTAAGCATTTAGCCATATGGACAGGCATCATGAATAATTACAGATGAATACATCTGAACATGTTTTTCACATCTTGTATCAGCTGTAAAAGTATGATTGATGGAAAAAATAACCTTTTGAGAAAATTTTTATACCAATATAATTTAAGTACCCTACTTCATAAAGACATTATATTCAGATGCAATATCTGGGATGACAGCAGCTTCTTGTATAACATACCAATTAGGTGGATGTTCCTTTTTTTTTTGTTTTTTTTTTTTTTTTTTGTTGTTGGTTAGAGAGATAAATGGCAGCAATATTTTAAATACCAGGGGTTAATAACCAGTTTTAGTTGTACATAAAACTGTATCTTTTTAAATCAGAAAAAGAAAGAAACAAACTAAAAATGATTTAAAAATGTTTTTCTAAAATTAAGAGCTTATAAAAAATATTGACAGATGCTTAAGATTACTTCTAACTGTACATGTATTATTTTGATAGCCAAGAACTGAAATTCTGTTGCTTAATATGAACATACTCTGCTTAATCATAATTGTTACTCGTAAGAGTTTACAATTGGGTGCCCCTTGTTTTTTTTTTTTTTTTTTTTTACGATTCTTCTTTGATGCCAAGATCGGCACCAGGAATGCAAAATTTTCAAGATGGCTGCTACACACAACCAAAAGAAGAAGTCAGAGAATTGCACAAACTAGGCATTGCGCACTGCCTTAACTTTATACATGTACACATTGGTCTATTTTCGTTTAAAAAAAATCAGGAAGCTAAAACAAAGTTAAAACTATCATGGTAATTAGAAATGGGGTTTCATCGCCAAAATTGAACAAAATTTGTCGCTAATCGAATGCGCACCAGTTCTATACTAGAGCTTTGTTACTTTGCAGAATGATACTAGCTCTTTAAATTGATTGTTGTGCGTAATAATAGCTAATAACTATTAAACTTCAAAAAATATCTTACACTTATTTTACTCCTTCAAAAATATATTGTTTTTCATTCACAACCAATTTACAAAATAATTTCTTGAACACATATATTAATTTGTTTTTCTATCAATATATTTCTCTCAGAATTGTGACTTCAGTTGTCAAATTTATTAATCAATAAATAGTGAAAAAAAAGGTTTTCATAAAATAAGCTTTATTTAAAATTTATAAAATAATTGATAACTAGAAAAATAATTTATCACACAGTTTAATGGCAAATAAGAAATTAAATATTTTTTTTTATAAAATTCATCTACAATTTTGTACTTTGATTAATAGAATCATGAGCTACCCTTGATAAATTTATAAAGGTAGTGGATTAGACTTTTGAAAATGCAATTTGATTGTGTTATTTAGGTGTCTATGCTTTTATTATTTGTAAAATAAAATTGTTGTTTAATTTTGTAAAGATAGTTATATATATA
>KK112880.1:793331-815694 GCA_000611955.2 Stegodyphus mimosarum
TTTAGTTTGTCAAACAAAGATATTTGAAAAATATTGTTTAAATATTAAATTTAAAAACATCTAAATGAAATCTTGAAAAAGATCTCTTCATCAGATTCTATTGTAATCCACAGTGAGTGTGTGTACAAAATTTGAGTTCAATATTTTACCTGGAAATACTTTAACAATGAATGTGAAAATTTTGACCACAGTGACAAAAGCCATCAGCAAGTTAAATAGAAGCTTATAAAAACATGGCTAGCTTTTAAAACATTATGAAAAATCACCTAATTAATATTTTTTTATCATTTTTGTTTTAAAAGAAGGTGAAAAGGTTATTTCATAAACTTTGAAAATTTCTATAATTTTATAACATACATTTTTGTATGTTAAAATTTTAAAATTTCCTATTGACATTCCTATGCCTATTTTATTCTGATTGACAATAAATACTGGCCTCTTAACAAATTGGATGAAAAATATAAATGATACTGGCTTTGACCAACATGTACAAAATTCCTTCTAATGGTACCCCACACTTATGGTCCAAACTAATCTTGATTGTATCTTGTTCCTCCAGAATTTGCAAAAATCAGACTAATGCTGAATATATAGAAAAACAGATTAGAATTATACGTAACTCAACTACAGACTCAGGACTCACTTTTCAAATGATTTTCTAATATAAATAAATAATGAATTTTATTTGGCAAAGCATAAAACTGATAACCTAATCAAAGTTAAGGGCATCAATTAATTGTTCTACTGATGAAATAAGATCAACCCTAGTTGTTCACAATTTAAGTGTTCTTAAAACTGCATAGCTTTGATAACTGAAAAGCAAATTAATACTTTGTATTTTCCAATCTCCAATCTCAGCTGATGCCATCCCTCGATATTGAATAAATTCTTGAAATTGATAACCTACCACAACTTGTAATTAAAATTGAAAAATTTAAAACCAAGCACTATTGTTTAATGTTTTAACATTCAGAACTTCAATCAATGCTCTGATAATTGTCCCTTAAACACAAATGTAAAGGTCTGTAGGCAACAATTATTATTGGTCATAATAACTACAACTACAAAGAACGTTGCAAGCGACTACAGGTCCTCACTTGATGATTAGTTGTAAGCAGATGCAATTAAATAATCTACTGTAATTGTGTTCATGTGCAAGCCTCATTTTGTAGGTACTTAGTATTTAAAACCATCAAAACCATAAGAATCGCTCAGTATACCCAGGAGTAAACTCTGCAAAAGCAGCTAAACTGGCTCATTTTGTCCCCATCTTATCAATAACATCCCTGCCAATTTGGATGCTGATAAACAGCAAAACTCATTACTTAGTTTTCCTAAATTACCCCAGGTTCATAAATCAATCCCTCACACCATTGTACACAGATGACTTCTGAGTTACTTCATGTTTGTAATGATATCAGGAATTGGTGCTATCTCCATCACAAAATTAATTGAATTATTCAAAATTTTGAAAAGTACAATTTCCAGAATTGGTAATAAAACAGAAAGAAAGTTGGTCTTGTTTAATTTTTAATAGGCCTGCAATTAACAAATTATATATATTTTTTCTTTTTTTCACTGTGATTCTGTTATGCCACCAAATTTTTACACTTATCCCACACTTGCTACTTAACCCTTTCGCGACGAGAAGCGCAAACGCGCGCTTATCGCTGAGGCCGGCATTCCCTTTCGCGAGTGTCTGTCCAGGGCCGGAGAGTTTTTTGCTATTAAGCCTAGACCTACGTACCAGCAAGAAACGTACTCATTTTTCCAGCCGGCACGCTGGTGTGCCAAAGAGTTTTCTTGTGATATAAACATTCGCGTTTCTACATGCCTTCGAATCCTTTTTGTATTCTTTTTTGCTACTATGTAGAGTATTTTAAGGTTACTATGTAAGGTTCTATTACATTTTGCAGTGTTTTTATTTCGAAAAACCTTCAGTTTACTTATATACCTTATATGATTTTCAGTTTATTATGGCGAGCAAGCGTTTTTTATCAAGACGAATGATAAGTGAGTCAGTTAGTGGTATGAATGAGAGTGAAGATTCATTTCCTAAAGAGTTAGAAAGTGGTATTTCTAGTGATTCTCGTATGGACATTTTGTCAGAGACTGAGCTCACTGAGTGCCTATTTTCCACTTCACGCAAAAGATTTTACTTTTTTGTAAAGTCTTGTTGTATTTTTTTATGAATTTAAAAGTTTATTAATGTATTTTATCAATTAAAACTTTGGAATGATTTGAATAGCGCTTCCGAAGATTATTTCTATTATTAAAGTGAGCATTTTGTTTATATATTTTCATGTAAAGTAAAGCAAACAGATATTTAAACGCTAATTTTAACATATATGATAGTTTAACGAGCCGTCATAAAGCACGCCATTCGGAAACATTCCTTTCTCCGGTTGGAATGCGCTTTAGCCCACTGCTTGGCGGCGATTGTTTTTGAATGAGCAATAAACGCACCAACATGGGTAACTCCGTATATCTGCGAACATGGCTGACTGGGTATTTTGAAGCTACGGAAACATGTAGTTTTCGCGCATGCGTATTTCCTTATTTATAAAGAACGGTTTTATTGGTAATGTGAGATGACGTAGCGATTTATTCGAAATTCTTACGTGTTAATTTGAGTAGTTATTTCAGTTCTCGTTTTATTCTTTGAATGCGGTGTTTTTCTATTGAGTGTTTGCTATTTTCGTAAATATATATTTCGCTAAATACCAAGTCGCTATGGATTTAGCTGTGATGCTGAGAGAGGTGATGAATGTACATGTACATTTATTACTTTATTGGAAGTGCAAGGGAAACGTGCAGTGATTGATTGGTGTATGAAAGCTGGTTATTTTGTTGATTTGTGCACATTGCCTACATTGTGCAATTCGCTGATTTTTTTTTAAGTTGAAAAGGAACGCTGTGCACATGGCATTTTCTTGTAATTTATTTTCGTTATTTTAGCTTATTTTGTTCATTTGTGTACGTTGCCTACATTGTGCAATTCTCAGATGTTTTTTTTAAGTTAAAACGGAACGGTGTGTACATGGTATCGTTTGTAATTTTAATGCCCTTTTAAAAAAAATTCCTTCTTTCTTGGATGCCATTTTGGTTACGTTTTCGCGGAGCGTGTCGGGAAGGTTATGTAACGGCATAAAATGTGTAACTATTACAACATAAAATGTAAATAATTAATTTAAACCTAACTGACAAATATTTTAATGATCGTTATGTTCGTTTTGCATATTATTTTATTATCTTTTTGTGGCAACAGTTTCCATACTAATTTATGCTTTAGAA
This sequence comes from Stegodyphus mimosarum, assembly GCA_000611955.2. Classification (NCBI taxonomy): domain Eukaryota; kingdom Metazoa; phylum Arthropoda; class Arachnida; order Araneae; family Eresidae; genus Stegodyphus; species Stegodyphus mimosarum. Next base: position 796,626 of record KK112880.1, read on the forward strand.
TTCTATGTTTTGTTTACAATAGGTTTTCACGGAGCGTCTCGGGAAGGTTGCAATTAATTGCAAAGACGTTTTGCAGAAACGCGCCGAATTGGCGATTTTCAAAACATCGCCAAGCAGTGGGCTAAAGCGCATTTTAACCCTTTCTCCTTATGGTTATATAATCAAAAGCCACATGTATCTGAGTCATGCTACTCTCATCAACTCGACATGCATCTGAAACCATATGGCTATACAGTGCCATCTTGTGCCAAAAGTTACAGTTTTTAAAACGTTCCAGGACACTGGCACAAATGTGTGACGACCGGGGGCAAACGAGAAAACGCTCTGGAACGTCAGCATGTCGGCTGCGAAATGAGTGCCTTTCTTGCTGGCACGTATACGTGAACAGTCGGCATGAAAGGGTTAACCCCTTCCTCCAGTTTTCCAGTTCTTACCTAGTAAAATGTGCATGTCTATGAAAGAATCCTCTTCTCCATCCCCATTTCAGCTCATATATATATTTTTTAACTGTTATTCTCGATTTTCAGCTTGTTTGATCTTACTGCTTTGCTTCACATTGTCCTCGTTCCATGCACAGGTTTTGTAATATCCAAATTTGATTAACTCTCGAATATCTGGAAAGCTCAGAACTGCTGAATGCCAGATACATAAAAACTTCGGATATCTCTGGAACAATGTTAAATATATTGACAAGAGAAGTTCTCATTATAGACACAGTATCATGCACCCCAGAAACCTTATGCTAATTTCTTTATATCTTGTTTCTGTGAGTGGTTTTCATAACAGCCCCAGCACACTGGTTTGCATGGAGGCTAATAATGCTGTCAAGATTGCACTGGACAGACTGACTCAACTGTCATCTGTTCCAACATCACTTTCTACGAAGACTGTCCAGCTCGAAGGACAAATTCTTGCAGTAACACTATAGGTACAAATCTTCTGAAAGACAGCCATGTAATTGTAGTCTTAGATGGTATATGCATGGTTCCGATTAGCACATGCTTTATGACAGCTTAATACACCTCGCACTTACTAAATTTTCTATATATATATATAAATAGTTTCTAAAATTTGAAAATATTCCACTTAGTTGAATATTGGATAGTCTCACTTTTACCATATAAATGCTATTTCACAGACACTTACATAAATTTTAATACTCAAAGGTCGGATATTAGTCTAGGAAATCTTATATTGTGACTTGCTGCTTATTTGATTACTATGGAAAGCCATTTAAAATATAAACTGTCTGTACTAAATGCAGATACAGTAACCATAACGTAACTGAAATTTTTGTTTGAAGTAAAAATATGTTTCTTATTATAATACACTATCTCTGACATTCATACACCCACTAGATGCAACATAAAAGAAGAACAAATATAACTTCCTTTTTATAAAAACATTTCTTTGTAGAATGAACTAACAGTTATTGACTGTTATGTATCAGTAATTGATTTTAACTATTATGGATTGGAACAGATATAAATTTATAGGGCCAAATAAACTACAGATTTGAGGCATTATATTTCAAGAGAATTTTAGAATTTAGTACGCTATAAAATATTTTTATCAGGGATTAAAAAAAGAAATTAACACAATTATATTTTATTTCTTTAAAATGGTATATTAATTATGTTTATATGCTAGTATACCATACTTTAGACATTTGTGTTTCTGAGAATCAGCTTTGTTCTTAAGTCATTTGTTGTAAAGAAGCAGTGCAGTCAACAGGTAATAGTTTTTTTGCACATTCCACCATTTTTTTTATGGGCGGGGCAAACATGAAAAGTTACTAAAATTAAAAATATGAATAAAATAAATTTACAACTAATCCTTCATATTCTAATTTAACTTCTGAAATTGAGAGAGGTCTTGATAATAATTTGACCTCACCAGCCCTGGATAACAGTCGTAACTATTACATCATTGGTCATATTATCAAATTACATGTTTTCAATGTGCAATACAAATAAATTTTGACTTACCAAAATACTCTGTTTCAGGTGGATTATTTTCCATCTCATCTTCTATTTCTCTCATAAGAGCTTCTATCTTTTTTTCAGCTTCTGTAGGGCCTTTCTGCCTAGGTGGTGTGATGTTATAAGGTAAAAATGTCTTTGAATTTAAAGTATTTGGTTTGTAATCATCTTTAAAATAATTCATGTGACTGGAATTGCTTGAAATATTTGAATCTTGATCATCATTTTCAACATCATTAGATAATGCTGCAGTTTCATTAACTTCATTTTCATCTTCATCATCATCAGCTTTTGCAGGAATACTGCAGAATGAGACTTTTTTTCTTTCTTTTCCTACTGACAGACAAGTTTGCTTTTCTGATGAATCCTCAGAAGTTCCACTTTTTTCTAGATTATAGGAGTTATTATCTTTTGGAAGAGCATTACTATAACTACTAACTGGTGTACTGTCTGAAATATGAAAACCAATAAAATGTGTCCCCACTGTTGTATTAGGTGTATAAGCTGAGTATTTATTTGGTGTTACATCCACCGAGGTTGCTGATTCTGATGATTTATCAACGTTAGGAAATTTCTGAGTATGATGCTGGGAATAAGATGGAAGATTATTTTTTACTTCATGTAAATTGGCATAAATGGGACTATTAACTACTGTACAAGAGGCAGGCATAAGAATAGAATCAAAACTATGCATATTCTGCTTTTTACTATTTTGAAACACATGTGAAGAGCTCTGACTGCTACCAGCTTGATTAGGTACATTTTCTGAAATATGCATATCTCGGATATTTTCATACACAGGATTTAAATCTGCACTTGATTCTGGTTGATTAACATTGGAACCTGCATCTAGAACATCGGCTGTGGTAACTAAATGATCAGAAGTATTTTTAACATCAGTGCAATATGCAGGGCTACATACTGATTGGTCAAATTTAGGATAACTGGTTTGAGGGCCACCTGTCAAAGTAGCCTTCACATCAGTTTCATTTTTTAAGGTCATGTTATAAGAGTTTGCATTTTGTGCAACATCCCACGGAAAACTTATGTTAGCATGAGCATATTTATTCGAATCTCCACAGCAATATGCAAAACTGTTACCTGCAGTTGAGGAACTGCTAGATTTGGATATTATGCGGCCATATGTGGAATTTAAACTTGAATCATCGCCGGGTGTTGATGCAGGGCACATTTCTTGAGAATTAAACTTTGGAGGCACATTGGAATAAATATTTTGAATTCCTTGCCTTAATCCAGAATTTTCAGCCATTATTACTTTACAAACTTTCTCCTCAAATCATAAATTCTTCAGTGAATATTTTACTCATAACTTTATCCTAAAAAAAATTGTGAAAGTATAGGCTTTAGCAAAAATTTCGTTATTATAATAATGGATATAGTCGGAAACTATTGCATTCAATTTGCATTTTTACACTTGTCAACAACACACCTGACTGACAATATTACGTAAACGCAAGACATACTAATTAAGGAAAGGCTACTGAAAAAAATTCAGTTAACGCTATATCATTCTGACTGCTAGTGCCATCTAGTGGATATAATATAAAATATAAACATTTTCGTCTGACGTAACTTTCACATACATTTTATAAGTAAAAGTCATAACATAAAGTTTTAATAGTTTAATATTCATAAAAAAATAAAACTTTTAATAGTTTAATATTCTAAAAAATCTACATGCTTTCTATTTGAATAAAATATTTTGCGCATAAAGGTATGAAATCATTTTTGCTTAGCTTTTTGGAACGTTTGCCGTGTTAAAAATGAGTTTTTAATATTTCTAGAACAGTTTCATTAATGGTGTTTAGATAGTTTAAAAACATTCTGCTTATTATTTTAAAAACTTTATAACTGGATGCATGCATATATATCTCTGAGAACTGTTTAAGAAGCTGAAAGCTATAATTACTTTTTCTAACACAGTGAATAAACCACCTTCTATTTTATGGGTATTTCTAATGGATTTTGTGAGAAGTGTAATGGGAGGGTGTTTTACATTGAAGAAAAACAAAACAAAACAAAAAAAATAAAAAAAAAATTGCCGAGTTCATTAAACGCAGTAGCTGAAAGGTAAACCGACTAGTGAAATCTCTCAAAAATCATATTAAAAGTTAGCTTTGCTTTATTAGCTTTATTAGTCTAGTCAATTTTGATGATCCTCTATTTTATTTAGTCATATCATTAAAATCTTCTGAACTAATAGTAAGCTTCAGTAAAAGAAACAGATAGGCAATTAAAACTAGTTTTCCGAAAATGACTTAATTATGTGCTGTGTATGTAAGTCAGTGTTCAAAATTTGTTTGAGGTACTGCCATCTATGCTTCATTTTTTGCACTTTACTTTCATTTATACAAGTGGCCTCATCGTCCAAAAAAACGTTTCACTCACTATAGGCAATATTATCGGATTTAAATATTACAAGAAAAGAAGTTAGTGGTCACCGACAGGTATGGAGATCAGAGACTCCTGGCATCTACTTCAGAGGTTAGCAGGAGTTTATTGCATTAAATCAGAATTTAATTTATCAGGATTTTATTGCAATAAAAATAATTTTGACATTGCAATAAAAATAATTTTAACAGTTGACAAGCTGAGTGTACATAAGGGGTACAGGACAAATGATTTTCTTTTCCAGTACATAATGAAGAGTTTCGTCTTATAGAATTAAGAGTGTTTAGTAGTTATCAAGAATAATTTGTTAAAAATGAGAGTAGTATGAGAAATATTTATTTCACAGCTGACAAAACCGTTAAAAATATCAACAGACATTAGGCCGCCATCATTTCTAATATATTCAGCCGTACATGTACCATAGCTGAATTTCCATGGCGCGATGTAGACCCTAACATAGCTAAATTTCCATAATATAGTTCTTTTTTTCATTTGTCTCATGCAGATTGGACTCTTGTCTTGCCGTTCTTGCAGATTTTGTGGCGGAGATGGGTTCTTGACAGAGATTTTCTGCTGGAGACAAGCTTGACGATGCGAATGGACACGGCAAAGTATCCGTAGTGGCAAGGCAAACGTTCAGATATCAACCCCTGGTCGAAGAACCTCATCAACGCGCCATTGATCTCTCGTTGATTGAAGTACCTTTGATGTAGACCAGTGGTGATCATCAGGCATCGTATGAAATCCCACCCCATACTATGACACCCATCCGTTTGGAGTGTGAGATGTAGCAACAAAACGTTTATCTTGGTGCTTACATTGTTTCCACTCGCGGGTGTATTTCTCATCTATATTAAGATACTTGCTGCCATTCAGCATAGCTTCATGACGCCTTCTTGCAGCACCACAACTCATTAAACCAGATTCTTTTTTGAGGCAATTCTAACCAAGCATATACAGTGCCTGCTTAAGAATTGCTCGCAAGAAAATGTTGTGCACTAACTTTGTAATCTTAAAAAGTCCTTAGAACTTTCAAGGTATTTCTTTTCGGATCACCACACTTGTGGCCGACTGGTTAAGATGGCTGAATGTTTTTTAGTTCTTTCTGAGTTCGAATCCAGGTCAACGGGCTGGCTGCATGTTTGGTTTTTGTGACAATTAAATGCCTGCCATTTTTTCCTTTTTGTTCATGCAATTATTTTACTGGAAGTAACTTTCAATAAGTTTAATTTAGGTTTTTTATTTTTTTTTCTAAACCGATACCGGTACCCTCTCCCCTCGATATAGCGCAAAAATTATTCCCCGTAACTGCTTTTTGTGAGCATTTGCAACCCTAGAACTCAGGGACGGCGGAAGCGAGTTGTAAGACAAGTCTCCTATAAAGGTATCTCTAGTAGCTCTACTGCAGGCGGATACCGTTCGGAAACAGGTGACAGCATATACTGTTCTGATAGTTATCAACCAAATAAATTTTTGGTTGTAATTTTGCTCTTATAAGCAAATATTTGTAATCTAATTAAAGTAGAAAAATGTGTAATGATAGAAATTGCTTTTGATACAAATATATGATATAAAATATCTTTAGAATGAAGATAAATGATAAAATTTAAGCAGAGGCGTAGCTAGGGATTTAAGCGCCTGGGGACAACTGAAAATCTTGCGCTTCCTTTCTGTGTGCTAAGAATGGAAAAAGTTTCATTCTAAAATTTCGTCGCATCAGTTTGGCGCCCCTGGATGTTTCGCCCGAGGACAGATGTCCCCCCTTGCCCCACCCTAGCTACGCCACTGAATTTACGTATATTTTCGGCCGGCGCCAGATCCAGCTCGACGACGCTGGGCGACAAAATTTAGGAGCGGAAAAGTTTTATAACAGCAGAAAGCGTAACTCCGGCCTTTGTATAGTTTCAACGTTGCTTTGTGAAAGGATATGTTATATGCATTTCTTTACAGTTATAAAATTGAATCAATGTAGCAGCTTTGCGCAAAGGTATAATGGCATTAAACTCAACCTCAGTTTATTCATCCCTGCAGTCTAAGAACTCATATACAAATGTTAATGCCCCATCATGGTTATTTTGTTATTTCGTTTTTACTTTACTTTCGTCTTTATGTCTTCCGCTGAGTCTTTTCTTCTACACTGCCTTGGTCTTATAAAATCCTACAGCCGTTATCGCTCTTACTTTTTTCTCTCAGTACTTCTGTTTCCTTTCAGTGGTGTAGCGAGGGGAGGAACAAGGGCGTCTATCATGCAGAGGGGGACCAAATGGTCTCCAATCAAACACAATTTTCCAGAAAATTTCAATTTTTATTCTGATCGATTTCTGGGAAATGTATTTTAATTTAATAATTATTGTACTATAATTAATTATTTCGTTTCTTGAATTGTCTGGTAAAATATGTTATAAAAAATTTTGCAATCAAATATCTTCGTACACAAAACGTTCTTCTTTCTTTCTGAAAACTTTATTTTCCCAAAATAGTGATATATTTTTATTTTGTTTTAAACGTAATGCACGTGCAGCTCACGCTTGTTATTTAAAAAAAGATAACAAATAATACACTACGGTCTTTGAGCTATTATTGATTCAGCGGGGGAACAATAACTACAGATATGTTTATTATGAATTAATTTTACATTTTAACATCTACTAGACGATTCTGTTATCCAGCGGACAGCGTATGAGTGAAACTGTTTAGACCAGCGATTCTCAACCGGTGGTACGCAAGAAAAAAAAAAGTTGGTACGCAAAGCAACAAAGTACTTTTACTCTTAAATTAAAAAATTAGATGCACCAACATCCTGTTAAAGTTTTTTCTCTAATGCTCTAAATTTATGTGATCTGAGCTTATCTTTATTCAAGGCCAATAGCCGCTCATAGACTTTAGCAAAATAATCTGTTTTTATTTTCATAAATATTCTTTTAGCATAGACATAGCCATAGACGTAACAAATTTTGTCATAAATGATGTTTTTAAAAAGAGGATTAGAATAAAAAGATAAGATTATCTCATTAGTTCAAGAGCTGATCGATTAATTAGCATGACTACACTTTATTCACAACCCTTTTCGGGCTCATATTGCTCTATTTTCAATTAGAATCATTTTACTTCGATTTGATGTCTCTAACAGCAGATATTTTGTCTTCTTGTTGCTCTGTATTCCTTACTTTTCTGCGCGATTTGAGAATATCGTCGTTTGTTTCTGAAGAACTCGTAATATATTGTGCAATTAAATATTTGTGACAAAATAATAATACAAATCTAGAATTTCAAAATGGAAAAATGCCTAGGACCGATTAAGCGGAAACGTGATGATTCACAAGTGCAGGATCCTACGAGCACTAAAAATATTGAAAAGAAAAGAAAAATTGTATATAGAAAATATAATGAAAGTTATTTATCATTTGGGTTTGCTTGGAATGGATATGAAATGGACCGTCAACCTCAGCGTGTTGTTTGCGGGGAAGTATTATCTAGTCAAAGTATGAAACCATCGTTTCTTAAAAGACATCTTGAATCTAAGCATGCCAATTTAAAGGATAAATCTGAAGAATATTTTAAGAGGAAATTATCAAAGTTCAAAAATAGTAAACAAGTATTGAAAGGTTTGTTACTTCAAGTGAAAAAGCTTTAGAAGCTAGTTACCTAGTAAGCATAAGAATTGCCCAGGTTGAGCAGGCTCACACTGTTGGAGAAAACATTATATTACCAGCAGCTAAAGATGTTGTTTTAACATTATTCAACGAAAAAGGGGCTAATGAACTTAGTAATATTCCGTTATCAAATGATACAGTAAATCGACGAATTCATGAAATGGCAATTTTCATAAAAGAGACACTTATTTAAAAAATAAAACACAGTGAGTATTTCGCATTCAAATTGATGAAAGTACTGATATAACGAAATTTGTTCCATTATAAGTTTACATACGTTTCGAAGAAGATAAGCGAATTGCCGAAGAGTATTTGTTTTGTGAATATCTTCATGATAGAGCAATTGCACATGAAATTTTTAAAGTATTGACAATTTTATGCCTGGACGGAGTTCGACCTTTAACAGGAAAGCATTCCGGTGTTAATTCTAAAATAAAGTCGCACCTGAAACTAAATGTACTTACTGCTCCATTCATCGGGAAGATTTAGTAGCCAAAACAATCCCCGAAAACTTGAAAATCGTTTTGAATCAAGCTGTGAAAATTAATAATTTTATTAAAAGCCGAGCTTTAAATTCAACAATATTTACGACTTCATGCCAGAGATGGGCAGTCAACATGAACGCTTTTGTTAGATTCCGAAGTAGTGTGGTTATCCAAAGGCAAAATTTTAAGTCGTCTTTTTGAACTTTGATCAGAAATTCAAATTTTCCTCTGTGATTCAAAATTTGAATTGCAAAAATGTTTATTTAGTGAATTGTTTAGCGTATTTCGCTGATATTTTTGGAAAGTTAAATGAATTAAACTTGGGATTATAAGGACAAAGTTTTAATTTGTATACCATTAGAGATAAAATAAATGCAATGATAAAAGAACTCAAGCTAATAATTAAAGAATTAGATAATAATATTTTAAACTTTTTACCACTTTTAGAAAGTTTTCTAACCGAAAGTAATTTGAAAATGATAGAAGAATTAGTATCGGACATTAAAAATCATTGTTTTTCATTGATAAATAATTCCCACACATGTGTTTTTCCTAGGTTTATGAAAAAGAAAATTGGATTAGAAACCCAAATTGTTCAAATGTACCTGAAATTTTATTTCGTGGAGAAAAAGAACAATTGATAGAAATTTCCTGTGATCAAACTCTAACTAAAGATTTCAAAAACAACATACTTGTTAGCGTTTGGTTGAACCGAAAAGAAAAAGAATATAAAGGCATTTCAAATAAAGCTATTAAAATTTTACACAACCCATTTGTGTGAACAAGCATTTTCTTCTATTTTTAATTTGAAAAATAAATACAGAACAATATTAAAAGTAGATCTTAATTTACGGTTAAAACTAAGTAAAATAAGACCAAACTTAAAGAAATAGTTCTCTCTTAAATAGGTCCAAATTTCGCACTAAATTTTAGAATTAAAATATCATAACTTAAATTTTGATAATTAAAATGGTAACCAATTTTTAATTTAATATTTTTTATATGTTCATATTTAATACAAATAGCCAATAGGTTGTGCAAATAGGGAAATACATTTCTTTAAATATTTCTATTGAGAAATTGATAAATAATCATTCTAAAATATAGTGGTGGTACTAAAGTTTTCAATTATTGTGTAGATGGTACGCGTTAGTCAAAAAGTTGAGAATCGCTGGTTTAGACAATATTCATATTTTATTTCTATAAGTTTACTATTTCCATTAAAGTAAGTTGTGCTTTTTTATTTTATTTACTGTTGTTGCTTTGTTCAAAAGTAATATCTTAATTAATGTAACAAAAACTAATTTTTTATTTAGACCATGCCATTGCCAGGGGAAAACCTAAGTGGTTCTCGGATCTGAAATGAAAACTAGAGCAAGAAAACGAAGCTTCAAAACTGCAGAATAATAAATTCATATTTATTAAAAAAAATCGCAAAAGGGGAAACCAGAGGATAAGAAGGATGAAGAAGTAAAATCGGAGTCAGAATCAGATTCAGGTTGTACGCCTACTGCTGCTAAACATTTATGCAATAATACATCACTGCAAATACAAGACTGATGAAGATGATGAAGATAGAGGTCCAATTACACCAGAAGTTCCAAATCCATATCCACATCTAATAAAAAGTGCAGGAAATGCGACAGAACCACTCACTGTACTTTTGGACATCCTGGAGGTCAAACATGTTGCTTATTTAAAATTCAGTAATAATCTTCCAACAATATCGAACCAACTTTGTACAGAAATGTTTACTCGTGGATCCTGTATATTTAAGAACAAACCCAGTATAAATGCAGTAGCAACATCAGCTAATGGTCTAATGCCAAAATCCTAGTTTTCTCGACGGGCCGGTAATGAAGAAAGAACTGAAACTAACCGATCTGATTATTATATTCACCATAAAATAATGCAGCATACTTCTTTTGTTGCTTACTGTTTATTACATCAAATTCCGCTACACAATCATCTTTCGTAACTACATCTGGTTTTAATAAATGAAGGAAAAACGATGAATTGATTATCCATGAAAGAAGTCCAGATCATCGAAAATCGTTTACAACTTCGAAAGAAACAGAAAGAAGATTAATTAATAAAACGAGAATTGAAGAATCATTAGAAGCAAGTGTGCATTAAAAAAAATGTGGCGAAACAAACTCTGTTGCAAAAAAATGTAAGCACCCAAAAGGATATTGAGCAATTAGAGTACTTCGCAACCCGACTATGGTGAACGGTTGTCCCAGCTGAACGCTCCACAGACTGTCACATCCTGTGTTCAGGCTGTATGTCTCTCGGTAGCAAATGGTACTACATTAGCCGCTCACCAGTCCGTCTCCAGACAGGTATCGGCGATCATCAGTATTGAGAGAAAAACGTAATTCATTGCTAAAGATCACATTTCTCTAATCGGACACTGTTCAGCTTGCAAGAGCGGCACCAATGCAAGACGAAATATCGTTTTCTGAATTTATACATTCAACCACAAACGAGGGGAAAATATTTGGGATGTATTTTCTGTGTTTGGTTGGTTAACTGAAAGCAGATTTCAGCAGATAACTTTTGCAAAGCACGCAAGAGCTATTTGCCGATGGAAGGAAATGTCTTCTTGGGGACCTTTATATTGCAAACTAGCTTACCATCACTGTACATTTAGGGAAAACTGTGTGTCATTTTACCAGTATTCAGAGTCTATTCACTCAACCACTCTGGCCGTATTTTCCGTGACAGTATTATGCTCGTACATAAAGAGAAAGCCAGTTTGACATTTGAAATTAGTATGAATTGTATGTCAGAATAGATTTCTATCGGTTAAATAATAAAATAAGTAAATAAATATGCTATAGCTAATCATTGTTTACCCCTTAATTTTTAAGTTATCCAAAGGACTTCCTAAATTTGTAAAATAGGTTTTCTTGAAAGTTCCTACGTCATCAAAATCTACTGACTTTACTTTTCAATGGTTTCAATGCCAGTCTAGATTTTATTAAAGTTTTTTTAAATTTCATTATTTTGATTACTTTGATATCTATTTTACTTCATAGATAGCGCTATTTTTGTTATTTTCTTTCTTATTTATTTCTTTATACTTATTCCGTCCATTAATATGACATATATATATTCAAAATCTACAGAGGAGAATATTTTTGCTACTTAACGAACTGCGATTTCCATGCAAATCTTCCTGATAAAGATCAGAGTTTTCCCATTAGCCGACTTCGTTTTGAAGTTGAACTTTGTCTAAATTTAAATGTTATACTAATAAAAATTCAGTATTATTTTTAATTAACTGCTTTATCTCATTTTAATTTGTAAATGCAAAACATTTATATGAATAGTTTTTGTTACGTATAATGATTGCGTATTACTTACAGTATTTATTCAAACAGTTTCTCCAGTTTACTGTAATTATCACGCCTGATTTTAATTGAATGCTCTGTTATTTATTACAACATTTGTTGATTTAGCAATATGTAGGTTAAGCTATGTACTCATTTTGTTCTATTACACTAATTTTTATTACTCCGGGTTTTACTATCCCACAACGCAAAATAAATATAATAAAAGACTGAAAAAATTCAAATAATTACTCGTATTTGTACAAAACGTTTCTTTATTTTTTTTAATCCTTAAAACATTTGAATGGAAAAAAAATTTTGTAAAGTAACATTAGGACACAAAATTTGGAATTAAAACTTAAATTAATTTACTGTAACAACATCACAACGTAAGTTTACATAAAATACATTTGAAACTAACTTCTCATCAATACGTAATAAAAGAATATGAGTTTTCAAGATAACTTCATTTTTATCCAACAAACTGAAAATAACTATGCTATTTAATAGGAACTTCAGATCAAACAAAGAATTAAAACTTTGATAACATTTCCTCTTTTACTTTTATTTTCACTTTTAATTAACAAAAATACTGTATAACAGTTATATAGATTAAACCCACGAATAAGTAAAAAATTACATTCAGGGAGGGATGAACATGAAGCAGATAATATGAAGTAGATGCAGATCAGGATTGAAATATATTAGAAAAATGTATGAAATTCTTTATCCAGGAAAGTCTTTCATTAAAAACAACGAATTAAAACTCTTTCGCTTTTATTTTCACTTCAGTTAACAAAGACACTGTATAACAATTATGTAGATTAAACCCACGAATAAGATAAAGAAATTACATTCAGAGAGGGATGAACATGAAGTAGATGCGTATCAGGATTGAAATATTTCAGAAAAATATATGAAATTCTTTCTCCAGGAAAGTCTACATTCAGTTCAATAAGCAATAAATAGTATTTTTAGAAAGTAGCCATTAAAAAATATTTTAAGATTATTTTATTTGGATGATCTACATTCCGATTTTATTCTCAGTATTAATGGCGAAATTGAAATTGTCAACAAGGATCTATATTGCATTTCATATAAAAATATTTTTACCCCATTTGAAAAGGGGATTATTTTGATAATACTGTTTTTAGCAATTTCATCTAGGCTAATTGATAACTCCGTAAAGCTACCAAAGCAGAAGTGTTATGGAATGTCTCGAAAACAGAATAGTCTACGAACTGCAAATTCCGTTTGATATAAACTAAATATTTCATTAATTACTGTGCAATCTGCCTTTGTTTCTATTATTAGAGAACTTGATTACTTCTTTTGTCTCAGTTCAATAGGAACCTCAGAATTTAAGACAGAGCTCTTAAATCAACTATTATAATCTAAATTTGACAAAATATTTACGTTTTTATGAAAATAATGTTTTATCATTTCTATTTCAGTTATTTATAAGGAAGTAATTCGTCATGTCATTTTTGGTATAAGCTCTAGTGTATGTGGACTAAATGAAAATCGTGACCAAACGTTTACCTTAATTTAAATTCCTTTAAGTAAAAATACTGTCTTACAGATACCTACATCAGATTCATTTTTACGAAGTCCAGAAAAAAGCATATTTAATAAAATAACAAATGACAAACAGAAATGAGAAAACGAATAACATGATTTAGAAACGGTCGCTTTTTAAGTTATTCATTATGTTTCTTACTCTAACCAGCAATATGTGCCATAAGATACCATTTGAACCTACGAACACTTCTTTTGTTTATTTAATGAAAAGTGAATTTTTTAAAATTTACAAATCCTATATAAGCCGCAATAATATTATATAAATAACAGCAGGATTTTGTTTTCTACGCCAATTTTCCAATTTTAAGTAAACATATATATTTTCCATTGATCTTTTTTTGGTATGAGATTTAATTACAAAACAATATGCAAATATTAAAAGAAAAGAATATCAGCATTTGAAGAAACTGGCTAAGTTAAAAGGTGACCCTAGCAAAAATAGCTAGAACTTGTCTTTCATTAGTTGTCTCTGTACTCTTTTAGCTATTTTTAGTTTCATAAATTCCATTAAAATGAAAACACTTTCTATGTAAGTACATGGAAGACTTTTAAAAATTTATTGTAGTAATAATTTTCCTCCTAATTGGTTGATGAGAGATCATTTTGTGTCTTTTCAATAAATATTTTAAAGAACACGAAAAATGACTAATCTGCTGCATGTGAAAATACGTAAAGGGTTTTTTTTTATCGTAATTTACATTGCTCATTCAGATAATCTTAAACGTCTTTTGATGACAATCAGTTTCAATTTGTGATTGCAATGACCGAACTGTCTTATAATATAGTTTAAGTTTCTCTTAAAAATGCATACTCATGCAGCAATTAGGAAACGCATGAAGGGCTTGTGACATTTTTTACAAATCACAACAAAAAAAAAATTAATATCAGTTTGAACTGATATGTTACCATTTCAAAATACATTTAAAATGATACTACAGTTTAGTATCTGTTTCATTTTCTAGATCCAAAGCAACATCAGGGCATTCAATACTTATGATGTCTGATGACCCAGGTCTTGAAGTATCTTCAGACAGGGAACTATTCAGTGAGAATCTGTCTGGTGATCTTCGGAATGCAGAAGAATTGTGAAAGTACTGTCGTCTTTCCTGGGTAGTAGCTGGACTGCTTGGTTGATATTGGACAACAGGAGCATTTTCCTCAATGGTAACTTGACGTTGATCGTTTTTCTTTTGTTCGATTTCCCCAACAGAAGTTGGCGTTTTAGGGTCATCTTCAAAACAGTCGTCATTTTCTTCTAGGGATTCATAGATAGTATGTACTCCATTAGGTTCACGATCACACAAACTTTCGAGAAAGGTATGTGTTGGTGACATATAGCCCGGGTAATATTCCCGGTTGTTCACCCACGTAGGGAATTCTTCTTGGGGTCTTGCTGGGTCGCAGTCTGCCATATCATTCTCTCGCTTCCAAGGCAAGACTGTCTCAGTCAGTGTGCGAACAGGTGGCTCATCCGTTTCTGGAACATAATGAAAGAAATCAGTCTTCAGCAGAGGTTTATTAAAATTTTAAGTAAGCTTTTACGTTACAGAATAAGCTGAACAATAAGTTATGTAAGAAAATTATTATTCTAAATCTTTAAAATGGAGATTTTAAGCACATTGCGAAAATTAAGTTGTGATAACTACGTTGTATTTCTGACAGTTTAAAGTTTTACATTGACATATTTCTTCCTGGTTTGTTTTGCAGTAATTCGTCCAGTTTGTAAGTTTATGTAGCTCGATAGTAAAGTTAAATCCATGATACCTAATTGCGGCTTATATAGGATCTTAGCGAGAATAGTGATGGTTCAAGAACGTGCTCGTCAATATTGAGAGATTTTACCTACACTGCGGTTAAGTATCTATCGGAAATTTAGTGTCCAGACTTAAATTTAAAAGATGAAAGAATTGCAGGCGTCTAGCTGACTGAGCATTGTAAATTAGAGGCTGTAAGCAAGTTATATCTTTGTTTGCATGTTAAAGAAATCTTCAAGGGCATTACTTTACTTAAAGTCGCAATATATATTCCTAGTTATTGTTATTTATTTAATTATCTGCAAGTCCTTGTCTCACCGAAGCACTTAAATGGCTAAAGTAGGCTTTTAGATTCTAGACATTTAGAATGTCAAATATTTCTGTCATCGTTAGGTTCTAGACATTTAGATAAGCAGAAAATTTAAGAGCTACGAAGTTAAATGATGCTTATAAAAGAATTCTCGACCATTTTGTTTCTGAGTTTTATTAAAAACTACAATTTTAATGCGATCATTAAATTACCTTTAGGTGTTGCTAAAAATACCTTTGTAAGTAAGCTCAAATTAGAAGCAAAACTTGACGCATTTGTCTTTAAGTACCTTGGGACATGTATTGAGGAAATGTACACTTCATTTCTGCTGGGATTAGTTTGAATACTATTCTGATAAAGATTACCATCTAAAACTAAAGGATACTGCTATCTCAACTAAAAGATATCTGGATCTTCAAACACTACATCTAACTGCTACATTTGCTGAAAACTTTTCATACGGTGTCTTGGTTTCTTCCTTATTAGTCTTCGAATAATCATCTCGTAATGCAGAATACTTAAATTTGAATGAAGTCTATGCTCTGCTAAGGAATCAATTCATCAACAATGTACTTTAGGTATGGCCCATTTAAAATATAACATAGAGAAATTTCTGATTCAGTTTATGTTAAATGCAATCGATCGTTCGTGGAGTTACGAACCTAATTTTAGAATTTTCTTTCTTAAAGTAATATAATAATAATATGACACAATATCATAAGCTTTTTGGTAATATAAAATAATCATCTTATGATAGTTATCAGATCCATTGCAGATTTGAGTTTTCAGTGCCAGATTTAAGTACTTTAAAATGCTTTTTTAATTTATCATAATTTTAATATATATTTATATATTTTAATAGATATATGCAAACAAAGTTTAGAAACTAATAGACAAAATGCGCAATTGCTGCAGGTCCGCAAAAAATGAAAACGTTTTAAGAAGAAAGTAAAATTGGAGTTTAAATGCAAGTTTACAGTTTCTCTCCTATGAAGGTCCTAACCATTTTATATCTCGAAGAAAGTCGTACGCAAAGGTAGTACAAGTAAAAATTACAATATTGAAAGTTCCAAATAAACTTATTAATCTGATTTTGTTTAGTTTAAGGAGGTTTTACTTTGGGCTTTTTTTAAAAAAAATTCTGCATAACTCTGGGTTATTTCTTTTGGCTCTTTATCTGCTTTTGAAATTAATTAGAGCAATCTTAGCAGCTTTTGATTTCAAAGTTTCTCTGGTTTTATCGATTCAGACTAAAGCTAATTTTAGGTTTTAGGTTTTAAATACTAACAATTTTCTCGCTAGTTTTATTCAGGGAATCCTTTAATTGTATATGATTGTAATTAATTCGTTTACCTTAAACAATTTTTTAGCGATTTTTGTTTGTATATTTTTTGTATTTTGAATCTTAATCTGTATTTTTGAGAATCTGCGTAAATGTTGTAATTTTGCTGTCTTAAGGTTTACGAATGCAAGTCGGGAAAAGGTCTGAGCATTTGAGAATCACTGAAAGTTATAAATTGAAAATTCATTTCGTAATTTACGATCCTGAATCTCAGATGTCTCAGAGGAATGAAACTTGTATTCGGAACTCATTCATCAGCTTGGTTTTGGGCTTCAAAACACTTTTCACTTTATAAGTTCTGTTCGAAACGTTAAAAGATCAATATTTCTTTTTATTTTCTTTTAATATTGTAATGCAATGCTTTCAATATTGTAATTTTTACTTGTACTACCTTTGGGTGCGACTTTCTTCAAGATACAAAATGGTTAGGACCTTCATAGGAAAGAAACTGTAAACTTGCATTTAAACTCCGCTTTTACCTTTTTCTTAAAAAAATTTCATCTTTTGCGAACTTGCAGCAATTGCGCATTTCGTCTATTAGTTTCTAAACTTTGTTTTTGTAATTTTTATGAAAGTTTTGTCTTCTGTATATATATATATATATATATCATAATCAGAATAATATATTTTCTTTTATCCAGAAAGAATAGGATGACGCAAATTTTTTAATTAGAACTAATTTTCATGTTTATCGTCGAAATTTTATCTGTGTTCTTGAAGTTTAGAATTATGGCTTTTTTTAAGGATTGGGAGTTATTTGTATATGATATTTTATGATATAATCTAGAAAACTCTAATTTTTTTTCTGCTAGAATTCTTCAGTTAGTTTTCATCTGTTCATAGCGGTTTGCAGTAGTTCGTGGAATCACTCCGAGTTTTGCTGTTCGACTAAAGTGACTAATCTCAGAAGCAAAGTAAGATTTGAGAAAATATTAATTTGGTTTAGGAAATTATGGAAGTGTCAATGACTTCTTATTCTCTTTGACATGAACACACAGTAAGTTCAACAAATAACAATGTTGCAGATAACAGTATCGCAGATTACCTGTATTAGGAATTTAGAATGTAAGACTGCCATAGGTAAATTATTCGTAAATTATTATAATAGCACTAGCTTGGCATACTAAAAAGGTAACTTTCATTAAATATCTCTGTTATTGAAGTCTGAAGCTTGTGCAATTAAATGAGAATTAAACACAACACAGAGAGATAGAGAGCTGTAACTTAATTGTTACATGGAAGTTAAACAATTAAAAGCAAAATTTTTAAATCGTCACTTTTCAGTCTTCATCATTTGAATTTGAAATGATTTTGATAAGAAAGTTTAAATTTATCCTATATTATAGACGGATAAAATTGTGAGGACTATGCAAGAATTAATAATAAAATTATTCTTTAAAAATACACTGTATCAGTATGTCATTAACAGACTTCTAGGGTGTCAAACATGCTTTCCTTAACATTGTTATTTTTCCATAACAGAAATATGGTAATTTATATATGTATGCGTATAGATGTATAGCTTATTAAAGTAATATAAAACTTTATATACAGAGAGAGAGACACAGAGAAGTAAATAGTATATAAAAATGAATCCTATAAATATTTGTATGTATGTATGTATGTATAGTATGTTGTATGCATATATATGGTTTGTATAGTATGTTTATATGTTTGTATGCGTGTGTGTGTGTGTAAGATAAAATTCTAACTTCAATTTGTAATAACCCCTTCCTTAACTTTGTTATTTGCCCATGACAGAAATATGGTAACTTATATGTGTACAGATGTATAGCTTACTGAAATAATATAAAACTATTTATATATATAGATAGAGAGAGAGGGAGATGTAATAGTATATAAAAATAAATCCTATAGATATATGTATACGTGTGTGTGTGTGCGCGTGTGTAAAGTAAAGTTCTAACTTCAGTTTGCAATAAACCCTTAAGCCTCCTTTTTTTAATTTGATTGTTTCTATGTTCTATCCTAAACAGGGCTTAATTTCTAAAATTGGAAATGCCAGAGCCCTATGGAAGACTGTGAGGAAGGAAAGGAAAACAATAAATAAAAAAATAGCTAAAAATTAAGATAATTAAGTAATAAATTTAAATTAATATTGATCTTAATTTACTTAGTTACTGATTTAATTAATTAAATAAATTAAGATTAATATTAATTTATTTAATTACTGATTTAATTAATTAAATAATAA
>KK112880.1:821133-834605 GCA_000611955.2 Stegodyphus mimosarum
GACGAGAAACTTGTCTTAAGAGGATGAAACGAAATTCCACGAAATACGAAACTCCGAATTTAATCAACTACAAATGACAATTTGACACCATTGCTTTTAAATGAATCAATGTTTAAATTAAGGGTCTCATTTAAAGTAATTCCTAACCTTCTTCTATTATTATTATTATTATTATCGCTTGATTCAGTTGTAAATATACAGGCAGTTTTAATAGTTACAAAATATAGGCGTCTCCTAATAAATTAAAATAATTTTACGTTACTGTTCTAGCAAATAGTATTCCTTTAGTACTATTACCAAATAGTCTTTCAAACAGCAAATTTTAAATTCTAAAAATTTTCTGATTTATTTAAATTTTCTTTTCCACTGTTAACCGATTGTCTAAAAATTATGTTTATTAGGGAATATTCCATATGCTGTGGTACCTAGGTCAGATTTGAAATACATCCTGCTTGGACGTGAAAATTTTTATTTGGTATGCGATATTTGTTTGAAATTCTACCGGAGTTCAATGAGTCATGAGCATTACTTCTTTCAAGACAGAGCTACGGTTGCCCACGAGCGTCAGTTCGCTGCTGCTGCTGTTCAGTAAAGAACCTGAGCTATAACTCTGTATTTTCAAATGATTTTGTGTTTTTTGCGTTAATATTTTGTGAATTCATTAACAATGAATTTTAGGAAAGTTAATGAGAAGAGTCAAGCAACGAAGAAAATTGTTAGGATCACCAAGGAGGTGAAAAAAGAGTTTTTTGAAAAGTATGAAGATGGCATGTTTATTCGAGACTTCTCTATTGCATACTGTATTCCGAATGCGGTGGTCTACGATTGCGAAAAATAAAGACCCTATTAAATCGTCTAACACTAGGAAGGGGTTTGAAATCGATTACCCCCTTCTAGCTTTGTCAGACATGTTAGAGTGCTTTGAAAAACTGCTTTTGATCAGATTAGCAGAAAAATATTTATGAACGGTATCATGCACAGTGCTTCATTTTTGCACAGTACTACTACTGCAGTTGTATTTTAACATATACTTTAATATTTATAATATATTTTAATATTTATAATATGTATAAAATGCTACACTAATAATAAATGGATTTTTTTATGTGAACGAATTTATTATTTTTCCTTTATTTCTTATAGGTAAAGTCCGCTTGGTATACGTCCAAGGATCTGGAACGGATTAATAATGTACACTGAGGTACCAGTGTAATTTGAATAATCCCTCCTGAGAATATCCACATTTATCGTACATGTGTTCTTGCACTAATGGCTTAAGTTACACTAAACCTTCATAAATCTAATATCTACATTGCGAAGTAATTAGCAAACAATTTTATTTGATTTTGCCAGTCTTCTTCAGTAAAGTATTTGAAAGAAATTGAAAGCACTCAAAACGTTTCTATATAAGTTGTGGGGTTTCACCTATTTAATTCACAGTTCAATAATCTAAAATTCCAAACACTAATAAGCGAATAATCGCTTGAGTGTGCGAACAGAGACGTAAGACTCGAGAAGGGTAACTACCCTTTATTTCTCAAAATAAATATGACACATTCAGCTCCTAACTCGGAACGTACAGCAAAGCCTCCACTTGTTCTTGAGCTTAAATTAATATGAAATTAAACTTAATTAGCTCAACTAAAGCTAACTGAAAGGTATAGCCGAAGCTATCAAGATTCTAAGTAGTAGGCCCCTAAATCTTAATTAAGTCGGCGAAGCCAAACAAGAGCCTAAAGTATGGCCGAGCGTAGCAATAGCTAAGAGAGACGTAGCCAAAAGGCAAACGCGCGGTAGTCAGAAACTCAGACTCTCTCTCAAGAAGTCGGTGAAACATCGACTTAAATCCTACTCTTTACTCATTTGCATTAACTGCGTTTCTGAAATTACATTCTGGTAGGAAATTGTAAGCTGAAACTAGAAGGATAGGAAAGATGCATAAAATAACTGTTATTAAAATTAGGATAAACCTTACAAAGTAAATAATGATATATTAGATCTTTGTCGAAACAAATTATGTAAAAAATAGGTTCTTCATAATCAGTAACTGGAATAAAGAAGTTGTTTAAAATTTGAGAAAATTAATTTAGTTTTCCTTTCGTAAATGTGTTTGGTTGCTCTGGTAGAAGACAGTTATTTATTTCATGCTTAAATCTATAAATTTCTATGTGATCTTAAGTTCCTTTGGTAAAATAATCTTTTAAAACCGAGATTAAGTGATTTTTCTCCCTTATTTTGAAAGAGAAAATAAGGAACAGCAAATGAACGGTAGCATTAGATGTATACACTGAAATTAATCAATGAAATTCAAGTTGTGGATGTATTTCATACAATTTTCCTGAAAAGAAATATTAAAACACAGTTTTTTTCTACCTGAATACATCATTAGGTCTTTTATTTTCAAGGGTTCTAAATTTTCTTAATTTCTTAATTCTACAAATAAGCAGTTTTTCTTTTTTTGTTTTTTAGATTCATTTCGATATTTCAAACTCGAAGTTGAACAATTACAGCCATTAATATGAAAGCAATTCTTGAAATAAATTATTTCCTTTGGAAAGACTTAAAAAAGAGCTTTTGTAAATAAATGAATTGTCTATTCGTTGAATCCTTTCGTTGTTACTTCGTGTGGCTTTACGGTATATTTGTACATAATGAGGAGGAAGTCGAATGGGAGAATCATTAGATATCAAACCAAAAAATATAACCGCAGAAGCTATTTTGTAATCTTGCCTCTTTTCTAAGAATGTGCGTACCGCATTGATGAAACGATTGATATCATTAAGCACTTAGTCTCATTCTTGATTTAATGCTTAGAAACTAAGTATAGAATTGATGGCTGGCTGAATAAAGTTTTTGTAATATCGTTTTATATGTACGTAACTTATATGAGACTCTTTGAGTGCATTTCATAAAAGCCGCGCTTTAAGTAGGCATAGTTTTGTCAGACAGAGGAACAGAAAAACAAAAAAAAACTGTGGAATATCGGGATTTATTCATCTCTGAAAAGCTATTTATACCACGTAAATAATGGACCAGGCAAAATGATGCTTCCAAATATCTGTATTTAAGAATTAAATATGTTACATTGATGCTATAAATATCATGCAGCGAAAGCTTTTATATTTTTTTATACTAAACGTGAATTATGTACAGAAATCTTCTTAGATATGCTGCATTTAAAATAACATTAAAAACTTTTATGGTAAAATCTCAATGTACTACGCATATTCTCTCAATTACCTTTCTCAAAGTCTTTTGCTATCAGAAACATACTTTTTTAGCTTATTTATTATATTTTTCACCATGACATTATTTTTCTCAATAAATTTATTTTAAATCTTTCAAAGTGTGCATGAAATTAATATTGAATATTGGTAACATGTAACCACTAACGTTTGCATGTTCTATTATTTTTATGATACCTATTAAATTATTGGTGGTAGGTACATATACCTTGTATGTATACTTTGTACTAAGACACAATGATTATTTATTGAAATCGTAACAAGTAGTCATAATAAAGATTATTAATCTTAACATAGCTTAGCTTTAACTAGTAGCTGTCTGAATGTATACGTAGTGACGAAGACGAGGATTTTCAGCACTAGCAGGTGCTCCAAGTTTCAGATAGCTAAATGAAGTGTATAGAATACTTACTAAAAAGAACTTACCCGTTTTACTGGCTTAAACATGGCATCCTCCAAAATGTGATGTATTTCTGAATCAGCAAGATCTTTGAAACTAGGGTTATAGGTTAATTCGCCCATGTCAATGTTAAGAAGATTTGACTCTACAGCAGATGGATTTACTTCATCAGCAGCAAGCCTTTAATTAAATAAATGTTATTAAAAGATTGCATCTTTCTTACAGAATATGCACTTAAATACCACACAATATATATAGGTAACTCACTTTTCGTATTTTCAGAATCATTTACTTATTTGCAGTATTTAATAAAAGTTAGGAGAAAATGATATTTGTTTATTGCCCGTGAGGTATTTATGCGATGACAGACATTATCATGTCTTGACATATTTTCAGACACATGAAAGCTGCGAAGTATTTAAAACTTACGAGAGCAGTTTGAGCATGCAGCTGATACCGAATAAATAAATTTTGGAATTCGTGATTTAATTCTTTTTTTGACTGCTGATCGTGTGTGAATTTATTAATTATCAGATTTTTCTATTGATTGTTTTTAATAATTAACGATTTTAAACAGAGAAAAATAGGCAAATGAAAAATTTATATCACAGACTTTCTACCAATGATTAATATGTTTATTTATTTATATATTTACAAATGCCTGGCTTTTGGCATTTAAGCCATTAGTCGTCTTGTTTTCACTACTTCTGGGATACAGGATTGAAACTATTTATTTAGAGCACTTATTTAACTGTTTTTTGTTCCTGAATTATTTAACACTTTCACGACTAAAACGCTTGATACGCATTATCATTCCAGCAACCAACGGCAGCCAAACGGCCAAGAACGCCATGCTCTATTTTCTACATACACAATAGCCTAAGGTAAAGTTTTCCAAAATTCACTGCATCAGTTCATCTTTATTACAGACAGTCTTATCGTAAAAGTATTCATTTGTGGTTCTTTAGCCTTAGACTAAAAGTGACATAGTATACTCACCGAGACTAATGGAGGATCATTTGTTGAGAACTAGAAACGATATGTTTTGAAATCTTCGCACCTCTTTGTTCTTAATGGACGGGAGCGGGAAGAAATTGGGAATTTTAATGGAATTTCAGGCGTGTCGGTATTTTAAGCAAATAGGTTAGCGAAGGCCTTGGTCTTCCAAAAGCCAGAGTTATAAAGAAAGCACAGGAACGCAGAGTTATAAAGAGAACACAGAACGCAGTCAGGAATTTTCTACTGTGTTCTCTTTATAACTCTGGCTTTCGGAAGACAAGGCCTTTGCTAACCTATTTGCTTAAAATACCGACTCCTGGGGGTCGATGCAGAGAACTCTGTGAAGCTACTGGCTGGGATCTGTACCTAGGCAGTCTCGGCCACGGGGATATATAAGTTGACTTCACAGGACTAGAACCCGAGTTTATTCTCAAGTTGGTTCAGGCTTGGCAGGGACCGTACTGGTATTGTCGTGTCTGTTCCTCTGGCTGTGGTGGAGCTATATTGTACGTAGATGAAGACCTTCTCGTTGGGGGTTCGGCCCTCAGAGTTCCAGTGACGGGGACTGATGAAGTAAGGCAAGGCACCGAGAACGAATTTATTTGGCGCTGAGAGAGTGGTGCCCCGAAGCAAAGATGATTATGCCACCCCTATTAAGTTTCAACGTTTTCGTTATTGCTGAAGCTACGTATAAAGCCGGACAGGGACTGTGGGGTCTGCGCCGCCTTTGAGGGGTCCCCAAAGTCTTGATAACTCAACTTTGAAAGGCATGTTATCAGGACGAGGGTCTTGACTTTGGCGCCCTGTCCCTGACTGTAATGTAAAAGAGAGGATCATTGAGACAGTCATGGTCGGTCAGAAAACGAAACAGTACCAAACTGACAATAGTGACATAACATAACATCTCGTTATCATGAGAAGAATTTAAGTCCATGTCCAGGTGATATCGCCAGTCCTTTTCCCTGGCTTTTAAGCCAAAATTTGAATCACGAATCTTGTTAAATTCCAAACTTATAAATTTCTTAGCAGAATAAAATTTCATAAAATCTGTGATTTTGCCTGTCAGTCGCTCCTTTCTTTGCCAGAGAATCTCCACCCTGTCTGTCTAAAAATGTTCTGTCTAACATTAATGGGAATTAAAACTGATCACGCTTGGAAAATATTTACATGGTAAAAACATGTGAAAAAGTAGTGAATAAAAAGGGCAGTTTCTGAAAAACGTTTAAGTCAAGGAATTATTTAAATATTCTCCATTTAATTTTGGACAAGAGGCATAAATGCCATACAGATCTTGGTGCCCTTGAGCAGAGAATAGCTAAAGGATTTGTTTAGTCTAGCGTATAATAAGATTATGTTGCGCACTCTGAAGTGACTCTCTTCTATTTTTATTTTATTTACTTTATTTACTGGGCTAATTTTTATTCGCTGGGAATATGGAATACAGCCTGAATCGACAATTCACAAGTGTTTTGTTTTTCCATCTTTTTTATTGTGCCTCAACTTGAATCTCATATTCCTGGCTTATTTTAACAAGAAGTCTCAAGTATTAACGTAACGAATTCATAAAAGAAAAAAAAACTTTTAACTCCTAAAACTGATTTTATTTACACTTTTGCATCATTAAATCTTTCAACACTTCTTAAAACCTAACGCATAAAAATGATTCAAACGATGTCACAAATTTTAATACTTACGTTTCTGTTGAAAAGCCAGAAAATATGCTTTTTGTGCTTATTGAGAAGTTAACAAATGTTTTAAATTCTTATTAAGCTAGGAAAAAAGGAATTTAGCAATACGTTTGAAAAATTAATGCACATGAAATTATTTTTCAGAGACCCATTTAATAGCATTATCAAGCAGAAAACCTGTAAACTGATGAGACTTAACTCATCAAATTTGTTTCTTAACTCTTCTTACAATGCTGTTTGGACAAGTGATAGACTTATTTAAAGCAGAACAACGTCTTTTACTCTGTTGTGACAAGGGTAACAAATATAAATCAGCAGGACTATTTGAAAATTTTACAGAGTTTCTGTTTCAGAAGTAATTTACGCTCGTCATTTTTGACTGAGTTAATCTGTAAGAAAGGATTCTATCTATTCTCTTTAATCGCTCTCTCATACTTCACTTGCCAGTTAGTACTGTAGTTAGTGTTAATTACCCTTCCAGACAACAGGTCTGGGTTCTCATCCCGCAGAATGTTGATTTTTGTTCTAACTCAGATTTACTCTAAGGAACAATCAGTGTTTAAACTTTCTGGGGAGATGTTGTTGTTTCTTTTCGTATTTTCTGCCTGAAGTGAATGGGAAAGAAACTGAGGAAAAGTGGTATAGTTCGACCGTCTCAAACGCAACTCTGGCTGGCATTCTGCCAAAACATGTAGACTCGCCCAAAAGGGGCGTTATTACTTGCTGCGACGTGAAAGGTCACGTGGAATTCTTCTCTTCACGGGAGAGAGAAAATGGAGGGAAAGAAAGTCCCCATCCTTCCACCCTATTTTGAGAATAATTCGGTCCGAATGGCGCATGCGTGTTTGCGCTCATGGTCGCGGATGAGGCGGTCGAACTATAATTGCTTAAGTAGATTTGTCAGAACTGAGTGTTCTGTGCATACTTTTGGCGAACATATTCGTGATAGTGTTGAAGTCCTGATCTCGAACAGGGAGCTGAATGCAGCTATGTTCTGTGGTAGAATAACTGTGGTTAAATGGTAGAATAACTGCACGTAAGAGGGGTTTTAAAATTATCCTTTTATTAAACTACTATTTACAGCCACTTCCCAACTCGAAAGGGGTAACAGAAAATAATGACCGCACTTGGTCCTAAACTGAACAATCAAATAATTTAAAATGAAGTTAAGTAGAAAATTAAGAAGTCGTTGCTCTCAGAGCTATGAACGCGAGGTTGGCCTCTATGCTAAACTATCAATGGTAGCAAGATTTAGCTAATACTAACGCACTTAAATTTCTTCAATAAGTATTAGAGTAACAGGCTAAGGCTTAGAATTTAAATACTAGCTAGTCAGGCTAGTCAGTCTCAGAGCCGCAGTGATCTGAGACTAAAAGCTCTCTCACACAGAGAAGTTCCTTGCTAACCTTTTAAATACAAAACTTGGCTCCACCTCAAATTAGCATAAAGCTGAAACGCGCGCTCATTCTAACGGGAAGTTGAAAAAAGAGTTCAAAGGAAAGAGAAATTAATATAAAACTTTGTTAGTTTAAACTAAGACCTTACAGATTAACTGTTAGACTGCTTGCAGTCAACAGATGGAGCGAGTGCTAGTTCGAGTTCTTATTGAAGCAGAGTTGCCACAAGATCTGCAAAGTAACTGTCGAAGCGAGGTTTTCTAGGTAAGGTTTCTAGGTTTTTTAGCGAGGTCTTCTAAAGTAATTCGTACCGTACTGCTTTTCAAGTAGTAGTGAGCACGTCCAACTAGAAAATAAAATGTTGCGAGACAAGGTTAATTTGTCGATTCCTACTCACAAGACATTTAATGACACTAGAGTGGCATCTGAACTAAAATTGCGGCGAACGGTAATTTGTTGTTACAGGATACCTGACTCTTTACAGATGCGAAGGCGTTAAAAGAAAAAGAATATGGCTTTGATAACTCTCATATAGCAATAGACTCATCAATCGCCATTAAAATAGACACTCAACAATACACGTAAATTAGAGAGAGCAATGTAATTTAAATTCTAAGAAGTTGAAGTTGAACATAAGAAGCTGTTTCAAATGAGACACTGCGATATTTGAAACACAGTTTTATAGTGGAAAAAGTTTTTACAAGTTATCTCTTATTACATGCACTAAAAATCATAGAATGCTGGACTAATTTAGCATAATCCAGTTCTTCTAAGAAAGCAATTTTTAAAAATCTATCACTATCGGTTACTAAGATTTATCGTCATGTTATTTCTATAATTTATATGTGATTTTTGTAAGTACGACTACGTACGTACGAGATATTGTCAAATTAACTTTGTTCCTAACGTCCTAACGATTCCTAACGATTTTAAAAAACTAAAGGTATTCACAACAGGAGTTGCATAGAGCCTATAAGGGGAAAAGGAGAGAAAGAGACAGTTTAGGTTAGGTTAGGTTATTCAATTATGGCAAGCACATGAGGACTATCTGCCTAAACGGAGGGATGCCTTCGTGGAGGACTTTCTAAGGGAAACTGGCTCGTATACACGTTACACATAGGGAAAACCACGAAAACGCCCATGCAGCCAGCCCGTTCGCGGGATTCGAACCTCGGACCGAACTACCAGTGTTCAGCGTCTTTACCTCTCGGCCGCCGGTGGGCAAGAGACAGTTTAAAGAAAGATGAGAACCTGATGTAGGGGATCACTGTGATGTCGAAGATTAACTCTTACAGGAGAACAAAAAGTCTCTTCATAGTTCCTGTATTAACGTTTTCTTTTTCGTATTAATGAACTGGTTTCTTTCTTTGATTAAATTGCTTCTGATAGAAAATTTGGAAATTGCAAGTCTTAAGTTTCTGTCTGTAGGAAAAAAGGGAAAAAAAGTAATCAGCTAAAATCTTTTTGAGAAAGCGAAATGAGCAAAAAGAAGACCAAAAATGTTCCGTTAATGGAACATTCGGATGAACGAAATTGCTTCTCCTATATCATCAAATGTCTAGTTGTAAAAATGGTATGTGTTTACATGTTTCGTTTAGAAAGCTTTGATATTATATAAAGAAATTTTTCGATATCCAAAACGTTACTTCGCTAAAATTCTGTTATATTTAATTCTAATACAGAATTTCAACTACAAATTTTTATAATATTATTTCTTAATAGTGTGTGATTTATGTATCATGCAGGCAGAGTCTTTTATTTTTAAATATATAAACACTTTCTGACTTGCTTTTTTATCTAGGCCAAAGAACTTTACTTCATCACAATGCATTGCCACAGTATTCAGTTAAGTATACATTTACCATGCAGGTGAACTAGGTGTATAGAGCTGCACAGATTAATTTCACTTTCTGAGAGACGATAAGAAGCTCCAACTGTTTTACTACTCCATGATATTTGAAATGGCACAGTCAATAATTTTTATATTAAGGACAAGAAATGTATTAGAGCACTTAGTGTAAAGCTTCAAAAGTTTCGATATTTTCCACTTTAGCACTCATTCGAAATACAAAATGTAGCGAAATTTTCTGATTAAAAATAATTTTAAATGTCGCTTAGAAGTCAATTTTAGTTAGTTTAACGTTTGCGAAATCAATAATTGCTGATACTAGTAATTGAGTGTATCCCAATAAGTTGATATTAATTCCAGAAATTCCGAGACAACTGAAATCTGGAACACAGAGAATGAAAGTTAAAACGCAGAGAGTTTTGATTATGAAAACGGAAGTAACACTAGCTACAAAGGAAGTAAAACTTTTTTTCACGAAAATATTTACCTATTTATTTATTGGAGGTAAAGTGGTTAGGTAAATCAGCATTTCTGTTTACTAAAGATAATTTTTTTTTGCTCAATCTCTGTGCATTAAAATTTCTTTATAAACATTAATAATTAAAAAGTGAAATGTTTTCGATTGGTTTTTCTGCGTTTCGGCTGCTTCTTATGCTTTTTCATAGGAAACCTTTGGTGAAATATAATGACACTTTCTTGAAGCTGTTTCCTATTTTTCTGTGTATTTTGTATTCTTTGCATCTGATATTCATGACACTATGTAAAATTTGAACTACGAAAATGTACCGCACGGTTTATAAAGACATTACATGGAAGTTATAGAGAGTTATAATCATAAATTAATACATTCACTTGAAGAAAAGAAAACCGATACAGGATTTTCACAATAAATAACAGAAAACTCAGAGAAATGGACGTAAAAAATTATATTTTATTCTTATGTATTTTTAAAAAGACAAGAAAATGTTTTATATAAATAGAAAAACTTTAAGAATTTATATGTTCTTTTACTTAAAAGAAGAAAAAAAGTTTGGTTAAATGTAATCGGTCAGTGATACAGAGATGTCTTTTACAGAGGAACAAACAATAGGCGTTAATGCTAAAAAGTCAACCAGAATTTTGATAATTTTGTTTCTATAGATTAATGATACCAATTCATTTTCTTTGTTTATAAAGAAGGCAAACAATCCCATTCACAATATCAGTATACTGTAAATATTCTTTGTAATATATTATTTTATAAGATGCTGCTGTGAAAAATGTTTGTTCCTGGATTTGCCTTCTATACTGATAATATTTTCATAATATCTACAGTATGTGACCAAATTCCATAGTTTTCTAATTTATCTTACTATTAATATACTTCGTTACAATGTTTGATAAGCAAATAAGTTCCTACCTTGCTTCTCTGAAGCGTAAGTGTCTACTAACACTATCTAAATCTGCACCTCCTATTAATCTCTTTCAGATGTTTTCGAAACTACTTTTTGGGACAACTGAAGAATTTTTCTACACTGAAGTGCCACTGAATTAGAGATAGCCAGTCAATAACGAGTTGAGTCTCTTTCTGGCCTTGATAAGGGCTGCCACATAACAGCCCATAGATTCAACAAATTTCAAAAGTATTCCACAGGAAGGCTTGCCAAACATCGGCTAAAGCTGTCCATAATTCAGGAAGGGTCGCTAGTGTTGTGTGATTTACTTTCACCTTTCTCCAAAATATTCCAAAGGTGCACAATAGGATTTAAGTCAGGGCTTCTAGGTGGCCAATTCATGACATAGAAGTCAGAAGAATGCTCATTCAACCAGGCAGTAGCCAACCGGGATCCGTGAGGGGTGCAGTTACCTTGCTAGAATGCTCCATTTCAGTGTAAATGACAGGACAACGTAAATGGATGGAAGTGATTACCCAGCAACTTTACATATCGAATCGTTTTGAAGGAGATAAGTACCAAAGATCCCACACACTGCCAACAGAAAATACTCCAGACCATGATTGAGCCACTATGGCCTTGTACAGTTCCAGCCTGGCATGGATCGGTATCCGCCGAAAATGTCGCAGCAAAAACATCGCGGTCGGAAACATCGCAGAGAAAACAACGCAAGGTGAAAACATCGTCGGAGAAAATAAAGCGAAGAGAAAACATCGCAGTTCTAAAACATCGTGGTACAAAATTTCGTCGTCGAAAATAAAGCGGTTCAAAAACTTCGCATTTTAAAAACATCGTCGTCGAAAATATCGTGGTAAAAAATAAAGTACCTACAAGTCATCGCATGGCGATAACATCGCAGACGTGCATTTTCAGGCTTTAATAATTGCAAAAGAATTCTCGCACAATGATTTGTGATAGCAAGATGGAAGAAGGATAATTTTTACTTTAATATTTTTATTAACTAATAAATATTTGTTGAAAATACAAAATGTAAACTTAAGCGTATAAAATTAATGCAACTTATAGAACTTAATAGAATTTTAAACTGAAATAATTAACTAACAAAGATCAGTAATAAATTATTTTTTATAAAGTTTTACTGGTAATATTTCATGAAAAGTATAACCTAAAAAGGAAAATAAGGAACATAAGAAAAAGGAAGATAAGTAACTTCAAGACTTTATCTATATAATATTGCTTATTATGAGATTATTTTCTTCACTTTTGTTAATCCGATACTCTTGTAGTGGAAATTATTTTTTATTTTGTTTAAATTTCTTCTTCTCCTTTTTAAAAATTTATTAGTTAATAAAAAATATGAAAGTAAAAATTATCCTTCTTTCCATCTTGCGCTCACAAGCGAATATCCATTTACCATCCATATTAAAGGCTGAAAAACGCATGTCTGCGATGTTATCGTCATGCGGGGATTTGTAGGTACTTTATTTTTTACCACGATATTTTGACGACGATGTTTTTAAACTGCGAAGTTTTTGAACCGCTTTATTTTCGACGACAATATTTTGTACCGGGACGTTTTAGAACTGCGATGTTTTCTCTTTGCTTTATTTTCTCTCGCGATGTGTTGTACCACGACATTTTTGCCTTGCTTTGTTTTCTTTGCGAGGTTTTCGTCAGCGATGTTTTCGGCTGTAACCGCATGGATCAGTGGCTTCATCAGCTTGATGCATATTAGGCTGATGGCGCCATATTCTTAACTTTCCGTCGGCGTTAAATAATCGGAATCGAGACTCAGTACTCCATGGTACTCGTTTCCAGTCTTCTAGCTGATCCACCAATCATTCCTCTAGAGTATTTTCTTGCCCAGGCAAGAAGTGCAGCCTGATCGCGTACATTGAGCAGTGGTGCTCCCTTGTGTCTACTGTTCCCAAAGCCCACACAGTGAAGTGAATGTTGCACGGTCCATTTACCGACTGTACAACTGGTGCCTTGATTCAGCTGGGAGGTAATTTGAGCTAATGTTGTTTGCCTTTGCTGGCTACATATGATACGGCTGAGCTGTCTCACATCTCATTCGTTCAAGGCTAATTGTCCTTTGCAATTGGTCCGATCACTAGTTCCCCCCACACACACCATCTGTGTGTTCTTGGTATACTGTTGACAATGTCGACTTTGAAACTCTTAGCTCTCTGAAAATTTCGGAAACTAAATGGCCCATGCGTCGAGCGTCTACTATTTGTCCGCAAACAAAGCATCTAAATCAGAAGTTTCACTCACACTGGCAATTGAAACAACTGCTTAACAACAACCACAGTAGTAGCTATATATGTAGTTATCACAGAGCACTTATGTGAGCATAAATGCGGCACAGCGCTACACAATTGCATAGGCATTCCATCCCTAATTCAGTGGCTCTTCAGTGCATTTGAAATTTATCAAATTGGTTATACATAGTGGTATCGAAGTTTATCAAATTGTCGCAAGAAAATATTCTTTCCCC
>KK112880.1:843432-910668 GCA_000611955.2 Stegodyphus mimosarum
CGTACTTGTATTGATCCATTGTGCCTTCCATAATGATCAGTGAACCTAGAGAATGCCAGGAAAACATTCCCCAGACCATAATGCTCCCGCCTCCAGCTCGGACCGTTCCGGCAATGGTTGCAGGGTGGTTCCTTTCAGAGGTTTCACGCCTTATACGCCAACGTCCATCTGTCCGATGGAGCATAAAACGCGATTCATCCGAAAACGCAACCTGGACTCAGTGGACGTCTTCCTTCGCCACTCAGTGGACGTCCAGCTGCTG
Source organism: Stegodyphus mimosarum (assembly GCA_000611955.2). NCBI lineage: Eukaryota > Metazoa > Arthropoda > Arachnida > Araneae > Eresidae > Stegodyphus > Stegodyphus mimosarum. The sequence goes on from KK112880.1 coordinate 843,695, forward strand.
TACTGGCGTGCAAATTCTAGCCTTCGCCGTCGATGAACAGCAGTCAGCATAGGTGCACGAACCAGGCGTCTGCTTCGGAGGCCCAGACGCAGCAATGTTCGCTGAATAGTACTTTGGGAGACACTTTTGGTAGCCCCTTGGTTCATTTTGGCGGTCAGTTGCTCAACGGTAGCCCGTCTATCTGCCCGAATGCATCTCCGCAACCGTCGTTCGCCTCTGTCATCTATGGCCCGTGGTGCACCACATTTGCCACGTCGCTGATTTTGGACAGTCCCATTTTGCCATGCACGGTACACTTTTACCACGGCGGCACGCGAACAGTTCACAAACTCAGCCGTTTCGGAAATGCTTCCACCCTTGGCCCGAAAGCCAATGATCATGCCCTTTTGGAAGTCGGATAAATCGCTTCGTTTCTGCATTACGCCAACGATTGAAATGTTTTCCGAAGCCCTCACACACCCTTTATATACGCTCAACTGCACTGTGCTGCTACCTGCCTTCTGTGATTGGTTATTTAACTCTGACATGGAAAGTACGTGGTGGTCACTATAAAGTGACTGGACTGTGTATATACATAGCTTGTAAAATATACGCTGATGATAAACACATCAGTATTTCAATATAATGAGAGTATAAAATGGGTATTATCCCGGCAGACGAGTGTATTATGTGAAGTTATCAGATCCAATGGAAATCTACTTTGGCAGTAGTTTCTACACTGTTTAAAACAGCAAGTTTATCTAAAATTTTGAGACAGATTTTTTTATCATTCTATATAAGCTATAAAGCATGTAATTTGAATTTTCTTCTGTTTTGCACGAGTCGTATGTATCATGCAATAAATGTAAAGGTATTATGTGAAAATATTTTCATTACTTCTTAAATGACACGAAATTTACTTTCATCTTTAAATTACAGCGATGTTGAGCATAATATTTCAGAAATTGAATCACATTAAATTTACTAATAGAAATTTATCACATTAATTTTTCCTAATAGAAATTTATCACATTAAAAGGAAATCGAAGACAAATCTAATATACAGAGGACAGACCTAAACAGATAAACTCGAAGACTTAGCTAAATTTAGTTGTTGTGGCAGTTTTTTATTACTGTAAAATAAAACACGAAAATAATTCCTTGGTATATCTGTCTTCTTTATTTAAGCCTAGCCGGTGAAAATAAGAAAAGAGAGTTGAGCAGATGGACAACATGTAAAAAGAGGCGTTTTATGTGGGCAAACGGGCTTTTTATAAGTTACCACTGAAAGCATTAAATATTGCATATTTGCTCCCTAAAAATTTTCATCATGCTGTGCTTTGCCCTTATAAATCGTTTTGAAACTTTTGCTCAGATGGTGATGTTATCACATTAACACTGATGCTGATTACAGAGTAAGATTATAAGCAATTAATAAAGTTTATAATATTAATTAATAAAATAAATTGTAAAGTTTATAAGCAGTGTATGAAATCGAAAGAAGTTCTGCATCTTCCTTATTACCTCAGTATTACTCCTGAGTAATTTCAAACGTTCTTCCTTAGATGCAGCTAATTGTATGACAATATCGGTCATTCGACGGTTTTTACACCAAAGAATATATTTAAATCTTCACTTTTTATTTTTAAATCTGAATTTTATATGATCGTCTTTCAAGACTACCAGCATTTTATTGACGGTATTTCAGAAAGAGAACGGAATTAAGACAGAAACGGGTCAGTAATTAAAATAATACATCGGCGTCGTGTTGTCCTTGAAACATGAGTGGGTTAAACTAAATTATTTGAATGTTGCAAAGCACTCCAAAGCCATTTGCCTACGTGGAGAGCTGAATTCGTGCAGGGCTTTTTAAGCGAAATTAGCTCATATTCAGGTACACATGAGGAAAACCACAGAAACCAACTATGCAACCAGACAGCTCGGCTAGGTTCGAACTACCAAAATTCAAAGGTCTTAACCCTAGGCCACTGATGATTCATTAACGGTATCACGTATATATGCAATAAGTAACAGAATGAATAGGGAATAATAAAACTAAGTGAGAAAGAAAAGATAAATTGTGCATAAATTTAATGAGGGTGTGGTTAGTCAGGTCAAGTATTGGGAGAGATCTTGGGTTTTTAAGAATAGTGAGTTTCAAGGGGTTTTTTGGGGGGGGGGTTCTTTCATAATGGCAAAGCACACGAGTGCTATTTTTCCCGGAGATTTCCATAGAAGCCATCTAATGGATATAGCTTTTAAAACAGCTTGTTTTATTTTAAGATGATTTCCAAAAACAAATATCCTCAAGTCAAGGAAATCATTCTTTACATATTAGAAATGAAATGAATAACAATGTAGAATTATAAATGTTTGGGTTTCGTGCAGGCGAACAATTATTTATTTATGGAAAGAACTATGTAAATGAAAACCGGATGATAGTAGTTAAATTAAAAAAACGTGGCTGGGATGATAATTACTAATATCAGAAATTCTGTTGGGGGGTATTACAATGATTAAAATTTTATTCATTGGGCGATATGAAGAACTACAGAATTTAAATTCTTTTTAAAGTGTTACGCGGTTAAGACATTTTAATGTAATTAAGATATTTTTGCGTGAAGTAATTGTGCTAAAATTAGAAAGCATTAAAAATACTGCAAAAGAGTATTTTATGAACTTTTTCTCAGCGGCATATAGTGAGACTGATGAGTTAGAGCCCTGCTAAAAACAAATTATGTTTTCTTTCCTTCCTCTGCTTTTCCTTCTTCCTAAAGATCGAAAATTAACGGGTGAATTTGTTGGGTAATTGTTTAGTAACTCAAAGCTTGTTGGTGCCTATTCTTCTGTCTTGTTCTGCACTGAATCTCAAAAAAGCGTTCACAAAGAGTAGGCTGTAAAGACTATAAACGCCAATTCTGTAATAACTGTAAAAATATTAAAGACTCTAACGGTAAACATTAAAGGTTGTAAAGACTGTCAACACTGATTCTGTCATAACTGTAAAACATTTTAATAACTGGAACTACTAATAATACTCTTCCACATTCTGCACAAAATTCAAATGCAGAGACACAATTCTAAATTCTGCTTTCTGGAACTACAACTGTCAAAACATCCTTATAAATATCTGTAAAATTCCAGTATTTATTAGTTCCAGTTCCACATAATGTAAGCGGAACTGCCTTAGTAAAACATTACTGTAATTCTACTAATACACAGAAATAATTTCCCCTGATTGACTGACCCTACCTTCGAGCTACAATCTTAGACCAAGAAAAAAATAAAAAAGATGCACCAAGAAGGAGTTATCCGAATGGGACGAAAATCGGTAGAAGTGATGTACATGTACAGAAAAACAAATGATTACAGTTTGAGAAAAATTGGATGATTTATTGAAGTGACAGAGCTTCACAGAGCGAAAAAGTCAGTAACGCGTTTGTCCACCTTATGAAAGAAATTATTCGGCTTGGCAACGATTGATAGAGGTTGCGGATGTTCTCCTGAGGGATATCGTGCCAAATTCTGTCCAACTGGCGAGTTAGATTGCCAACATCCCGAGCTAGTTGGAGGGATCTGCCCATAATACTCCAAACGTGCTCAATAGGAGAGAGATCCGGCGACCTTGCTGGCCAAGGAAATGTTCAGCAAGCACTAAGGCAAGCAGTAGAAATATGCGCAGTGTGGGGGCGGGGCATTATCTTGCTGAAATGTAAGCCCAGGGTGGCGTGACATGAAGGGCAACACAACGTCCCTGTGTCGTCCTTCGTCGACGTAACGCTGTACTGTAAGGTTGCGACGGATGACAATTAAAGGCGTCCTTCTATGAAATGAAATGGCACCCCAGACCATCACTCCTGGTTGTCGGCCTGTCTGCCGGAAGACAGTCAGGTTGGTACCACACCGCTGTCCGGGGAGTCTCCAGACTCGCCTTTGCTGGTCATCGGGGCTCAGTTTAAAGCGGGACTCATGACTGAAGACTATTCTACTCCAGTCAGTGGCATTCCAGTGCGAATGAGCCCGACACCACTGCAAATGGGCTTGACGTTGTACAGAGGTCAATGGTAGTCGGCGCAAGGGGCGCCGTGACCTCAGCCCCCTTTCTGTGAGCCGTCTATGAATGGTCCTTGCGGTCACTGAAGCACTAGTTTCACGTACAATCGAGGATAATGATGCAGGGGCTGTGAGTGCCGCTCTGGCGATTGCTCGGTCTTCACGTTCTGTTGTTTCTCTAGGCCTGCTGCTTCCTTTTTGACGCTGTGTGCGGTCATGGTTTGTCGAAGACTTTTCATACATTCCGCTTCTTCCCTTTGTATTTTCAAAACCTCCGCAACGAATTGTTCCATCAGTGTATTCCTTACGTGTTGCTCGATTAGAATGCATCATATTGGATACCAATTAACATGTTGATGAATGTCAACTTATAAAGTTTCACTCATAAAGTGTCTGATGCAGAAAAAGTTTCTTTTTTTCCCTATTCGAACGAAATATTACAAGCTTTTATATTGCAAGATGTAACAAATTTTCGAGTACATAAAATAGACTCCTTATTTTTGAAATCGACAATATTTAATGCTAAATTTCAATTAAGACCAATGAGGCGGAAAATTGTGTTTTCTTTCTTTGGGAAAAATTCTAAGATTTTAGTTACAAATATTAAAAGAATAATTTTCTCACATGTTCTTGTTCTAACGTCGATGTTTAGCCGGAAATTATCAATTTGAATTAAACACGTTTAGAAATACTCCTCAAATCCGCTATAAAACTAACACCGCAATCTATGATATTTGAAGGTATCTCTTTTGCTGGCTCATATCCGATTGCATAATAGATACTAATCTTTGTAACACATCTATACTCTTAGAAATAACCTTGTAAATTAGTCATAATATTTTCTTTTTCTTTTATTTGGCCATGCTGTGTAAAATTTCTTAGCATTTTAGTTTACCTATGAACTTCCCGAAGAAAGGACTTTCGTGTGATTTTATACGAGGGCTTCTATCATGTGATACTTCTGAGAGATAAATTTCACCACTAACTGCTGTAACATTTGTTATCCTAGTGCATATCTCGAAAAGGCTAAGCCTAAAAAAGAAATATTGATTGAAAAGTCTAGGGAACATCACATAAGAAGCATCTAACAACTTTTATATTCAGCCCTCAGTCCTGAAGGTATTAGTAATAATTACGTGGCTGGCTTGAGGCCAAAGCTTAGTGCCTTTTGATAATAGACTTCAAATGCCAAAAAATTATTTTTATTTCAGGTCCACATATTTATACTGTCTTAGAGTGACGGTTTAGGTAATTATGTTAAATAGAATAAAGTGTGCTATTACCCATAAGCAATATTACTTCCTACATCTACAGTAAATCAAATTAAAAAGTAATGCAAATATTTTAATCTGAAGCTTTTATTCATTCTGATAATTTAGGAATGTATTTTATTCTCCATAATGACATGTATCCTTAGTCCAGCAGATCAAGATCAATAGGGGTAAAATATCTGATATATTGAAAACATATTTTTGCGTGCGTACGGGTTTGTAATAGATTGAATACACAAGTCCGATAAAAAGTTAATAACATTTATTCTTATCACAAGGTATATAACAAAACGCTGGATTTTTCCTCAAAGATATTCATATAATATCGCGGTATCACGCAATGCAATCAGTAGCTATATTTTAAACTACTGAAACATTAAATAGAACGCAATCCAAAGCGCAGAGAAAGCTAATCCGATCTCAGCACGAATTCGATACAATCATCAGCAACAGTTATCTAAACAACTACTGAGCTGAGATGTGTCTCTCCGGCTTTTATATCTTTTTAAATTGGCCGTGCGAGACACTTCTAACAATTTCTGGAAAGCAAAAATGAGTAGAATTACGGTGTTACAGCTAACATAGTAGTCAGTTGCATTTATTCAAATTAAATATCAATTACCGGGATAAACTTTCATTCACTGTTAAGTGCACATGCTCTCGTATTTTTACTTTTCTGGCGTATCTTTCTCTTAACATTTGTCACGCTCTGCATTGCACGGGGAAATAAAACAATTTTAATTATAATTCTACTAAAATGTCTAACAAATAAAGAATTCGTAAGAATATTATTATATTTTCGTACAGCAGCTGGATAGTATTATTTAATTTTAAGTGAAAAATTAAAATTTGCTATTATATTTTAATACCTGGTTTCTTAATCTATCAATAAAATACAGTAACATCCCCAACGGAATTCATTGTGTCCCATTATCATCACCAGATGCAAAATTCGAACTTTCTAGTTTACGTGAATTGAAAAATCACTAATTAAATGACAAAAATTGTAGTTAACGTTTCTGGACTTCTTTCATGAAATTTTTCTTGTAACAGGGCTCGAAATAGAGAATACATGTATTCATCCAGACGCGTTTTTCGAAAAAAAAAAAAAAACTGATGTACTGAAGCTGCGTTCTTCTACTTCTTGTATTTTTTCTTTTTATATACAGTACAAAATTGCATGCCTTTTAATTTTAAACGATCTTTATACTGACCTTCGTTATTCTGACGAAGAAACACCTCTCTATTTCCAAAGATATTTCTTGAGTCCCATTTTGAAATTTATTACGAATCGAAATAGAACCCGCAACTGCGGACTACATGGATAGATGCTGTAGAACAGAGTTAACGAGGGAGGTCTTTTTTAATGCTTACTTTCTTATAGAGTGCTTTTACCGAGTTACGATAAACAAACGTTCTGTTGATAGTCCTTTAAACAGAAGAAAGCGTACTGCATGAGGTATTCTTATATTGTAACTAAAATAACGGATGAAAAATCATTTGAAATGAAAGAAACCCAAGTCAAAATATGTGCATAATAATAACATACTAATATTGAAAGGCTGTACAATTTTTAGACATTTCTTTGGCTTCTGACCCAAATATTATTCATGATGTGTGCTAACCAAGGTGCAGACTAAATGTAAATACTATATTACTGCCTTTTTGTTCACGCTTGTCCATTTTGCTCGCATGGGTGTCATCTTGATTAGGAAAAATAAACAGTATGTGTTTCCTTGATAAAGTTTCAGTTTCCTTGACGATGCGAGAAACATTACGTATAATTTTCCCGCTAAATTCCTTATTCCCGCAAATGACTTTGAGGATAGCTAAAGCTATGGAAGTGAGGTGTTCGTGTGATGGAAGCCATAATTTTAGACTGACGATAGCGTACTAGGGACTAATATGCAACAATGCTGCCTCAGAAATAAGAAAAGATATAGAAAAATGATAAACTAGGGAACTTGGTCAGCATTACACTACAGTTATATATCGATATTTTATAGAAAAAAATGGCGAAAATAAAAGATTGTGGATATCAGATTTCTGTTACCAGCGTAGTAAAACAGAATGGCATAAAGTAATACCACTTCTCGAAATAAAACTAAAAATTTGAACTGGGCAACCAAAGTTCTTGTTATGTGCCCTGTTAAAAGTTATCGAGCGAAAAATAATGAGAAATGACACTCCATTTCGATGAAATCGGACAAAACGTAGTTATGCTTCTTGTCTGATGAAGCTCTACATTGTATCCTATAAATACTATTGTTGCGTGCGTATGGGTTCGTAATGAGTTAAATGCACGCAGAACGGATAATAGGTTGATAAAATTTGTTTTACCAAAACAGACACTTAACAGTTCTGGAACTTGCCACAAAAATACTCTTTCAGCTGTTCTCAGTATCACAGTACAATTAATAGTTAATTTTAAAACTATTAAGAACATTAGACACAGCTCAGTGAAAAGCGCATCTAAGAGGCGAAGCTTGCACGGAAATCTTTCAATACTCCGAAACAACTGAGAGCAGAGCAGTTACCCAACTGAGAGCAGATGCTGTCCTGTCTTACGTGATTTTTACCCGGCCGTCGAGAAATCTTCAGTGCCTTCCATTTCTCGAAATTACTAGAAGTCACATACGGGTCAAGTTACGTTTAAGGGCCGGATATCGTTGCAGTTACAATATAGACATGAATTACTGCTATAGAATTACAGTACCACTTACAGTTACGCAGGGTCTGGACCAATATAGTCGCTTAGTTTGGCGATTTTTGAAGATTTCCCGCCAAATGTGGCGACAAAAATTAGTCGCAAGAAATATCGCCACCTTGGCGATATCTCGCCAATTTAGCGAGATAGCTATTTACCTCAATGTTAAACAGAATTGCCCCTGTAATCTTGTTTTTTCGGCAGAACTTCATCTCTTTAGATTTTTCATGTTATATACAAAAGATATACAATTTCACTAAAATTATTTACTCGTATACAAAATTCTTTGCACTACGCTTGCGTTAATTGAGGTTTTCAAATTTTACTAGTTACACTTTACTTGCTCCATTTATTTCTGCAAAATATCATTTCCTCATAGTTTGGTGATGCATTTCATTTCTACATTCTAATTCACACGTTTATGAGGGGATGTTGCTCACTTCCAAATTTACTTCAACAATGCAGCTGTCTATTTCGTCTGGTAGCGCATGGTCTTTTTATTAAACTAATACTATATTTCCATAGCTATAATAGTCTCTCAGGGACCAAGCGGTAAATTCCTTGAACACTGGTAGTTCGACCCCGGTTCAAATCAAAGTGAATGGGCTGACTACATGGGGGCTTTCGTGGGTTTTCGACGTGTAATATGAATACGAGCTATTTTAACTTAGAAAGTTCTTTATGAAGTCGTGCTTCCCTTCGCTTTGGCAGATAACCATCGAGGGTTTTGCCATAAGCTAAATAATGCAATCGAATCCAAACTATAGCTATTATAAAATACATGAACCTAATAATAACTAGCTATACCTAATAATAGCTAGCTATCTTTCGCCAGACCTTTTTTGGATGACTAAGAACTCAGTGGATCCTTGTATACAGGGTGTCTCTCGGATTTTTGTTATAGTCTTTCACGGTTTGCAATTAGATACAACTTACAGTTTTCCGAAAAACGTTTAACCAAAACAGAGAGAATTAAATATTAAGGAACTTAAGGGACACAAAAAATTTTTAAAAAGTTCAAAAAAGGAACTGATTGTTGGAAACTTATTATTGTAATTTAGATTTCTTCTAGTTTCTCTCTCTCTATTATTTTTCTCCCTATCTTTTTGGCTATTTACCTGCTCATCTATCGAACTATCTACATACGTAACAAAAATTTAGATGTGGTGACATAGAAATGATGTAGCAAGTGGATAAAGACACACTTGCAAATACAGACGATTTATTATTGAAAAAACATTCTTAAAACTAACATGCACAGCTATACCGGCGCAAGATACAAGCTCATTCTTTAAACATTACATTTGTACTTCTTCATATCTTTTAAATATTTAATATAAGAAATATAAGCGGCGACATGTTCACAGAACAGAGAAAAGGAGATGTAAAGCGTAAATTATAAGTTAAAGGTATGCCTAAGAATTATATAGTTCTGAGTTTACGTTATTCGTACTCGAGAATATTCGATAATTATGGTTTGGTTTGAAAAATTTAATACTGTTTTTGGATGAAACGTAAGTACATGCCTCATGAGCGTTATATAAGAATCACGACAAGGATAAATTTTGAAACGACGCAATTTAGAAAGATTTATGACATGCATATTACTATTTTTATATAGAAAAGAGAAATAACGAAACATAATAAGAGATTTAAGGGACTACTACAAATTGAAGTTCAGACTTTATTTTACCAATTCTTATTAATTCTTAACACACACACATGATAAGACATTTTCTTCCTCCTTTCTGCATGCCTTCATGGTGTAATGGTAGCACACTCGGCTCGTATGCGAAAGGTCCAGGTTCGAGTCTCGGTGGCGGCATTGCACATTTTACGTGTTTTCTACTTCAAAAATCCTAATGACTATATAAACAACGAATGGTCAAAATTTCAAAGACAACAATTTTTTTTAATTAACCACCCTATCATTGACGTACAGTGACGTAGCAAACATGAATGTTTTATATAAGGCATGTTCATCATAAGAAGTGTTAGTTATCTCTGCGGTTAGTGTAGAAATGAGCAAGAGGAAAGATCTGAGAGACATGATGTGTACAAGAACACTCAGGTCCGCCATCTTTAAAACAGCTAATATTTTAAGTCTTTCTTGTGCAACAGCACTTGAGGTAATTCTAATAGGAAAATTCCTGTGGATGAAAGAGCGAAAGGCAGCCACCCGAAGTGCAATTTCCATTCAGGTGCATTAAAAACACATCCGGACAAACAACATGCTAGACTTTGCAACGGAAAGTATTTGAGAGCAAAATAATGTCAAGAACGCCTATGCTATCAATGTTGCTGTGGGTTAGGAGCACTAAAATTGTACCACAGACGATTAAAAAACGTTGGTTGGACCTACGAATTTTGTTCCCTGCTTATGACAAGATGCCGATGACAAGGTCAGAATATGGCTCAAACGGAACGAATTCAAGGACGCTTTCTGTCTATTAACAACTTTTCAAGCTGTGGAAGTGCAATCGCGGAAATATTTTTCACGGAGTACAGAAGATCTCTTGACATGCCTGGAAACAGCTCTGAGCATCACAGTTTATCTCAATATCGTTGTGATTAACCTAAATTTCTTTATGGTTGCTATGTTCCCTGCAGATAGTCACTTCGATTCAGATGGTCACTTTCAGCACAATGATGAGCCATGTCTTCGTGCACGATTTATCTCGAATTGGTTTCAAGAGCAGGATTCAGAGTTTAAACTGGTTCCAGATCAGTCCATTAACCTTAATCCCACTCAGCATTTGGAGGGAAGAGCTTCATTTCCAAGCTTTAAAATGAACGAATCCTCTGAACGAAATTAGAGGTAACACTATGTCAGAATAAGCTAATGCTCCTCAGGTACGATTTCAGCACCTTGTTGAATCAATATCCAGAAGACGTTTGCTGTGATCAAAGCTAAAGATGAACCAATGCACTGTTAGGGGTTGTCTTTAATATTTTAACCATTTACAGCGTGCATATTTGCACAGTAGATCAAAATTCTCCTAGCTTATTTATGTAATGTTGCAAAAATGGCAGCAAAGCGTTGTGTTAGCAGTTATAGTGACCTTGAATCTAGATAAGATAGTGTGTCAAGAAATATTATGGTTTTAACATTGGGAGGTATTCTGTGATTAGGTATGAGCGGTAGCTTGCGATTACATCATGGACAGAATGGAGATAACTTGAAATATTGTTTTAAGCTGGCCATATTGCTTACAGAAACATTGAACTTGCTTTAGTGCTTCGGTAATGAGTCGGACGTAATGCTTCAAGTTACATGGGCGCTTTAAAGCGGAAGAACGTCCCTTGAGGACCTTCCACAAGCGCGAAAATGAAGAGCGAATTCAGAGAATTTACAGTGAATTCAGGATGATCAACGATATTGCTCAGTTTATTGTTTTGTCGCACGGGTCAATCCTAGTATTTTGAACATGGCACATACGCACTATATTCCCCACGATGACAATGCATCCTGTCACCCAACATTCTTCTTTTGTTAATTTCTCACCAACCACAACATGTTATGGCTACGCACTGTTCTACTTGTCAGATTTAGCGCCTACTGATTTCTTCCTTTCCCAAAGTGTAGATCAGCTGAGAAGTCGCCTTTTTCCTACTGTTGCCAAGATTAAATTGCGAAATGTTACAGACTCGCACATGCAAAATGACTTCGGGATGGAATCCACTTGGTAGCAGGAACGGTGAAATGCATTGCTCCGCAAAGTAATTGTTTCAAAGGAGATGACGTTCAAATTTAGGTAAGTAATATATTTTTTTATCAACAGAGCTAGTCTGTGACTTCTTGATCCACTGGTGCATATATCTATATCCATATACATGATATGTAATATATCGTATACATGATATACATGATTCGTAAGGTATACATGATATTCCTGATACTATAGCCATATACATGGTGTACATGAAACTGTATCCTAGATACGATATCCATATATATAATACGTAAGGTACGTAAGATAAAGAATACATAAAATAAAATCCTAACATTAAGTTGTAATAGATACTTAAGCCTCCTACTTAACTGATTATTTTCCCATTCTAACCTAAAATAGTAGTATGCTTATTATAAATATCTAAATTGCACCACTTCAAAATTATTTTGCATGTTACATGACTCTTACATAGCACTTTAGCAAACAGAAATGAAATCAAATCATAACTACAATATTCTGAATCAATCTTAATTCTTAACTATTCTTTAGATCAGAATCTACGTCATCCGTCATCTAAATTATTTTTCATTGTATAGATTGATATCTATGCCTCTCTCTCTTTCTTTGTATATACATAGAATAAAATAATAAATTTCGAACCAATTCCACCAAGACAAGAAAGAAATGAAATTTAAAACCAATGCCATCCTGATATTTTTATTTATTTCTATTGTTTTGGGGATTTCTTCTGGTTTTAAAATACTGAGTTGAGAATTTATTCTTTTACATTTCTTAAGTGAGGGATTTGGGGATAGCACTGGTTTTAATTTAATTTCTTTCATGTATTCATGGAATTGGTTGGAAGTTTATTACTTTTTTAGTCCATAATTAATTAATTTTTCAGCAGCATTTTGCGCGGAAATGGTTTTGGGAAAAAAATTCTATAATACTACATGTATATATCCTAACATTAACTTTGGAGTAAGTTTCCCTCCCTAATTATTCGTCTCTAAAACACAGTGTTTTGAAGAAGTATGAAAAAATGAAATATAAGTTCTCAAGTCATATGCCATGAATAGAGATAATTATTTTATTTAAGAATTTAGATTTCTAGATCACTCCGATTTATTATTGAAACAATAATCTTTCTCAATCAGTTTAGGGAGCACAGTAAAGGTGCCTTGTTTCACATTTGGTTCTGCAGTATCATTAAAAAATTCCGTATATACTTATATTTTGTTCTTATACGTTTTGCATGCAGCCTATTCGAAACATCATTTTGGGTTTCTACTTTCCTAAAGTAAGAATAATAAAATGAAATCTGTACTAAATATTTGTTATATTGTACATTTAAGACATTTTCTGAATTTCTCTGCTATGTTTGACGTACACAGTTTATTTAAAGATTTGAAAATTCAAAGCAAAATCCTTTGTTTAGCTGAACAACCTAAAAGTTAGTAAGAAAAACCATTAAAAAAATCGGGTTTCCTTGCACGTAAGCTCAGCACAACTGTATTGACTTAAATGAACAGTACAAACCTGAGATATTGACAACACGTTTGGGAATGTTTATTTATTTTATTTTATAAGGTATTTTCTTCCTCCTTCCAGCATGCCTTCGTAGTGTAACAGTAGGACACTGGGAGCGCATTTGAGAAATCCAGGTTCGAGTCCCGTGGAAAGGTATTGCATATTTTTCACGTCTTCTGCTTCCAAAATCTTAATGACTCTACATTGTTTTAAGGTAATGCCTTTGAGGCTATCTGCCCTTGATGGGATGCCTTTGTGGAAGACTTTCCAAGGGAAACTAACTCGTATTTATGTTACTCATGGGGAAAACCACGAAAACGCCCACGCAGCCAGCCCCTTCTCTGGGATTCGAATTCCAGACCGAACTACCGGTGTTCAGCGATTTTAACAGCTTGGCCCATTTGGCGATGGAATTGGATAAGACTTCTATCTCAGAAACGATTCTCCTAGAGTATTCTCATGCACATGAATGTTTCAACAGATATTGTGAACACAGTTTTTGAACTTATTTGGTGACTCAGTTAATATTTTTTAATCAATCGAGTCGCCAAATAAATTCAAAATCTTATACGAAAAGAAATATACTGTAAACGAAACACCAGCAAAGAAGCCTTAGCAAGTGGAAACTGCGTAATGTCACACAATGATTTCCGAAATTGGAGACTAATCCACGAGACATCTCGATTTGATCATAATTGCGAACTCTTGTCAATTTTTGTTAGCAAAAAAGTGCTAATAATAACTGGAAAGAGGAAATTTTAGTTTACGATACAGCTATTGAATTGAATATCATATTGGATGTAAACAATCATAAGAAAATTAATTAACACCTAATGTACGTGAACTATATGTGATTTATGTGCAAATGATGCTTAAGAGAACTAAAATTTAAAAATAGACTTTATAACTTATACACTTGTCGCCATTAAATACATACAATGCGAGAGAATTTACTTTCCAAAAAACCCCAAATGTCGTTGATTTTAGACAGTATGAATAAAAAAAACCATTGCCCTCTTGACTTAGTTTATAAAATTTAAGAGAGTAACTGACACTGAAATGACATTAAAAAAAACTGTTTTCTAAAATAGCTTAACAGTTTAGGGCTGTTCGCGTAAACGCCCAACGTTAATAACAGCTACAGACTACTAATGATATACTATTTCTATGTCTATTCTTGAAAATTACCTTAAAGGACAAAGCGTAATATTGTTTTACGGAGTTATTTTAACCATATATGAGGAAATTAGGTTATTAGGAAATGAAATGTCAATTATTAACATAAAATATCATTTCATAAATAATTTTTCGTTTTCTGCTGCGCAGTATCGATCCATGAAACTACACATTTTTAAAAGCTTCTGCTTTAGCCGGATGTTCATCAGTCATTGACATTTAAAACATTAAACACGTTTCTTTAATTTCCATTACTGCAGTTAAATGAAAGTTTATAACGTGTGATAAAGTAATAAAGAAAATATAATGAAAGTCTGTCTCCAATAATAAATTTTTTATGATAATTTCTAAAGATCTAATTAAAGCAGTGTCTTATATTAAATTTAAATTGCTATAAAAAATAAACGTACAGAAAAATAGTTTTTGCACTACTAAACTAAATTAGAAAATGTTTACACAATGTACATTAAAAAGGAAAACCGAGATAAATTAGTATGCGTAAATATTACTTTTATGGTACATTTTATAAATATACTAAAAAGCTAAGGCGTATTTAAATGTAAATAGCTTTGGATACGTATACCAAATTTAATAACATCGAAATAAAGGCAAGATTTACGATTACCGAATGAACGTATTATCTCATATGTCTATGTGTATATCTATATATATACATAAAATCCCAAATAATATTTTAATGAGAAGTTTACCTGTCTCGAATTTTATTATTTCCCAAAAACTGGTCTGCAACTTCTTCAATACCTCCCATCACGTGATCTATAACCTAAACAAAAAATGTGAACATTTTATGAAAAACAAATTAAAAAGTAAAGTTATATTTTTGTGAAAATTAGTCACATTAAAAATATAGTTTTTGATGTGAATATTAATTCAAATTCAGTCCTTAGCAAGTCCTTAGTCCTTTTAGAATTTCAATATCTTAATTCTTCATATTTCAGTACTCTTTCCGGTGACTGATGGCGCTCCTGTTTGCTTTGCTCCAACTAATGGTTCTTTGCCTGTTTATTATTTTCAGTGGAAGGTTAGTTTTCCCTTACAAAAAAACACTGTAAAGTAGGCTAGCCCCCTCTTTACTTTAGAACGGGCTCAGTTAAAAAATATTAAAATCATAGAATGAAGCAATAAGCTTTGAAAACCTGTAAGTTAAATGCCACGCTTTCGCCTACAAATGAAAAACATGTACAAACACTCTGAAAAACTTTCAACTGTATCTACCAAATGACATGCAAGAACTGTAATTTAATTTACATAGGACAGACCAAAAACTGCCTAAATATTAGAATCAATAACCATAGGTCGCACATTAAGAAGTTTAAAAGTCAAAACAATACGGAAAACAGTAACAACAACAACACCGCAGTACTGGAACATTTTCAATTCCATAATTTTGAGCAGATTGAATTGGCAATTTTAGATGTCATTCCCAACTCAAAATTAAGGCGTTTTAAAGAATCGATCTACAATCTGCAGCACAGATCTCTCTACCCTTATGGACTCAACACACATTTAAACAAGACTACTAATAAATAAGACAAGAACACTATTTACGGGCAATTTAAATTTTTTAACAAAAAAAACTATAAGAGGAGCACGAGGCAAAGGACGAGGAAATAAAAGATTTTACTCTGCAGACGACATTAATGTAGTTCAGAAATGTAACAATTACTTTCAAGAGAAATCTTTCATCAAAAAGATCATTAATCTACTTCACACGTTCAAAAACATTACCTTATGGAAGATCCTTAACTCGATTAAAGAAAAATTCACTGGACACAAAATAGTGAAAGATCTGATTCTCGACTTCTGCCTGTTTAAGCTGAGGAATAGCAGCTTTTTTAACAAAAAACTTTTTTGCGAAGTGCACTTCAAACATCCTTGCTATGACAATATCAAAATTAATCAGAAAACAAATCACAAAACCTTTACCTGATCAACAATTCAAAGTCACCCCGTGCTTCAAGTACATTAAAACCCTCGGCAGTATGTTATGCAACCATCATGAAATTTCTCCACAGAAAAGCTGAAACTGCGGTTTACTGAAGTACGATAAATTTAAGGATCCTATTCACCAGCACATCATTACAGGCGAAATGGAAATAGTGCAAGACCAAGATTTGAGAGAACTTATGAAACTCGGCACTAAATATAGACCTACTTCTCATACGAGTAAAAGAAAAAGCATTCGTATTTTTAATCAAGACCTGAACACATTCATCGTTTATGCTAGTTACCAAACTAGCTTACCAACGTACACCTTTCTGGAATGGAAAGAAGCTCTCTTACAAGAATTTGCCAACAACATCAACCACAATAACAAGTTTACCGTCATACACAACAAAAAAGATCTCGAACACAAAATACGACAGCTGCAAGATCAATTTATTATCAGCAAAATTCATAAAGCAAGTAATAACTTCAGCATTATATGAAAGAAATTCTACTTTGACCTTATTAATAATGAACTCCACAGTACTAACACTTTCAACTCATTAATACCAATGAAAAAATCATTCTTAAAAAGTTTAAGGCCCTACATAAAAAACTTAAAATTCGTCCCAACAACTATTTTAATCGTTTTGCAAATCTCTATGCACTGCCTAAATTACATAAAAATCCGATCAAATTCCGCTTCATCGCTAATGGTACAAATAATTTCTTGAGAGAAATCGACTATCGTTTTGCGCTCCTCCTAAGACAAATACTCAAATTCATCAATGATTACGATTTTCAAGAACACAACTTCAACTGGATCATTAATAGCAACGAAACAGTCTTGAATACATTGCAGACAATAGGTATCGAGAATATTAATTGCTATGATTTTGAAAATCTATATACATCTTTACCACTAAAGGAAATTTATAATAGCCTTCTTACGTTACCAGATCTTTTCCCACAGATCAACCGGATCATCCAGAAAGAAGATTTGAAACTTTACCTGCAAGTAGTCATTTTTAACAATTATATATTATTTGATAACAAGTTTTATAAGCAAATTAATGGAATTCCAATGGGAGGAAAGAGTTCTTCAGCCATTTGTACACTTTTCCTTTTCACGCAAGAATATAAGTTTCAATTATCACTAGATAAGAAACAACTAAAATATTATGCCTTCATTTATAGATATATCGACGACATCATAGCAATTAATAACTTTAACAAGATTGAAGGAGCGGATATTTATCTTTCCAGCTTAAAACTTAACAATACTAACCCTCTTCAAAACAACATAATCTACCTTGACTTAAATATCATTGATTACAAGAAAATTAAAATTTACGATAAATCATAATTAACCATTAATTCCCAACTTCTCAGGATAAAACGAATCAACAATGATGCAGAATTTCTACAAGAAGAAATTTGCTACTTCATTAATATACTTCAACACAATAAAATTCCCAATAAAATAATTTCTCTTTCGCTTAAAAAAGCTGGAATTTACCTTAATCTTTAAATCCCTTGTAACAAGTGATATGAAATTTTTGCTGAAACCGAAAGGAGGCAACTTGTATATGACTTTTACAACAACTTAATGTATATATGTAATTTAATTCCTCGAAACTCTATCTTTGACACTCTACATCAGTGAATTAAATTAGCATTTCTTTACATAATTAAATACTCTCTAATTTGCTGGAGACTACTGAACTTTTACTAATTAAGAGCCATTTCCTTTTCTGAAAAGACGTTTTTATAGCTCGAATGCGTGAAAAATAACGACTTTTTACTAACCAATACATTTTTCCATTTCCGAAACTTCGGCCAACTCTACCAGCACCCCTTTTTCTGTTATTCAGAAGCTTCTGTCTAAAAAATTCCTACACACCCCTCAAAAAAATACTGCATCTCTTTCTCAGAATATTGGCTTAGTAAAAGCGGCGCAAATTACGTAGCAGTTTGTATGCTCTCTCCTACAGCGAAGCAGCCTGTATCAACACTACTCTGGCTTTGAATAAGAAGCACCTACAAGTAGGAAGTGTTTTTTCAATTTTTACATTTTTATTTGTTGCAAAATCCCTCCATATGTAGCAACGTTTTACTTAATTCCCCTCAAAGGTCGCATTTTCCATTCTTTAGCAAAAAGTATTTTCATTTTAAGTACACATTCGAACCTGGCCCTTATTTAGCCTTTACAATCAAATTTTTCGATAAAAAATTTGAGCTTTACATTGTAATTAGTACAGCATTTTATTATTTTTAATATTTTTATTCTTGTTATACATTTTACCAATTTTATTGATATTTCTTTCATTTGTAATTCATCCATTTTTCCCCTTGATTATCAATGTTTTATTTCGGCATTACATGTAAAATGTTTTTTCTTGTAACTTTTGTGTTCGGACAACAAAAACTGGTAGGGAAAAGAGACCAACTCAATGAGAGCCTCAAACTTGTATAGATGTTTTTAAATATTGTATATAAAAAATTTCTAGAATTAATAACCATTACACTAATTGACGATAGAGGTCTCAGTGAGTTGATCGGAATGAAACCGGCTTTTGTTGTTCAGTTAATTGACTTTGTTTAAAGCTTTAAAACACTTTTCCCTTGACAAGTTCTGTTTGGAGCTTTAAATAAAAAAGGATTAACTTTGGTTTTCACCGTTTTTGTTTTTTCAACCTTTATTTTATCTGTTCCAAATGTATATGAATGTATATAAAAGATGAAAATAGGTAGGGAATTATGGTTCTTACAATCTTTAAATAATTCTCTCATATATTTCATTTCCCATATTAGATGGTATAAAAATCCTGCAGCACTACGCGCAAATTTCAACTAGTTTTTCTAGTTTATTCTCTCAACAATATATAGAAAATTTGTCAACTTTCTCAGTAATTCTATTCATTGTATATATACCATGTCAAGTCTTCTGTCATGCACATTCACTATCGCCAACCACTCAGTAGAATAGATAATGTAATTCTACCTCAAAAGTCAAGTTTGTTCATCAAAATTTGCGCCTAACTTCATGTTTTGAAAATTCTCAATTTACTTCATATTCTGCAATTGCTATATAATTGCTTTATCACCGAATTTGCTATCATCCACTTCATTCACATTAACTACCAAAAACCCTAGGATGCCAGAATCCTATGTTTATCGCCTATTTGAAGGAGCTCTGCGCTCTTCTTCATCACTTCAAATGCTCTAATTAAATAATTGCAAGCTGTTTTGTTTGCATTAATTTAATGAAAGCAATTAATTTGTTGCTCTAATTTTAAAATCTTCTTTTCTTTTTAAACTTATACTTAGTTGAGATAAAGTATTAAAACTTGTTTTTTAAAAGAAAAGTTGCATTCTTTAGTTAAGTTTTTCTTGTTCGAATACTAGAAAAAAATCAGAATCGCTTACCGTAATATGCAGTCTTTCATTCATGGAAATCTCTCTGTCGCTCTTTTGTGGCACTTTTAAGATTCTAACAAAAAATTTTATGGTCATACCCTGCAATAGAAAAGTTGCAAAATAAAATAAAACAACTGCAAATGTAGATTCATGCATGCAATTAAAAAGAGAGATTTGTGTTACAATTCAGCAAATATTTATTTGATTTGATTTAATATTCATATATATTAAAAAAATTCGAATAACATAGTCTAAGCCAATTCACAGTATATGAATCCGGTCTTAAATTTATTCGATCAGCGTATGGGATTAAAGAAGAAAAATTTATGGTCATAACCTTAAAAAAACATTGCAAAATAAAACAAAACTACTCTAAATGTAGATCCATGTAATTTAAAACAGAGGTTTATGTTGCTAAAGACGTTTACCTGATTGAATTAATATATATATATATATATAAGTATATGAGTATGGTTTTAAATTTATTAGACCATCGTATGCGAGTTTGTTGAAAGGAAGCTAGTTGCATCTCATTAGCCTTCAAAAGGAGGAGCGCTTGAAACTTCTACTAAATAAAAATGTGTTTAAAAAATAGATTTAAAAAACTGAGCTGTGCTTTAAAAGCCTATGAGTAATAAATCTGTGCTGCTCATCAAAGGTGCTTGCTCAGGAAAAGTACAGAATGATCAAAAGTCGTTCACTTCAAACTTTGAGAAACTGAGGAAATTTCAAAATGGCTATTAATAAGAAACTGTTTTAATGAATTACATGTATTATATGGCGGGAAATTTCAGTTGCAATATGTGCTGTTAGCAGTAAATACTGTTTATTTAGTGGAAGGTAAAGATGATTTTTCCCCAAGACCTTTCCAAATTAGTCAACAAGACAATGGCTTTCCGCTTGATAAATTGATTTCGAGAAACTTTGGCGGCCTGTCTTCTTTTTTGAATTCGGACAAAACAGATGAAATCGGGAAAAAATGCTGCCACCACCGACAAAGAAGGAATTGAAAAAGGCTCAGTAATCAAATTTATATGTTGCAAAGCAATGCCCAAACATAAAAATTCGTTCTGCTCTGTAAGACCTCATTCCCATCTTGCACACCAAATGAACGGTTTCTAAAGCACTGATATTTTAAGTGACATATTATTTGCAACAGTAGAGAGGTGTCATACATTAAATAAACTTGCCATTAATATGGCAATATATATTAATCCATAATTTATGGATTTCCATAAATTTTGAGTATTTAATATGCGCTTCTTTTAGATTACTCCATAGCTTCGTACTTAAAACATGTTTAGTAAAGTATATGCTTACTTTAATAACCGTGTTTCTATTTTTCGTTTCGTCACACACGTTGTTTTCAGGAAATTGTAAATATACTATTCTGCGATCATGCATGTAGCTCATTTACATCGTCTATACATGCCTTATTTGAACATGAAAAGCCTGTACATGAAAAGCTCATTTATAGTATGAAAGAACATGAAAAGCTCATTTATAGTATCATCTATACATGGCTTATTTGAACATGAAAAACTTGTACGGGGATCCATGTTTCTCGCAACCTTGTATAAATAACCTTGTATTCATTAGGATACTCTAAGTTAATATTAGACAATCACAACGTTTTTTCACGGAATGTTCTTTTGCATCCAAATATTATCTCGATTTCTAATTTAGCATTCTTTGAAAAGCTTTATGACATTCTCTAATTAACTAAAGAGCAACTGATCGAGAACACGTATCATATTGCTTTAAGAACAGAATGTTTGTTGAAATATAGCTTAATGTGAAATGTTCTAGATGTATTTTGGCAGCTTAATAGATAGAATTATGGAATAGAAATTTTGAATAAAAAAGGAGACTTGTTTGATTTCTTTCTAGCTGGGTATCATTATATTTTCATGATAGGTGATAGTGATATTTCAAGGATTACCCGGCTTGTTTGTACTGGGGAATGACATCTGTTCCTTGCCCTGTTATGGTATACCCGAGATCAGTAAATAACTTCTTGGTGTCTAAGTGGATTAAGTCTGTTTTTCTAAGTCTTTCCACATGTGGAAAGAATTATGTTTAAGGGCACCAAAATGGGCATTGGGAAAAGGATTATTATGTTATTTTTCGTTTTCTTAATAATTACGTAGAGCATCTTTCAGTTAATCTGTTGTTTTTCGAATGATTAGTAATTATAAATGTTTGCTATTTATGTTGAGCTATGAACTTTAAAACTTGATTTCACTTCATCTGACGTTTGAACTTTAAGTGGAAACAAAAAGGGTCATTTTCGGAAATAAATATTGAAATTGCAAAAAGACTAAAAGAAAGATATCATGTTATATTGACGAAATTTGATCTAAAAAGAGGACGAAGTCGGTTCTTAAATTAGAAACATAATTCTGCTCTTACAAGCTAAATATGACGTATGGGATTAGAAAATAATTTTGCTTCAAGTAATTCATGCGTAACATGATTTCAGAAAACTTCATTCATGCTAAATATTTCTATGCAGTTTTGTAGACGAGCGTAACAAAATTGTCTTTTCGAAGCTACATCAACAACACAATGCAAATAAAATATATATAAATTTTACAGTGATGATGAAATCAACCCTTCTTTCCCCATCCCAGGACAACTTCGAGAATGGAATTTAAACATACCAAATGTTCTGCAGAAAAATCACCGAAGAATTATTCATCTTATTTATTATGCCCTAACGTGTCAGAGAATAACAGAAAGAAATGGTTTTAACATTGACAAATTCTCAAAAAATTATTAATTTAGAAATTTAAAAATGTGAGCAACAGAGTGATGATAAGTGAATGTGAGCAACTCTTATGTTAACAACAGACAGAAAGATGCTAATAAAAAGACTTTTTTTATAGAATCACAACTTTACTCACAACAAAGCGGGAACAATTACTATGTGAATAACAGAGAGGATGATGTTAATAAAAAGACATTATTTTATAGAATTTGTGGAATATTTAGTTTAATTAACCCATTATATTATGATATAAACTTAACTATCACTAACACTTTTCGTTAGCTCTCACCAGGATGTAAATGAGCTACATGTATATAAGAACAGCGTTCTTGAAAGTTAGGGAGAGAAAGCTTGGCAGCGACGCTGACCGTTGTGTTATTTTCTCTCTCAACTCTAAAACTTACGCTTTTCGGCGATAGCCTTTCTGCTAGCCGAATCACTTGCGCGTTTAGCTAGAATTGCGTCAACGCTTAGCTTTTGCACTGTGAATCTCCAGCGTTAATTTTACTTTGAATTTTAATTCATATTCTGTCAATTGTCTTAGACTCAAATTGCTTGTAGGCCGAATGCCCGATCTGAAAGCGGCCGACCGGACAAAAACGTTTTCAATAAAATTTAATACTCTAAATTTGATCATAAAAGTGGTCAATGATTGATTACGATGAAATAGAATTTGGTAGTGCTGAGGCGTACAGGGATAAATTTACTCAAATCAAAACTAATGAGACTAAATTCTTCAGAGCTAATAATACGCATATTTCTAACGTATCTACTGTTGAAAATGATAATTTCACTTTACCGAAATTAGATATGAAGGTATTTGATACAACAGTTAATACTCAACAGTTCCGCGAAAGCGGATATTCTCCCTTATTCATAAAGATAAGCGCATGCGATAAGAAGATAATATATCCGTATCTCCTGTCTTCTTTAAAATTAAAATTCAAAACTAAGTATATTGTGGAAAGTTATTCACTATCTAAAGCTAATTTAGAAAGTTATCGAGAATCTTAAATCAAGATTTGGAAGTGAAGATATACTAATTGAAGTATATATTAGAGATATTTTGGCACTTTTCACTTTTCAGTAACAAGACAAACATGAAATTAAGCATCACTGAACGATAAATTACGTATGTGCCACTTAACATCATTACAGACAGCAGGCGTTATGACAAAAATTATGCCGAGATGTTATATTCAGCTGTAGAATCGTGTTTACCAATGCCAGTTTGAAAGGTTAGGATATATATCGTTTAAACCGCGAATCAGATACTTACTTCCCGATTTCCCATCAAAGAAATATCGTTGGAAGAACTGATGAACTGATGACTTTTCTCGGTAATTGGTTCAAGGTAAAGAATGCCCTGGTTTTTGAGTTCTCGTTAAAAGTAAGAGAGATTCTAATTGTTCAGCAAAATGTCAGGAACATTCTGCCTTTGCACTAACTTTATTAGTTCTGCATACATCCGATAAGTAGAAATTTATTTTCTGTGATTGATGGCATGTCTGCCAAGATTGTGGAGAAACCAGTACGTAAGTACAGAAGACAAAAAGTGGCTCTTATACCTAAAAAAAGCTAGATCTGGATACAAAGACATGCAATTGTAGAGCTTGTTGCCTCATCTGTGGAAAAAGACAAAGAATGTCTTGGCCCTGAATTACCTAAAACAATTAAAAGTAATTCTGACACATAAATTTCCACTAAAGAGAATACGGAAACATTATATAACGATAATTCTTCTCAGAGAACAATTTATTTAAAAAATATTATTAAATGAAGCTGTAAACCCTCTGAGTGTGTTCGTTCATTGCTAGACGATGGATCTCACTGATCATATATTGAAAGGACTTTAGTTAAAGAACAAAACCTAAATGCTTTTCCAATGGAAATATTATCACAGGGTTTGTATATCACAGGGAAGTATTATCACAGGTATCCTCCTGACGCAGAGCAGAGACGTTAAGATTTAACTGTCGAGAGTATAGATAAAGAATGTTCCAGTAAATTATCTGTTCTGCATCAGGATAAGATTTGTTCCACTCTTCCCCAAGTATTAGATCAAACTCCGATATATGTACTCGAAACTCGAGGAATAAAACTAGAAACTGTAGGAAAAGAAATATC
This sequence comes from Stegodyphus mimosarum, assembly GCA_000611955.2. Lineage (NCBI taxonomy): Eukaryota > Metazoa > Arthropoda > Arachnida > Araneae > Eresidae > Stegodyphus > Stegodyphus mimosarum. The sequence continues at coordinate 868,349 of KK112880.1, forward strand.
TCCTGTAGGATTTTCGAGATCCTGTAGTTAGCGCAGTTGGCATTGGTAAAATTTTAACGGAAGGAATACACATTCTTGCGTTTGGAGTTTCTGCCATTAGGATTAAATTTGGGGGTTGTATTTTAGAATCTAGGAGAAAGAACTTCGGTATTTCACAGTTTAAAGAATTTAATTATACCTAACATTTGGGATTAAGAGTCTTTAGGCATAACCGATCCCATAGAAACATCTACAAAACATCTACAAAGCCTGAAGAAGAAAGACTGATGCATTTCCGACAGCCTATTAGATTCAATAATGATAAAAAATACCAAGTTAAGGAGTTACCAGACATCCCCTTTTTTGTAATGGATACGATCTTGCCGCAGTAAGATTACGCTATCTCACTCGACCTCTTCTAAAGAAAAATATGAGTCTTATGATGCAGTTTTCTAACACTGGCAAACAAAAGTTATTACAGAAATTGTTCCTGAGAATAAGCCTTTTAAGAAAAATCATTATTTACCACATCGACGACTGATAAAGCTGTCCAGATCTACGAAAAAGTATGACCTGCTTTTGACGCTTTTAAAAAAAGACTAGGGTAGGCTTCTTTTAATGACTGCGTAAGTGTTGGACCTAGTTTGATATAGAAATTTCCAGCCCTACTTATCAGATTCCGATCTGTACTACTGGAGTAACTGCAAATATTAAGCATTTCTTCAGCTTTCAATAAACGTTTTAGCACGCATTATAACAAGCATTTCTTCAGATCAATCTTGAACCAGAAGTTTTAGACACTGCCGAATAATGTTTACAGTGACTTTTAGTTCTTGCAAAGTGTGTACGAGCTAGTCTCCCTTGGAATGTTCTCTATGAAGGCATCCCTCACCTTAGGGAGGTAATTCTTGACTGCTTTGCCATAATCAAATGAACCAAGTCATCCAACCAGTCAATTTCTTTTCAAAGCAACAGTAATCAAATATTTAAATTCCGAGAAGTTCAATTTGAAGAGTTTCAGTATATACTTCAGACCCTGATAAATTGCTTTTACGTCGGTGATCTTCGAAAATGAAGAAACATTTCATAAGTTATATTCTCAGGCCCGAGGCATGATGCAGGAGGGCCAGTTTGAGTTACTATATTGGGCTTTCAGTGAAATGAAAGGTAGTGAAAAGTTGCTAGAGTTAAAATCAAATAGATAAACTGTACTGTGTTAAATCAAAGCAGCTTACTAGAGATGAAGAAGTTATAACAAAAAGGAAATCGTTGTCCATGATAAATAGCATTTATGACCACACTAGCTTTACATCGCCAGTGTTATTATTGCCTAAATGACTTCTTCAAGAAACTTAGCATGACAAAAGAGATTGGGATGATGATCTGCCTTCTGAAATTCCGTATCGTTATAAGAAATGAATAAAAAATATATGCCTAGTTGAGTAATGCATGATTCTTCGAAGGCTGTACTATATGTGTGTAAATGTACTATTATAAATGGGTGACCTTTAAGACGTCTTTCAGAGGATTTCAGTGATTTGACGGCTATAACATTTTTATATACAAAAAAATATTGACGGCTATAACATCAGCACATTTTATTCAGGACACATAACAGAATAGTACGACTGATTTGGACACAACGGCCTCAAGATATCTCTTAAAACGTATTTGTTATTTGCAATTTCTAAGAAATAATTTACGAAAGCGTTATTTCCGTTATTGTTCAACACGAATATCTGTATAAACGGCTTCATATCCCTGAAGCATATTCAAAGAGAAAAAAAAATCGTTTCGAAAAGCGGCAACACTATTTGAGTCTTTGCTGACTTTTGTAAAAGTTATGATTCTACGAGTTTACTTGTATTAAATTTATGAAAAAGATTTTAAGAAACTGAGTTTTATGAGTTTCAACAATCTGAAGTCTAAAAGGGTTGGTAACTGAAAAACATTTCTGTTGAATATAACTTCAAAATTTAAATATATTGGCAGCTGAATATTGTATTTTAGACTCACATTTATTTCAGTAATTCAAATATATTAGTTAACCATTAAATAACACTTTTAACACAAGCCAGAAAACCGGAAAAACCAGAATACTGAAGCGCCAGCAGCTGTCGGCTAGCAAACTAAATTTGCTGATTGTGTCAACGGAGGATATTCTCCCATCTCATATTAGTCATGTGGCTTGGGGTATAGGCATACAGTGGCAAAGACGAAAAAAAAAACCAACCCATTCGTTCCATCTTTCTTTTCTTCAATAGCAATCGAGTACATGATTTCAGTTCCTATCTCTATGTCTGTAAAACATTCTATGGCTTCAAGAATTCCATTTCACACGTAATGAAATTGAAGAGTTAATTTCTCTTTGACTCAAATCCATTTTGTTTTCCAAAATAAATATTATTTCCTGCGTACGGTTTCGTAATGTATTCAATGCCCACAGAACTCATGATAGTAACTTGATAAAATTTATTTTCCCCAAATAAACAGTTTACACTCTGGAACCTTTCACAAAAGCACTCGTACAGCTCTTGTCAGTGTCATAGAGCACAATCAGTAGTTATACTTCAAACTACGAAGAACGTTAGACGCAACGCAATGCTGAGCGCATCTAAAAGGCGAAGCTCTTAGGGAAACCTCAATACTCAAAGTCAGTTTTGAACTAACAACTAAGAATTTATGCTCTGCCCGTGTTTATATATAGTTTTAATCTGGCCACCAAGAAATATCTAGTATCTTCCGTTTCTCGGAATTCCTGGAAGTATATACGGCTAAAGTTACATATGAGAGCGAGATACGGTTATAGTTACATGTAGGGATCAATCACAGTTATTTAATTACAGTGCCAATAACAGTTACATACAGGGATCAATTACAGTTATTCAATCACAGTGTAGAGACATTAGAATTTATTTGGACGCAGAAGAACATGAAAAATAATCAATGCCCTCGCCGGTACTCGAAGCACGGACTTCTCGAATACGAGTCGAGCGTGCTGACCACTACACCACGATGGCATGCGAAGAAATGGGAGAAATATCTTATAGCAGCACAAATTGCAGTTATACAGGGAACGTAATTTTTGGCGATTTCTCGCTAAATTTGGTGATAAAAATTAGTCTCTGAAACCATTTTCAGCTTAGCGATATCTCGCCAGTTTAGTGAGATAGTCATTTACCTCAGTGTTAAATAGAGTTACTCCAGTAATCTTATTTTTTCCGACAGAACTTCGTCTTTTTTGACTTTTCATGTTACATTATGCGAAGGATACTGGAATTTCATATATTATTTCACAAAAATTATTTACATATACAAAAAATTTGCAACGTCATGGTTTCCCAAAGCCTGCACGCCCTGAGAAGTACAATCCCTGAACAGGAAGCCATACGTACAACTAAGGAAAATGAATGCAATACTGAACAAAAATTCAATAAATAAATGAAATAAAACAAATCAAATGCTAAATTAATATATAAATACACGAATTTTGAAATTTATATACACACAGAAGCATGGTCTTAGTATATTATTACATTATTTACACTATGTACTATTGCCATAGTAAGTGGCTAGTATATCGTAATCGATGATTTTAGGCTTAGAATTTCATAACATACGAACCCAAACTACGTTGTCATTCACCCGGTTTAGGTCGCATCCGTGTCAAGAATAAATATTTTGTCGAGCGGAGGATACGTCAGGATTGTCGCAGATGTTAAAACCTCCTTCAGCTTGTTAAATGCATCCTCACAGACTTTTGTCCATAAGAACTTTTGCTTGCTCACTGTCCGCTTGAAAAGGAGTCTTTGCGATAGCAAAAAAAATCCTTCACAAATTTCTTATAGTAGGCGTAAAGCCCTAGAAAACTTCAACTGATGGACATTTTTGGGGCTTCTTCATTTTGTAAGTGCCGACAATTTTTCTGGATCCGAACGCACATCTTCGACGGAGATGACATATCCGAGGTAAGTCATTTCTTGGCTGAATACTTTACATTCGGCAGACTTAACTTTATACTTAACTTAGAACTTTCTGAAGTACCTTTTTAAGATTTTCTAAATGCTCTTTAAAAGTTTTTTCGACGCTGATCATGTCGTCTAGGTACATCAGACAGGCTTCGTAAGAAAGACATCTCAACACAGTATCCATGAGGCATTCGAATGTGACTGGCGCATTAAATAATGCAAACGGCATCAGCTTTAATTGCTAAAGTTCCTTATCCGGTATTAAATGCTGTTTTTTCCTCGTCATCAAGATGTATCTCTACCTGACAGTATCCATTCTATAAATGAAGCATTGAAAACCACTTATTTCCAAAAAGTATCTAGAATGTCGTCTAGGAAGTTCTAGTTCTAGGAAGCGGGAAGCTGTCTTTCTTCCTAACCTCGTTCAACCGGTGATAGTCAAAGCAACATCTATTTGAACTATCGTTCTGACCAGGATTATGGAGAGGCCCAAGGACTTGTTGAAAGTCTATAATGTCACTTACTTGAGTTCCTTTAGAATTTTCCCTACTTCTCCTGTTTACTAATTGGTAGACGTCTTGGATGTTGCTTGATTGGTGGATGATTCTATGCTGTACCAATCTAGATAGGGCAATAAGTTGCCTAGTAGTCTCAATAGCGGTCAAGTCAAACTACTTAAGGAGTAAAACCCTGCAAATTATCTACTGGAAACGGCACATAAGTGTGATTGAAAAGGACATGCTTTTTGTTAGGTAACTCAGCATTCGTACAATGACATTTTAAGCGATATCAGATTCCTACCTTTTCCAATGAAATTTATTTCAGTTTTATAGTCAGAAAACAGAACAATGACCGGAAATTCAAGTAATTAGTTTAGATTTTACGGCTGATATCGTCTAACTAATGAAACGAAAATATTAGTCAGACGATAAAATTTAAATTACCTCTATTGACTAGTAGAGTTATATCAATGCAAGAACGGGAAAAATATACAGTGCCCTCGCCGGGACTTGAACTCCGGTCCTTCCAAATACTCGGTCGAGCGTGCTTCTATTTACACCACGAAAGCATGCGGAAAGGAAGGAGAAAATAGTCTAGAAAGAAGTTTTTTTTTTAATGGCAGGCACTTGCCTATAACGGCATTGGTCACTCCTAAGACCAGAAGTGGTGACCATTTTATTGTGAAGGCACCTAATAGGCGGCCACCTTTACCTCCTATGAAGGGACAGACAATTTTGCATCCATGTCATCTTCGGGATTCAAACGCGGGACCTTCGGTATGACACTCAGGCTGCCCTGACCACTATACCGTCTAGGTGGCTGAAATACGTCTAAGTTGTTTAAGCGAAAAGATTCCATCAATTCTAGTACACATTTAACTTACCTAATGACACTAAAAGAATTTTAGTTGATGTATCTAAAACTGTCCACCTACAGATTTAAAATTTTTAATTAATTCATTTCATGTACAGATATATAAATAGCTAGTAAATATTTTAAACAGCTCCTTACATTCTGTGTTGAACTCAGGCATGCAATAATAAATAAATAATAGAATGAATATTTATTGATTATATTATGCTTTTATTACTAGATAACTTTATTTAATGAGAAATATATGAAATAAGATAAAGTCTTTATTGGACCGCAGAGTTTCAGAAACGTCAAAAAACATCGATGGGAAATTCATGAAGGAAATGGTGATTTTTTTCATTTCAACAGCTTGAAAAATTAGCAGTAATATTTCCAAAATTACTTGTCAATAAATGAGTATAAATAAGAGATGAAGAGAAAATTAAAAATCAGAACCGAAATGTGATGTTTATAGAGGCGGATGGTGTCTTACAGCGTCTAGAGGCTTATGACCGAACATCAAGTTGTATACTTAGGCTATTTTCAATAAAAGTGTTATAAACATTTAGAAATAAATTTTTAAAAATTCACTTAAAATGTTATTTCTTTGCACTTGTTAATGCTAAAAGCGTAGTGAAATATGAATATACGCTTCTTCGAAAGCTCCAAAATATTTGGTAAGTTTTGCGTTAGATTTATAGAGGCCATAAGGAGCTAAAAACATTCCTCTCATGTGATCTTGTGGTGAAGCGGTCGCATGATAATCCAGAAATTTGGTGATCCGTATTTGATACCCAGCGAATCAGTGAAACGTTCAAGAAATCTCAGACCAAAATTTTTTATATCTCTCTGGTCATAATAACAGTTTAGCTTGAATAAACAAAATTAGTTGACTCAGAGTTTCCTCGGCCTCCCCCCCCCCAGTACTAGTCGTCGCTTGGGAGGGACACAAAGAATTAGAAACCCATATATGAGCTTTTTCAAAAATTCCTGCACCAGGCACGTAATGTAAGCTTCAGCCCATCAGCGACCGAACACTAAAATCGCTAAACGCTGGTAGCTCGATCAAATTCAAATCCCGTCGAAAGGGCTGGCTGCATAGGAGTTTTCGTAGTTTTTCTATATTGTAATGTGAAAACGAGTTAATTTCCCTTAAAATCCCCCAAGAAGGCATCTCTATCCTTAAGAAGATAGCCTTCGTGGTGTTTTGCCCTGATACAAATAACCCTACCCATAATACAAATAAAACAAACAACCCAACCCATAATCCAATCCATTCGATACGAGCCCTTTTTCTTTAGAGGCCTTCTTTCTTCTGTAAAATAATGGGAAAAAAATGCAGGAAATCTCAGTTCCTTTACTAAAAAAATGTGAATTAAATGCCAAAATTTTTACGGCTACTTTTTTCGTAGATTTAAATTAATTGCTTTGTAAATTTATCAGATAAAGATAAATATATTTTTGTCTAATAAGAATATTTTATTTAGAGTTCATTTTATATTTTTTACACAAATTTTCATTGTAAAGTTATTGATATAATTTTTTTGCTTGGAAATTTTAGATCTTTTATACTAGTAATTGTAAAGCAGTTGTTTTGCAGTTTAGGTTAAAAATAGTGACAGGGTCACAGGCACAATCTATCGGCCTTTTGCTCGATGTATTTTCTCTTGAGTATAATCTAGTCACAGCGCTACTAGTAAAAAAACATGTCTTTTTACCAAAAATAAAACTTTTTTTTTCATTGTCATAAGGTTCGCGATTTCTTCTCTTTCCCCCCCTTTTTTTGATGAGTACTGAAATTTGTCAAGTAATTTATGAATGCGTAGGAACAAATTTAAGCTTGCAATGCTGAATTAAATGTCGTGAAAAGGAGATAAACTAAAATAGTCTGAATGAGCGTTATTCTTTTTCTGGAAATTCACAGAATATCGTGCAGGGGTTTTCCTAATTCTCCTTCGTACTGTGTACTATGTACTACATTTTTTCCATTTCTGATTCTGTTCTTGTTCTTTAAATTATTATCTTTAAAGGGCAATACCAGTTTTAAAGTAAAAAATTAAATTACAAGAAAGGAAATTAGATACATTTCTCAAATGGCCGCATGTAACACATGCAGTAACTTAAAACAAAAAATTGCGAGTAAAACACTTTTACTTGTACTTTTCCATCTTATGAGTTTATTTCACTCATGCAGATAAATTACTGACATATTGCCATTTTAAAATACTCTGGTGTGCAAAAATCAAGGACGGGATGGTTTTTTTAAATATAACGTTGCGCAAAAGCTTTACAAATTAACACAGGTAATACCCTAAGATACCCAAAACGTAAGAACAAGGGTAATATAAGCAAAACTTCCCCCCCCCAAGAAAAAAGAAATAAAATGGACAAAAAGGAACGTTATTGAAAAAAGTAGCATAGAACACACGCGACAGAAGGCCGAAACATCCATGTGACAGGCGTCTAGCAAGAAACATCCAGTCTTTATATAGCATACAGCACCACTGAGCAGGCTTCCGACCTAAGATTATCTAAAAGATTACCATGCGGAATAGTGCCTGGTCAGGAAAACTACTACAAGTTTCGCCATAGTCTCAGTTGGCCGAGGCAGAACAGACAGGCATTAATATGATCTCCCCTGACTGTTGTGCAGGTTTTACATCGTCTGTTTATGCTGAGTACGAGGATGTCAATAAGTTGTTGAGGCATTGCTACCCATTACTCTTGTAGCGGCAATCGCAGCTCGTTACTGGGGATACGTTACGTGTTGCCACGCGTCTCCCTAGAACAACCCTCACATGCTTGACGGGATTTAGATCCGGAGACCTTGCCTGCCAATCCATGCTTTCGATATCTTTACTCTCGAACACCTCTTCGACAGCAACTGTGCTATGAGTAGGAGCGTTGTCGTCAATGAAGAGAAACTGAGAACCCATAGCACCTTTGAAAATACGCACATAAGGAAAGAGAGCCTAGTTACAATAGCGGGCTTCGGTGACTGAACCTCCTAAGAAGATGTGAAGGTCAGTATGGCTATCAAGCATGACGCCTCCCCAAACGAGAACTCTGCGACCTTCAAACCGGTCCCTTTCGAATGTGTTGAAGGGATTATTGCGTTTTCAGTCCTCTCTCCAGATGTGTATGCGTCTAGAATTACTGCTCAGGCTAAATCTGCTCTCATCCGTAAAGAGAGCTCAATCCCACTGATTACCTGTTCAATGCTGGTGTTCCCTGCGCCACAGAAAACGCCTTCTCCACTAAGCAGTCGTTAATGGTATACACCATACAGGTCGTCGTGCAAATAGACTACCATTGTGAAGCCTCCTGGCCACGGTAAAACGTGATATCGGTCATCCAATCTCCTGTTCCATGTGTCTTGAGATTTCTCCCGCTGTCTACAGGCTGTTTCTTTTTGCTTGTAGGGCAATATACCGGTCGTCCGTGGCTGTGATTGCTCGTGGATGACCACTGCTTAACCGTCAGACAGCTGTTCCTAAGTTTGCAATGACCTTCAAAGTCGTGAAACGATGTTGCGAGCAATCCAGAACTCCGCAGCCACACTTGTCACACTTCGACATTCCTCAGGCTTTCCAATGATTCGATCTCGTGTAAAATCATCCAGATGTCGCCTAACAGATTGGTCTGTCTTCCTTCTTTACAAACGCACATACATTTTGAGGAATCATTAAATCAAGCTTATTTATCATACTTAGCTGCTTTCTTGAGCATGGATTATTAAAATGAGCTGTGACTTAGCTAAATTATAGACTTCTCTAGAGGAAACAAAATCGCGCTACTGGTACTCAACTTTTAAATCATATACTTTTTTTTAGCTTTACACTAGTTACATGACAGCAGTTAGCAATATCAGTAAGCATTTTGTTCTAGCGGCATATCCTTTTTCAACCTAATATTTAACCGATGAGAGATATTTTCAGAAACATGGATCCTTTGTCCAATAAAGTTTTAATTTTGATTGTTTATTTTAATTTACATTTAGGAAAAAAAACTGATTTGTATTCATGATTTTGCTCTTAATTTAAAGCCGTAATTTGCCTTTTTTTTAACAACCGTTAATAATATTGTTATTAAACTATACGGTAATGTCCTGGAGCAGGTTATTCATATGCTGGCATTTATTATGATTGTAGGATCAATTAAATTTAGTTCGAAGAAGAAAGTGTGAAAACTCAGCGATGCCCTCGAAGCGATTTAAGCTCCGAAACTTCCGACTACTAGTGTCAGGTGCTTTCCAGTTAGCTCCAGTACGCATTCGGCAAGGAAGGAAAAATTCCTTACATCCTCCCCTATTTAAAGGGAAACTGGGGACTAGGTTGTCAAAACTTGGTAGTGAAGAATTATCGTTCACTATGCTTTAGCACGTGTGTTACTGTAGAATAATTACATTTACTGAAACAAGAAACATGAAAAAATGAGCTACAGCCGTGGCCGGATTTGAACTCTGGACCTCCAAGTGCTACCCGGACATGCTTCCCGTTACAGTACGTAGGCATGCGGCGAAGAAAGAGACTTCCTTACTTTACTTTCCATTTAAAATGCGATTGGAAAGGAGGGCACACAGTCGCCAAATCCAGATGGTGATGAATGACTGTCCACCAAATTTTAGTTCGGGTGCCACTTGTGGAATCATTAAGTACACGTCAGAACAAGGAACACGAAAAATCAACATTCCTGGCCGAGATACATATTCCGGACTTTCCCACTTCTAGCCTGACGTGCTTCTAGTTACACGACGAAGGCATGTGGTAAGGAGTGAGAAAATTCATTAAATGGTAAGACTGTCACTTTGTCGTAATCATCGTGTACATGCAAATATCTTACCTTAAAACAGACGAATGTGTGCGACTTTGGAGCAGTCAGCTGCTTAAGATCACAGTTTCTCCTTTTTCTTTCTTCGATGTTTCGCTTTAAAAAGTGATTGCTCTTTAGAACTGATTGTATTTCAATTTATTATTATGTTTTATTTAAAGCAGAGACGAGTTTTCTGCTCCAAAGTTTGCATTTGTAAGGTTTATCCTAATTTTATTAACAGTTATTTTAAGTTTATGCATCTTTCCTATCTTTCTAGTTTCAGCTTACACTTTCCTGCCAGAATGTAATTTCATAAACGCATTTAATGCAAATGAGTAAAGAGTAGAATTTAAGTTGATGTTTCATTGACTTCGTGAGAGAGAGTCTGAGTTTCTGACTAGCACACGTTTTCCTTTTGGCTACGTCTCTCTTAGCTATTGCTACAGTCGGCCATATTTTAGGCTCTTGTTTGGCTTCGCCGACTTAATTAAGATTTAGTGGCCAACTACTTAGAATCTTGATAGCTTCGGCTATATCTTCAGTTAGCTTTAGTTAAGCTTAATTAAGTTTAATTTCCTATTCATTCAGCTCAAACCCAAGTGGAGGCTTTGCTGGACGTTCCGAGTTAGGAACTGATTGCATTTATTCTCAGAGATAAAGGGTAGTTAACCCTTCTTAAGTCTTACGTATCTGTTCACATATTTAAGCGATTATTCGCTTATTAGTGTTTGTGGGGTTCCTAGGATTGAACACTGAAATAAATAAGTAAAACCCCATACATTTAGTTTAAAATGCTGCACATGTGTATTATATCTGCATTAATGTTAAAAAGTGTTTTGACCCGAACCATTGTGTACAGTGGAGTTCTTAATTATAATTTCATGAGCTGATTTGTTTTGTTAACTTTATTGCTCAATATTGCTCAAAATTTGAATAATGTTGTAAAAAAAGAATAAAATAATTGATCTACCTTCATTTAATCTTTATGTAATATTATTTATTTATCATTTAATTTCATTTAATCTTATCGCCAAGTCTCAAAATGTATATAAGATTTTATAAAAAAGTTGGATTTAGTCTCTTCTTTTTAGATCTTCTATACTCATTCACATGCAATTCATACCATAGCGAGTTTCAAGCGTTCACTTATTCGATTCGCCAGAGAATCGGGCGCTTACTAGTTCGAGAAGAAGCACTTAAAATATTCAGCTTCAAAGCAATACGTATGGCTCAGCTACATAGAGACATTTAACATTTGGCTTCTGATTACCTAAAGGTACTTACATATTAACGCAACGACACTGGCTCAATTTTGAGATTTTTTACAACTGAAAAGTTTTTTTTTAAGATTTGTCTCTACTATTCCACATTTACAAATTCTAGATCCTACATTGAACCTGGCGAATTCTCGTGCAGGCATGAATAAATACGAGCACAGAAGAAGGATGAAAAGTAACCCTTTATTAATTCAAAGTTTAACAAAATGGCACAATCTTCGTGCGTTACAAACCGCCGTCAACTTGCGGTGGGAAACTTAAATGCAGAATATATTTCAAGTCGAAATCTAAAATAAAATAGTGCTGGATTAGCACGTTAATTTACACTTTAAAGTTTGACTCTCAAAAACCTGCGGGGTGATAATCTGAAATGGCTAAAAGGCTTATTGGCGTAACAGCGAGATAGCAATGAAACGTGCGCTGGCTAGCGAAAACGCGCTTTGAATAAATTCAGAGTTTTACCCGTTTAAATATTCACCTCACTTAACTTTAAATTTACATCCTCGCGAGAAAATACAAGGGGAAGTTGAGAGGTTGAGGAAAGGTATCAAAATTAAAATAAATTTGTGATGCAAAATAAGGGAAACCCCACGATTTATCGGGTGAAATTTAGTGGTTTTACAGTCTTTTTTTTTTCTTTCAAAAGATTTCCTAAAGAATCGATATTTATCGTAAGTCGGTAAATATTATCACCATATGTAAAGAAAACATACTTTAGGAATTTAAAAATACAAATTTGAATTATTAAATACGGATTAAGTAATAAATTAAAAAATAAAATACTTACATTCTTCTTCAAATCTTTCTGTAATTTTTTTTTACGATATTCTTCTCGGAAAGTACACAACGATCTATTTTCGCTTATAAAATCAGAGAATTGCGGAGAATCGGCTTCCTCGGTAACTGCGGTTATCGATAAAACACATTTCCTCGTTGTTCCATTTACAAAACTTTCAGAAAAATTCTATAGTTTTGCAGAAATTTTACCGCAGTTTCCTCCATTTCAAGTAAATTCCACAAGCTCATACTTTAAAATTAAATGTAAGGTAAAAATGTCACGATTTGTTTGTAAAAGTTGTTGGAACTTGAAAAACAAAAAAAGAACGAATACGAAAAGACGGTGTTGCTTGATTGAAAGACTTATGAGGATGATTTTCGGAAGAATGGTTATGCTCATGGCTGCCAAAGTGTGGCATATTCTAAAAATTTGGCGATTTCTATTAAGGTGGCCGCGTTAGTACGCAAGTACCTAACAAAAAAATTGACTGAACATTAATCGATTTTAATTTAGCAACTGAACGTAAAGAAAAATCATCTTACTCTTTATAGATTGCTGATTAAGACAAAAGATAGAGAAACTCTGTATAATTCTCCCCTACCTCAATACATACTACAAGACTTTCGGCTCGCCATGTGTTTAAAGTGCACCATGCCACAAAGGCACTTATACATTTAGAAATATCTATGCCTTCTCCGGTATCCGAACCCTTCAGTATCGCAGTAGGCTCCCCTGACCACTATACCGTCTGGGCTGCAAGGACATTAATATCACCTTAGAATAACAACAACTTAAGTTGAAGCAGGTAACAGAAACGGTTTGTCAATAAATTACGAATTTATTGTCGATTGCGAATTAAGATTCAACTGTTTGACTGACTCTTACTTCTAGAAGTCAAGTCGTCAAAATTTCAGTTTCGAGTTTTTTCATAAGCTGAAGACTATCCCTTCTGACTTTCTTTCTTTTCGCCATCGACGGAACAGCTGGCCCACTGGGTTAGGTGCTTTTCAGCCTGACCCAGTGGGATCCCTTCTGACTACTGATTTCGGATTAGACTGTTCGCGGAATATGAAGGTTTGTTGCTCTAACCCACTCGCAATCGAGGCCTTAACACTTTTCTCAAGCCATGAAAAAGCCAAAATTATGCAACTGAAACCAGAATAAAGTAGCTTTTCTGCCTCATATTTGATACATCATCAAGAAGAACATCAGTTTTCAAATAGTTTATCATAAATTTCGGTAATTAATTTGAAACAGCTCAAATTAATTTGCTAATTATTATTAGCTAATCAATTATTAAATTTTTGCTCTGAAATTCCTGAATATAAAAAAAGTCGTATTTTAAAACATTATATGTAAGAAAAAACAAAATTTACCAGGACGAAATTAGACGGAATACCCTGGGAGAAAACTGAAATTATGGATGTGTCTATACCAGTCACGCAAAATTCTCTGCTGTAAGAAGCTGTCAGACGGGAGAGGAGCAAGTTTTCTGATATTAAAACGTTCCTCAACATTTGTTGTCCAAGAATAATCTAAAAAACTGTGGAATTAAGAAGAATCGCTGGAATTCCCTCATAGATGAAGAAATTAAGCTATATCAAGTTAAGCCTTGTTATCTGTATGCTCTGTACATTTTCATTTTGTACTTTTGGATATAGGCACACGTACCTCATGCTAAGATAGCTAAGGCTGTGATCTTCTGTAGAAACAAACGCACAAGAATAACGTTTAATTACACGGATAAGAATCCGTGTAAAACTGCATGGCTTCTTCAAAGCCTCCAAGTTTAAAATGACACCTCTTTCACCGAAAAATAGAAATATTATAAATGGTATGACTCATTACCAAGAAGGGCGTTTATAACCATGTAATAAATCAACGTGTCATTTAGGTAAAGTAGTAATACATAATTTGTATTGAACTAGACATATGAATTGCTCTTTCGACTTCTTTAAACTAACAAATTAAAACCTATTTTTAAACGTACCAAAATTACACTGAATTATGGAATAGATGCTGTTAATTAAAAGGTTAATCCAGTCAGTATGAAATCTTTAAAAATTTTTCAGCTGCTAAATATAGAAACTCACAAAGTTTCCAGTTAGAGAAATATACCTCCCATAAATAAAAAACTCAGAGCGGAAAAAGAAAGACCCCCCCGCAAAATGAAGAAAAATATATATATATGTATGTATAAATAAAGGGGAAAAAAGGGAAAGAAAGAGTTCTGACACAAGCGTTATTGAACTTTGAAGAGAAAGAGAAAAGTGTTCTATCTGTCAAAGCACGTTTCAGATTATGGTGTGTGTTTTGTTGCTCTGGATTGATAAGCCTCCTTTTCCTTATTTGTACCTTAAATATCACTGAACCCTTATCGTTTTAATCATACGATAGAGAGTTTTGCAAATACTGCTATTTAGTCACGTTTATCAATCAAGCCCACTTACTTGAACAAATACTGTGAAATAGACAACTGCAATGATTGTTGTAACCATCATTTTCTTGCTAGGAATGATGTTTTCGTCAATAATTAAAGCCAGAGCAAATGCAACGGCGCCCCTGAGCCCTCCATATGACATGATGAACTGTTCTACACCATTCAGTTGATGAAGGCGGAATTGGTTGAGGAAACCACTCAAAACCACTACACCTACAAATAAAAAAATAAAAAATGCAAAATTTATAATTACTGTATTAGTCTGTTTATAATCATTCATCATCAGAAATAAATTCGTTTTGATGGCACTGTAATGTAAATTTTTAAAAAGATTTGTTTCATTATTTCATTAACATAGCAGCATAGCATAGCAGCCGTACTTCGAAAAATTATTTTACCTACTGTACTTCAGTGGATCTTTCACTTTGATATTTAATCGTACGGATAAAAAAGATTATTTAACTTAATTCACAACCAAACCAAACGCATTATGAGTTTAGGTGATAGTAAACCAGAATTCTAAATTATTAGTGATATCGCCAAAATACATTCCCACAACATGGATTTCGAAGAATTCCCACAACATGGATGTCGGTCTTTAATTTTAACTGTTTGTTGTAAGGTAATTTTCCCGCCTTCTTCGCATGCCTGCGTGGTGTAGTGGTCAGCACGCTCGACGTGTATTCGAGAGGTGCATGTCTCGAGTCCCGGTGAGGGCATTGCACATTTTTCTTCAGTTTCCTGCTTTCAAAAAATTCTAATGCCTCTACAGTGGCACCCAAACTAAAAGAGGTGGTGGATGACGATTCTGCACCAGATTTGGTGATTGGGTCCTCTAGTCCCCAGTCGCCCTTTAAAAGGGGAAGTATATAAGGTATTTCTTCCGCGTTCTAAGCATGTCTTCTTGGTGTAGTGGTAAAGAAGCTAGGCCGTTATTCGAGTCCCAGATTCAAAATTCCAAAAAAGTCCCAGATTTAAAAATTGAAAAAACTCGGTTACTTTTTCTCGTATGGAATCAAACGTTCTGTATTTCATTTTTAGAATGAGTATTAATTCGTACTTAAAATAACTACAAGAACCGAAGACGTATAAAAAAGTTAGATTTCGTTATTTTTACAAAACTGATTTTTCAAACCAAAAACTGCGATAACTTGTGCGTTTGCATCTTTTATGTTTTTAAACTTTTTTGTTACTGCAAATATATGTTTATGACTAAAGGTTGAAAAATGAAAAACCGAGTAAGGACTTTTATAGACGCAATACACATATATTCCCGCTGTAGTTAGTTGGATTAACTTGAAACTCTGAACACCTTAAGGATGTGAAGAAATCTGAAGAAGTTGAAGAGTTGGGTGTGGCTAAAGGGAAATGACGGTCCGTGGTTTTCTTCAGTTTTCGTCTTTTCTCAAAAAGTACTAATGACTCTAGACTGTTAGCTATTATGCGGAAAAGGCATCATGAATTTAAAAAAAATTACGTTCTTAATATTAAATTAAATTCATCAACATACATTTCTGAAACTTAGAATAGTTAGAAGACAGTCATTTTCAATACTCGTAGTTTAATTTAAGCTTAATCCTTAAAATTAAAACTTATAAGTGATCTATTTCGCTTTCCCTCAACTAAAAGTGATTGGCTTAGTTAAGAAAATTGAAGACTTGATTTAAGAAATATCTGTGTTGAACTCTCGACAGAGATCTGTAAAGTATAATTTATTCTAAATTAGAAATGCTTTTACTGGAGTTAGCGATGATATTAATAAAACTAAACATTTAGTTAAAATTCTTTTCAGACGTTTTATGAATACTTCATTGTCATTAATTTGGGGATACGATCTTAGACCCACTGATTTTACCAGACTTCATAAAACCAAACTGCATCTTAAAGAACATATTTGTCAAAGCGTAGTAAGCACTTATAAAAACTGAGCAAGAGAATAAAAGCTAAAGTTCTAGATAACATACGCTATTGTCTCCCTTGGAAAATCCACAATCTGCAAAATATTATTTAAACGTTTTTGACAGTTTGGCAGAAGGCAAATCTACACTGCTGGCCACCGTAAATGCAACACCCTAGCACGCAAATAGCATGAAATTTACAACATGCATTAGCGGAGGTGAGATATGCAAATGATTAGAATTTCAGCGCCGACGCACATCACGCGCGCCTGTGGCGCCACTTCAAAGCGCTATTTAAGGCTTGGAGTTTTCGACGATTTCAAGTTCGGCAATTGTGTTTTTCTTGTGTTTTTTTTTTAAAAGATAAATTATGCCTTGTGATGAGCAACAATCATCGTTTGATCAAGTATCCGAGTTCGACAGAAGAAGGATAGTGGCATACCGAGAGTGTGGATTATCTTTCAGGGAAATCGGTAGTCGTGTTGGACGAAGCCAAACAACTGTAATTCGGATATGTGACCGTTGGATGCAGGAGGGTACGACGGACCGACGTGTTCGCATCCACCTCAGTGCATCACTTCACGTGATGACAGGAACATTGTGCGCATGGCAGTGACGGATGGCTCAGTCACATCACGAACCATAGCACAGCACGTTCAGTCTGTAACGCATCATCCAGTGTTCGCGCGTACCATTCGACGCCGTTTACAGCAGTGTGGTCTGTCCGCAAGACCTCCATTGCTTCGTCTACCCTTGATGCAGAACCACAGACGTCTCCGCTGCCAATGGTGCGATGAAAGAAGGATGTGGACGGCAGAATGGAATGAAATTGTCTTTACTGACGAGTCACGCTTCTGTCTGCAACACCACGATGGTCGGATTCGAGTCTGGAGACACCGTGGAGAGAGGATGCTGAACAGCTGCGTTATGCACCGCCACACTGGTCCTGCACCGGGTATTATGGTATGGGGCGGTATTGGATATCACTCTCGCACACCTCTAGTACGCATTGCCGGTACTTTAAACAGCCAGCGCTACATCTCCGAGGTGTTGGAGCCAGTTGTCCTTCCTTACCTTCGGGACTTGCCCACAGCCATATTTCAACAGGATAATGCGCGACCACATGTGGCACGCATTGTCCAAGGGTTCTTCGTTAATTGCCAGATTGAATTGCTTCCCTGGCCGGCTCGCTCTCCGAATCTTTCGCCGATAGAAAACATGTGGTCCATGGTTGCTGAACGGTTGACCCAGATTACATCCCAAGCTGCCACACCAGATCAACTTTGACAAGTATGGAAGCTGCTTGGTCTGCTGTACCCCAAGAACACATCCAAAGTCTCTTTGAATCAATGCCGAGGCGTGTGGCAGCGGTGATCTCTAACAATGGCGGCTACTCTGGCTACTGATTCTGGAAGGAACAACACTTCACAGAAGTCTATAAATTTAATCGTTTGATAATTGCTCAACATGTTATCTACTAAATAAACTTTGTTGTGATATCTCTTGTCTTTCTTGGTGTTGCAATTTGTGTGGTCAGCAGTGTAATTAATGGCTTTTGTATAATTTTTCTCCTTGGTGAATTTTTAGTCCTGTTTTGGCGCCGGATAAAACACCGAAAATTAGTCTAGAAAATGCATTCATGTCATGCGTATTGTCTCCCTTTCATGCAAATTATTTTATTTCGAAATATTAATAAGTTAATAAAATAAAAACCAAACGAAGAATTTTAAAAGTATTTTTTAACGTCATTTTTACAGTTTCCCAAGCAATTTTATGAAATAAGGAAACAAAAAAGGTTGCACCAGCGCGTGGTTATTATTTTTATTTTTGAGTGAAAGTTTGCTTAGTTTAACAGAAGAGAGAAACACAATATTTTCATGAATATTAATGAACTGTGGTTTTTACTTGAAATTTCCCGTAAAAGTGCGCCAACTAAGAATTTGATTGAAGTAAACCACCATTTATTCAATAATGTCCGATGCCAAAAGCTTTTATGACAAACATATAAACTTTAAATAATGCGTGGGAATGAAGTTCAAGAATTTTTAAGAGATATTTTCTCATACTTAAGTTACCCAAGAAGGAAACGACTGAGTCTGTTGAACAATTAAAGGACATAAGAAGTCAAAATAAAATAAATAAATTATTCCTTTTTTATGAAATTTTTGCATTACATTAATTACATTAATTTTTTACATTATACCCTTAAGGATATTTTTCATCAATACAATAGCGTTAATTGTACCGATAAAAGTCAGACTGCCTACTTCGTTATGGAAATGGGCTTTCTCATTAAGCCGTCGAGGATTCTTGCTTTCATATAAATGGAGTATGGTGTACTTTCACATATATTTTAACAGTTTCCCTATCTAGAGACATTTACAGTTTCCACTAATAAACATACATTGATGAAACTAGGAATATTGGATATTTAGCTCATGAGGAAATAATATTGCTTCAAAGTGTCACCACTAGGCTGTACGTTTCAACAAATTATTCAAACAAGGATTTACTATATTTCAGTAAAAATAAAGGGCCATCTTTCAATAGAAATAAAGGACCATGAAATCTTGGGACAAAATAAAGAGTGTTCGGTTATAGCATATGCTGCTTTGGCGCATGAGTATCATGTTGGAAAGGTAGGATTGCGTAAACAATCACCACTTCATTTCAGTTATTTCACGAAGATATTTCCAAAGAATACAGTGACATGATGCATTTTACTGGGTTTCAGTTCTGATAGATTCCGAGTATTTCCCGATAAACACGATCTTTTAGAAGTCCGCTACCCCTGTCAGAAATTACATGAGTTACAGTTTGGACAGCGAGGAGGCCAAGCATCTAGAAAACTTGAAATCGAACGAACATCGCAAGTTAGAACTGAGCAATTTCTGTATTCACCGGCCAATAGAAGATGCAGCTCCGTGCTGCTTGTATCCTAAATATTCTTATCCGTTCAAGTCAGGAATCATACGCTGGGAAAGCAATTTACAATGATGTGCACTAATACTGAAACACCTGATAGAATTTTTAAACGCTATCTCCTCATAGATATATTGGCTGAGAATAAAATCAGTGGTAAATCTACACCTCAAAGACATAATGCAACTCCTTTTCATGCACCACATATGCAGAAGTTTTAGCCGCTTACTTCTTCCAGTAAAAACACTGTTTTGATTTTCATAAGATAGCCCAAGAGTATATTTCTTCAACAATTATCCTTGCGATAAATTGAGAAGTCAAATCTACCCGCTTTTGCACATCTTCCGGTTTCAACTCTTGCATTACATTCTATGGATTTTATAAGGATAACATGGCAAAATGAGCCGCAACCTTTATTTTTTAATTTAGTTTTATTTATTTATTTAATATTTGTCCCTTGGAACAGGAAATGTACAATTTACGTGCCACTGTTATTGAGTATTGAGAACAGGAAAAGTTCTTAGCTGCAGCAACAGAAACGCTTTCAAAAATGTCTTGTAGAACAGGTCACCAGCATTTCCCTCCAGCCACACCCAAATCTTCAGTTTCTTCAGATTTTTTCACGTCTTTAATGTCTCCAGAGTTTCAAGTTAATCCAACTAACTACAATGGGAATATATGTACATTGCGTCTATAAAAGTTCTGACGCGATTTTTAATTTTCCAACCTTTAGTCATAAACATATATTTATAATAGCAAAAAAAGTTTAAAGGATGCAAACGCTCAAGTTATGACATTTTTTGGTTTGAAAAATCAGTTTTGTAAAAATAACAAAATCTAATCTTTTTTATACGTCTTCGGTTCTTGTAGTTATTTTATGTACGAGATAATACTCATACTAAAAATGAAGCTCAAAACGTTTGATTCCATACGAGAAAAAGTAACCGAGTTTTTTAATTTCAAAATCTGGGACTTTTCTGGAATTTTGAATGACAAAAAACAATCTTTACCGCTATTTTCGAGAGGTCAGTTAAAAAATCAAGTAGAATTATTCGATGTGGATTTTTTTTGTATTTAATAGCACTCCGTGAAATTCGTTTGTGATTTATTAACGGGAAACTTCTTCGATATAATTTTCTTTTCCATTTGATATGCCGAAAGCATTTTCACATGAGTAATTTTAAACTTTTTAATGTTAAGAGCATGTTAATAACACTCATATGCAGTTTTACTACTTTAGGGTCATAATATAATAACCATATAAAAATTCATTGGATAGAAATATTTTTCAGCTTTATTTACACAAATAGTGCTGCTATGAGTTGGCTGCATTTGAAGACTACCATTGTTTTCTAGGGCACAAATTTCATAGAATTTTGTGAATAAAATATTTTAAAAAAAGTTTCATTAATTAAATTTTTTTACAGTGGTCTGCATAGCGAAGTTCATTACTTAGTTTATTACCTTCTGAATTAACATTTTAAACTAATGTTTCATTTTTAGTTTCGTTTAAATTAAAATGTTTCGTTCTTAAATTTGTGTACAGCCTTTGGAGTTTCAAGAAACTAGAATTAAGAGATTAAAATTAAATACCTTGGTCAATTTTTGTTATATGTTGTTCAAACCTTTTGTGTTCGTTTTTTTAAATGAGTGTAAACATTTACTAAATGTATTTAAAGGGGTTGGTTGGTCGCCATATAAAAAGCCAGCTTTCCTAATGTTTTAAAACTGCTTTTTAAGAAACAAATATTCGAAAAGATGAATATTTTCATGGTTTATGACATTTTTGTAACTGAAAGTATATGCTTACTATCAACGGTTGAAAAAATAAAAACCATGTAAGAGCTTTTGACACAGTGTATAGTATCAGGTTGAAAGGAAAGTAATGAGTAAGGATCACGGCAGACAATTTCAAATGGAAAAAAATATTATTAAATTAAGCTTAATTGTGAATAAAACATCAGTTATATTCTACGACTTCCGTCTATAAATTTTCAAATCAGTTCACAGGCAACTTTTTAATTCTGTTTTTGAAGAGTTCTTTTGATATATTGAAATAAAATATTCTTTTAATACTTTTTCTTCTGTATGTTTACTATGTAAGTTCTTGTCAACAAGAAATACTGCAGTGATTTAAATTGGTAAAAACTGAAAAGAGCAGCACATGGACTAGGAATTTCCCATTATTAAGTCGTTGCCAAGACACTTCTGTAGCATGCGATTTAGTGTTAATCTGCTGATGAATCTCATAAGGCTGAACATTTGTATTTTTCAAGAACTAATATAAAAAAATTTCTTTTTTTTCAATTGTAGTCACAGATGTTTTAAGAAACGCAGCACTCCTATTTTGTGAACAGAGAATTGCAAATCGATCCTTCTTGCTTATGGCTCTCAGCTATGATTTAATACGCAGTAAAAACACTATCACGCGAAACTCTCCGATCCATTTCAAAGGTCTAGTGCTGTTCACTGTCCTCAATGAACCCTCTCCATTATTTCTTAACAGCTGATACACAGCTTATTTTCAACCAGCATTTTCCACTTCTCTCGATTTCCAACTTGATTTAACTATTAAAATTTCCGTATCAGAACTTCTTTAATTCAATTAGCACTGACCCTCATTGATAGCATAGAGTGGTCATAAAAAAACTTCCCTGATATATGATGGCCTCAGCCAATCGAAATGAAAATTCACATATTAATATATATACACTGGTTTGCAAAACGTAAGTAACAGCAGGGATTTTTGCCATAATTCCACGAGAAATCAACTGAGAAATATGAAATGCAGAAATGAAGGAGAGTATTATGTACGTAAAGGATGACAAAAGCATTGGAGCTGAAAAAGGAATACAATGCATACGGTATGGAATCAAACAAAAACAAGCTTTATTGAACGCATAGTATCGTGACTCATGATTGTCTATCCCAGAGGAAGAACAACAAGCAGATGTTCCTTAATATGGGATATGCCCTCCCCTCACTGCAATGATTGCTTCGCACCGTCTCCGCATACTCAGAACCAGCTGATGCAACAGTTCTTGCGGTAGGAGTGCCCATTCCTCAATCAGCATCTGTTTGAGTTGTTGGGTGTTCTCTGGAGGATGTAAGCGTGCCGCAATGCGTCTCCCCAAAGCATCCCACATATATTCGATGGGATTTAAATCTGGGTAGTACGCTGGCCAATCCATTCGAGTGATATCTTCACTTTCCAGTAGCTCCTCAACAGCAAGAGTCCGATGAGGCCGTGCATTGTCTTCCATAAAAATTAAGTCTGAGCCAATGGCACCTCGGAACAGACGCACATGGGGAAGGAGTACCTCCTCACAATAGCGATCCCCGGTTACAGACCCTCTGTCGAAAACGCGGAGCTCAGTTCGCCCGTTCAGCATAGTGCCTCCCCAGAGAAGAAATCCAGGACCACCGTTACGGTGTCTTTCCTTAATGTTGCTGGGATAAAACCGGGTCTCGACCTCTCTCCAAATCAAAACGCGTTGAGAATCGCTTCTGGTACTGAACCGACTCTCGTCCGTAAAGAGGACACGACTCCATTGATCAGTTGTCCAGTTTTTGTGCTCTCTGCACCACTGTAAACGGTGGCCAACTTTTAACGGAAGGCAGCGTTCAGGACAGCGGGCGAATAGGCCCCCTTTGTGAAGGCGTCTGGCCACAGTAAACCGCGACACTTGTCGTCCCGTTGCTGTACAGAGTTGCTGAACAATGGCGCTTGCTGACTGCTGTCGGCCTCTTTTCGCCTGCAGGACGATATATCGGTCATCCGCTGCAGATGTCGTCCTCGGGCGGCCACCACAAACCTTTCTAACAGCTGTACCTGTGGTTTGGAACTCTTTCCAAGCGCGCGAAACGACACTTTTGTTGATTCCGAACTCTGCAGCTATACAGGTGACAGACAGTACGCCCCTCCTCCAGCTTTCCGATCATTCTTCCACGTGTGAAGTCGTCCAGGTGATTTCTTTTAGCCATATGTCACGAACTGACTCACTGGCACTTGCAGCGAATATGTTGAATTGCGTCTCCGTCCTTCCTTTTATTCTACTGTTGAGCTGCGCGTGCCGACATCACGCGTTTTGTGTACAGTCACGTCGCCTCTGACGTTTCGTTCCTGATATTTGCATACGCATGACGTTTCTACTGACTTACGTGTTCATTGTACTGATCTCCAGACCTCCTTTTCTGCAATTTCATGGCTATCTGCTGAATGTTTACATTGTTGCTTAAGTTTTGCACACCAGTGTATTATAATACGCGATCGAGATTGTGATGATTTAAAACAAAAGAGCTCTTCTGGTTACGGATACAGTGAAAAGATTTTGAAATTTTCGGTTGGCAACACCCATATTTTCCTTCCCAAACTGATCTGCGTATTGAAAACCATAATTGGCGTTGGAACGATACACATCTGACTAAAATTGCCGGCATGAAACATTTGCAAAGAATAGCTTAGTAAAGGATCAATGACAACACAAGAGAGGGGAGGGAAAAAGTACTTTTATTGGAATTAAAGATTTTCAACGTGTACAATGTTTCAAGATAGCGTGTTCTCCCATAAATTTGCAGTTTCGTGGTACCGCGATCCCCGACCTCACTTTGATGGATTTCCGGTCCTGGGGTTATCTAAAATCTAAGGTGTACGAAATCCACCAGATGTGTCAGAATCAAAAGATATAATATAGTTCTCCCCCTTCTTAACATGGCTTCGTGATGCAGAGGTCAGCACGCTCGGCGCGTATTCGAGAGGTCTGTGGTTCGAGTCCCGGCAAGGGCACTGCTAATTTTTCATCTCTCCCGCTTATTGAAAAATACTTAATGACTCTACAGTGGCGCCCGAACTAAAAGGGTGGTGGATGATGATTCTCCACCACCAGGATTTAGAACTTAAAAGAACTTACTTAGAAGGTGTTTTCTCCCTCTTTCTGCATGCCTTCGTGATTTAACGGTATAAGGTATTTTCCCGGCTTCTTAACATGCCTTCGTAGTGTAGTGGTCAGGATGCTCGGCGCGTATTCGAGAGGTGCGTGGTACGAGTCCCGCACATTTCATCATGTCGCACATTTCATGGCGGAGTTCGCACATTTCATCATGTCTTCTGTTTCGAAATAACCTAATGTCTCTACAAAGATGTCATAAAACGAGAATTCATAGAAATCCCTCCTGCGATGTTACTTTTGCCATTGTTGTCAACAATCTCCCGCACGCAATCCGTTATCATCTGAGAAGGTTTGCACGCTTAAAACTTGTAGTTCTAATAATTGTTTTTCTTCTCTTCTCTTGTGTCGTTATTAGCCCTTTACAATGCATATCTTTTCAAGCACGCAATTATCGTCATACGTGTATCCTTTCAACGCCATTTAGGGTTTTAAGACGCGCTAAGGAGTTTGCGCAGGAAAAAAGGTGTTGCCTTAAGAAAATGTTTTCACTGTAATCCTAGCAATATTATAATAATCTGTAATGCTTTCGACTGAAGAATCACTTTAGTATACTTCCATACATTTGAATTTTTGCAAACAAAAATCATGCATCACTTTTCGGTCAACCTGATTTTACAGCGCCACGCAGGCATCAGCATTATTCAAAGGTTTAAATATTTATTTTATTTCAGTAAAGCACGGCTACGTTGTGGCTACGTTGGAGAATATTATGCGGAGTTTACTGGTATTTACATTATACAGGAAAAAATACACTTAGATTTGGATTTCTTTATCTTACCAGTCAATTTATGGTAAATGTCTTTGCTGTCATTTTACCTTTCCATTTTCCTGCCAGAATGCTAATTTGTAGTTCGCGCGCATTCAATGATGGAAAAATAGTATTTAAAGGAAATTTTAGATTGTTTAATCAGAGTTTGTTCCGTCTGCTGAAGGCCACATTACTAACTGAATTTCTACTATAGCGTTCCTGTCTTTGGCTCTGCTTTATTCTTCCAATAGCGATTGGCACGCCGGTGTAGATTTGAGCCAACTTGCGCGTTAATCACTTCTGCGTAGCCTTTGGCTAACTTTGTTTTAATTTGAATTCATTTTGAGTTACGTAATAAATGCTGGCTGGTTTGCAAGCACAAAGCGTGCCTTATGTTAAATTATTTTGGGTTCTGAATAAAAAGGTCTTTTACACTCATCTTAAGTTTTGTTTCATCTTATACATAGCGATAAGTCGCTTACAAGTCTGTTCAAGGATTTGCCACAAGTTACACTTAGTTACAGGTACAATCCCTAGGGCTTGATCAAAACAGGAAAGAAACTATTGATGTTTAGGAATCTTACGTACTGACGTACTGAGCTGTAAGGAAAACATATGAAGTAATGTCTAAATGAGGTAGTTACAGTATTAATAATAAGAGCAACTCAAATAGCAAATACAAAGTTAAAAATTTAAACCGATGTCATCACTAAAACACTGTTAAAAATGCTTTAGAATTTCGTTTTTCGAAACTGTGATGTAAACTTTCTGGTTTATGTGAAAGAAGTCTGCAAATTAGAACTTACAATTAAAGGAAATTAAAGCTTTATAATAGAAAATTACTTTTCGGGAGGATGTTGCTGTCTACTCATCTTCAAGAGCTCTTCTACAGATTGATTTCTACTTGCAGAAGAGAGACGTATGTCAGACTAGTGCGAGTATAAAGGCTCAAAAGGATGGCTTTTACATAAATCTAAAGATGATTTTCGTTTGAATGGATAATAACTCCTCAAGTATTCAAAATAAATGTCTCAGATTAGACTGAAATAAGTCAGTAGTAAAGTATATTCACAATATTTGGTTGTAAAAGTCCAGTGAAAATTCAGAAAAATTTTAAAGTTCAGTTTAGAATTTTTATGAATAGTATGTACTAAAAATCAAGTAACCAATAAGAGAAACAGCCTGATATGCATTAACAAATATAATACTTGTTTAGATAGTAGTATTTAACGTTCGACCAGCTGTAGCAGAAATAATGTTAATGTTTCTTCTACTTTTTTTTCTTTATGTCTAATTCAGTTTCTGGCTGCATACGATAGTTTTTAAAAGAAAGATATATTTGATCACTTAACCTACAATGGATTCAGTACTGCAATATAAAAATCCACATGACAAAGTTACGTAAAAAATTCAAGCTAGATGAATGCCAGTCGAGGCAATTTAAATAATGTGTTTTAACTGAAATAAAATTAAAAATGTTAAGCAATAAAAGAAGAGTAATCTTTTGAGTATAAACTTTATTTCTCAAAGAATTCCGAAAACTTGGTTATGAATTCAAGGATGAATGAAGTCTGAAGTTTTATACGCTAAAGCAATTACTAAAGAATGTGCACGTAAAGTAATTATCATGAATTGAATTCCCTTTCTTGTATTCTTCGCACTATGAGCAATTATGTAACGAAACTAAAAAATATTCTATTGAAACTAAACAATATCCTATAAACTTCAGCAAAGAGTTTTCCAGATTGAAAAACAGAGTAGCAAATTTGATTTCAAAGTATTATGTAGGAAAATGTAAAATTAAATCTTTGGTACATGTAAAGCAGATACATTTTTTAGAAATGCATAGATTGGTACAAAGAATGCAATGCAAATTCTATTCTTCTATACGTAAAACAAAAATTCAGAATATCTCCAAAAAGCTTAGTGAAGGAAATTTCAAAAATCTAAATGAGAATAAAATTATAAAAATTGTAGGATTCCTTCCTCATTTGAATTTCTGAGCTTAGAAATCTTTGCTTGACGTGCCAAGCAATGAAGGTAAGAAACCATGCAATACGTAGGTAAAGAAATACGTATATAGGCAATAAGCAATTACAGAAATTCTATGCACAAGGGTTATTTGCGTCAACGAAGGGATATGTCTTTGCAGAGTTTCATTCTGCGAGAATCAGGCTCATATTTATGTTGTGGTTTGGAAAGATAACTTCCATGCAACAGGGTGTAGAGTCATAAGGATTTTTTGGAAGCAGGAGACGTAAAAAATGAGCAATGCCCTCACCGAGACTCGAACTTGAACCTCTCGATACGCGCCGAGTGTGCTAACCGTTACACCACGAAGGCTTGCAGTAAAGAGGGAGAAAATACGTTGCAAGGGTGCATTGGATATGCTATGGATTGCTGAGAATTAGAGACGAAAACCAGATTGTGTCAATAATTCTTTACGACTCGATTACGTGTAGGAGAATGCTTCTTAGGGAACTAGGATAAACAGACATTGAGACAATTAAATAGAGACCATGTTTAAAAAAATGGATCTTGTGCTGATATACGTTCATTATTTCGAAACACGTTCCTGTCACATTAATGAAAGGAGTGGGCGATCAGGATGAATAAGGGGCAGCCCTAGCCCACCTAATCAAAAAAGATTTCTTGGCGCGATCAGGTAAAGGACTTGATCGTGCCACTGTCTGGTGAACCTGATCTAAAGAGAAAACTTTAAAGTTCTTTGAATCTTTTCAGAGCTAGAAAACGAAATCCTTTGAGAGACAGTTTTAGTTTTTTGGGAAAAAAGTTGTCACACGGGTACAGGCTGCACAACGAGGAGCGGGACAGATAATTCAGCGCATACGCTCGCTTGCAGGCCAGCAGTTGTTTTAACCTTACTGAGGATTGTGAAAGCTCGATGTTCTGCAGTACAACGCCTTTGAAGCGGTGGTTTTTGACAGTGATGTGAAAATCATCATTAATGTCATCTGCTTAATTCTCAGTTTTAAAAATAATCTACTCGTCTAAATGATAAATGATTTTCCAAAATACAACGGAGTTTTGATCAGGGATTAGAAAAGGCAGCCTGTTTACTTAATTGTCTCATTGTATATTGATAAGGTATTAAGCTACATTAGTCTTAAAACGATGGAAAGAAAGAAAGAATTACTTCATAAATCACATAATTCTTAAAAAAGTTTAAAATTTAAATATAGATTGAATTCGTAGCTTAGTATATGCTACGGAAAGTTTAAACTTGCCAGTTATACATGGAATGATTGCATTACATTAATTTCATTTAGAACGCTGTGTGAATGAAACCCTCTCGAACATTTTTGTCAGTAAAAGAGGAAAGCTAATGGGTTGCCATATTTATACAAGCCCTTTCAATGTTTGTGAATAGATTTAGTTGAAAAGAAATCACTTACCTATTGCTCTGTAGATGCTGCAGAACAAAATGCTGAAGAGGACAAACCAAGTGTTCCATTCGTGATTGTCGTTCACCGTCGACACTCCGAGTACAACGAAGATTATCGTTTCAGATGCTGTTGCAAGCATTTTTGTCACATATCTCACAGTCACGTGACTTTTATTCGAAATGTTTTCCTCTACGTAATTCTTCATTGTTATACCGCAGAAAACCAACCTAGAAGAATATATATTTATTTCAATCTATATCTAAGCAGCAATAATTCTGTTATAAAATGAAGTACAAATATAGAATGTACAAATATGTTGTAAAATGAAGTACAAATATATGAAGTACAATATTCTGTTGTAAAATGAAGTTATATGAAAAAAATAAAACATATTGCTTTCCTTAGTGCAACCAATATTTATCTCTCTTTGAAGAAAATTTGCGGTGTTTCTGAGACTTTGGCTTGTCATCGATATAAACATGACATTAAATATTTGAACAAAAATGGCTAAAGAATGGCTAAAAAAACATGATTCTAAATTTGGAATGG
The DNA here is from genome assembly GCA_000611955.2 of Stegodyphus mimosarum. NCBI lineage: Eukaryota > Metazoa > Arthropoda > Arachnida > Araneae > Eresidae > Stegodyphus > Stegodyphus mimosarum. The sequence continues at coordinate 897,429 of KK112880.1, forward strand.
GAAAACATTTTCGAAAACGTTTAGTCAGAAGGAGGATTCAGTTTATAGAATTTCTTGTATAATTCAAAATTTTTCTTTACCTTTGATAAAAGGGAGAAATGTACAGGTGCGGTTAAGCAAAATTATGTATGATAATAGCGTAATGAGGTGAAGGGTAAAATGTAAACTGGAAGAATGCGACGTACAACGCCTTTTGGCCTGCGGAATGATATTACGAGCAACATGTTCCTAATATAATTTGGTGTTTTCATTGATCTAGGCTTTGTTAAATTACAGATAATAACTCCTCAAGAGAAAGATCTGCTAGCTGTCAAATGTTATGTCAAAGTGAAGAATGACGTCAAAGAACCGGATAGAGAGATATTTTAAGATTTTGATAGTTATTATTTTGCTCAGTCAAAGCAAGTTATTATTAGATACAAATGCTTCTTCGGATCTCTTCGATCTTCTGCATATATCGTATATTGAACAGTCTGTTTCTCACCAAAAGATACATTAATTTATCATTCAGTAAATTTCCAATCATTTGATAATAAAACTAATAAAAGAATAAAAACCTCCCGCCCCCAGATAAAACTTAAAAAATGTAGCATTTATATGCTTTCGTTTTCAAAATTTTCGTATTATAAAGTAAAATTTCTCAGTTCCTATTCTGAGCATTATTTTTGAGCTGCACCATGGAAGGAACACATTTGAGATATTTTGTGAAATTTATATGCTTTGTAATAACCTTTTCCTCAACGACCTATACTTCCTCGAAAGCATTCGTCGAGAGTGGCGAACATGTCAATTCTTTGGTCGAATTTTGTCCAGGGTACAACAAAGGTGACAGACGGAGTCGCTGTCGCAGGAAAAGGGGGTGAAAGACACGCGCATATAGCCAAGCCATACATGAGAGTCGAGCTCGTATCCTTTGTTTCCGTTAGCAGTCAGCTTTACAGGCTGTTTTATAATAATAAGAGTTAAAAAGGGTTTGAAACACAATCAAGTCTTGTTTTCAAATCGAAGAGGTTATTACTTACTGCATTTATACTGTTAGCTAGATAATCTGGAATCTAAAGATGTACAGATTTATTTATCACCCATTATCCAAACTTTAATTTTTGTTTCACTCAAACCTGCAGTATCCTTAGTTCTTTAAGATTTTTTTGCTTTATGTCCTGAATATGGACATTCCAGTTCTTTGCTATATATTTCTTAGTGTCTAACCTCTGAATTCATGAAGATTTTCATCTAAGATTTACTACAGTCCTGTAATTAACTTGTTGAGTGATCAGAAATCAGAAACGTTTTTCAATAAACTTAGCAGCAGTTCGTAATTATTATATTCTCAGACATGCTGATATTAATGTTTGATTAACTTTCTAATGTAGGCTTCCGTTCAATGTTATGCTTACAGAATTATGAAGCTTAGGAATTTGATAATCATGTCCTGAAAGATAACTGCTCAACAATATTATTTCTGTAGCTTTTGTTACATAAAATAACCTTTGTGTTAGACGGATATACCACTAACGGTGTGATACGGAATGACAAATAGATATAAAAAACTACGCAACATTTTCACATTCTAAGGCAGTAGGGGGAATACAGAGCTCGCTTTATCAGTGTCATAATTGTAGACTCACAAAGTGCCAAAAACAACAGAAAAGATTACCCTCTTTACTGAAACAAATACGCACATCGTAGCATTAAAAGTGTTTTCCTTATTTTGTGTCTAAACTTAGATGGTCCTCTCTGTTGTTGTTATTGCAACTGTAAGCATTCAGTATTATCTGTTAAAGCTAATTTAGTAGACCACGCAGAGTGAAATCTCTCAACATGATTTTCAGGCCTTCTAAGCATTGTGCTGGAAAGAAGCTTCTTAATCATAAAAATAATCTGAACCATTAAGCACTTCAGTAAAAGTAACTACAGTTTACAAAATACATTCAATTTACATCCAGTTAAAAGCTTGAGGGAATCGTTTGATTTTAAACGATTGTAACGTCATGAAGAGAAGACTTTTTATTACTGTAGGTTTCCGTTTATAAATCGAGAATTTTTAGCAGATTTTTAGTACTGAAATTTGGATATCTGTTTGACATCAGAGTTCAAATGATTTGCAAACAATCCGATCACAAAAATGATATTACAGGTTAAATAAATGAAACTATATTTGCTTTTATTTTATTTAATCCTAACATACCGTAATCAAATCTCTTCATATGTATCCGACTTAACATTTTAGAAATTCTTAGAAGTGTCTTTGTAAACGCAAGTCCGGGTAATATTACCTGTCACCATTAACTTTATTGCCAAATTGCCATCCACCTCATGGCTAATATTGTCTCAAGTTCCATCTATATCTCTGCAAAAGTTAAAATGTTTTGTTTAAATTTAAGAGAATAAGCAGTCCATTTCTCTCCGGGTCTCTTTCATTACACGTCGTACTCATAAAAGTCCTTTGTCCGGCCTATTTCCATATGCAGAAATATTTTAAATGATGCAAAGATTCACGCTTTAACATTTTTAAATTTAAAGAAATCAGTTTCGTAAAAATTACGAGATCTAACTTTTTATGTTTACACTTTTTCTATACTTAGATTTAGTAAAATGTTATATTCATTATGAAAAATAAAACAAAAAATGTTTGAGTCTTATATTGCAAAAATTAATTGACTGAGATACCTGATTTCGAAATTTGCGATTTTTGCATTGAGGAGTCAGTTAATAAATAAATTAGAATAATTAGAAGTTGATTTTTTCCCCTTTAAATGCTATTTAATGATATTAGTTTGTGGTTTATTACTGTTTTTATTTATAATTTTGTTAGATTTGGTAAGCTGAAAGAATTTTCACGCAAGTAATAAGGTTTCAAAGATTAAAAATATGTTATTAATATGCTCATGAAGTTTTATTGCTTTAGAATCATAATCTGGTAATCGTACAAAAATGTATTAAAAATTCAAATATTTTTCATTGTTTATTAATGCGAATAATATTACGATTTGACTGAGTACCAATACTGACATCTGCCAGTATCCGACTCGGAAATGAAAAAAGTTTATAAGTTCCCCATTTGGTAAAAAAGAACATATATTGTTCAATATTTTTCAAAATAATCTATATATAGTAATGCTCATAATATAATCTCTTTATAGCAGAAATTTTTTTCTAAACTGACATTTTATTTTTAATTACGTGCAAATGCAAATATTTCGCTTTTCATTTACGCCCGTCCTCTGAGTATGATGTTCGACTTGAATACCAAATACAATTAGTCAATTTTCGTCGTACGGGGGGCGGGGGTCCACGTTTTATCTTTTATTTTTTATAGCGGGTAAAAGTGTCTTAAATATAAGCATGGAGACCAGAGGAACATAAAAAAGTAAGATTTCTCAATTTTCACAAAACTGATTTCTTTTTAAATTTAAAAATGCCAAAACATGCTGCACCACTGAAAACAATTTTGTAATTGGAAGTAAGCGGGGTGAGGAGTTTTGTGAACACGATGTGCAGCAAAAGAGGCCCGGAGAGAAATAGACTGCTTATTCTCTTAAATTTAAACTAAAAGTATTCACTTCTTCTGCGCTAGAGATGAAACTCAAGTTAATACTAGTTATGAGGCGGATAAGAATAAAGTTAGTGGTGACAGATGATATTCCCTGAACTGGAAGTATAAGTCTAGGACCAATGATTGCGGAAATGAAGGCCGGGTAAGGACTATGTGGATACGCTGTGTAGTGGAAATGAAGAATTAGATTTTACTTGTAAAAGCGAAAATGCAAAAGGGAAGGGGAGGAATCTTGCGATTCCTTGAAAATGGAAACCACAACTGAGAAACAAACTAAAATTCGCCACACTATCCTAATAAGTATGCTCAAATGTTGGACAAATTTAAAAGCAGAAATTAGTGATGATAAAAGTGTGTGGGGCTTAATGACTTAAATTTAAATACAGAAATTGTAGGGTTTCCCTTAGTTCAATTTACCGATTATTGAAGTTTTTGTTATCTTTCCTGAACTCCTCAACTTCCCCTCGCATTTCCTCGCCAGGAATATTATTTAAAATTAAGTGAAGTGAGTATATAAACGAGTGAATCTTGGAGTTCATTCAGAGAGTGTTTTCGCCAGCCAGCGCACGTTGCGATTCAGACCTTGATGTTACGCGGAGTTGCTGATACGCCTTTTGGCCATTTAAATATTTATCACCTCGGGTAGGTTGTTGAGTCAACCTAGTTAGCCTTAACTTAAAGTGCTGTCCAGCCCTACTCTTTAGAGTTGAATTTATTATGTTACGATTTTTTTTAAGTTCCACCGTAAGTTGTCAGTATTGTAAAGCACGAAGTACGTGCCCTTTTGTTCATAGTTGAGCATAATAAAGGGTTATTTTTACCCTTCTTCTGGGCTAGTATTATTTCACGCCTGTACGAGAAGTCGCAAGGTTCCTTACTAAGATCTAGTAGAGTTTATGTGGCCAAGGAGAGCAAGATTCTATAAAATTGGTGATGATAAAAGTGTGCTGGCGGTCTTAATGGCTTTTTGTTCTATAAAACGCTCTCCTCCTTATTTTTTTAATTTAATCTGAATGTAAATTGGAACCTACTTTAAGCTCATTTGTTAGGTACAGTTAAGACAGACGATATATTATTCACTCTTTTGGCGATATATACTTACATGATGACTTTAAATTCGAGTTATCCAAGTGTTTTCAATTTTGGCTACATTTTTATGATAAAATCTTATTTCTCGGCTTATACATACTGTATTTGCAGAATACTAAACAGTTCTTTTGCATCATCATCATAAATTACTGAGAATAATTTTATCCAACTGAAGAAGATGAACAGCTAACTAAGAGATAAAAGTTTTCACATCAATAAGAAAAGAAATCTCTTTTGCATTACGTGTATAGAACATGTATGTCCTTGAATGCCCAAAATTATATGTAAGTCCAATAACATGACCAAAATTACATGTATGTCCAATTATATATCCATTATATGCGTTTCCGAAACTCCTTAAATGTATAAATAATTCATAAAAATCGAATATATGGATATACAAAATGTGGCTCGTATGAAGATGAATGCAAGAAGGAGGGGACTTTTTTTATCTGCCGCTAGTAAACATTTAATTAAGCTCTTTATTTGCAGAAGGCACTTTCTGTTATCGACAGTTAAGTCACAATCTGATAATATTGAAAGCAATTTGTTCTCTTGCGAGAAACCTGTTACACATAAAGTAAATGTTTAGGGTATCCACAGCAGGAGAAGGCCACTCAGTATCGTTTTTAGTGCTATTCCGATAGTAATAGCAACTGTCAATGTGGTGCAGCTTATTCTATCTTTGACAATTTCAATTAAATATTTGCTTTGTTTCTCTTCCTTGTGGGTCATTTTAGTGTGAATCGCACTTTGTTGTATATATTTGTTCAATCCAAAAAAGAAGGTCTTAACTCGTTGCTATTTTTTTGACCAATCCATATATATTAGTAACAACTGCAGAGAATAGCAAAGCAAAATATTATCTGAATTTTATCTTTTGACTTTTTTGACCTATTATAGCAAAGCACTATTTGATGTTGCATTCTATATCTGTTTCCGTGAAGTAAAATAATTTTTAGAAGCAATTAAGAATACATAAAAATGAGCAAACGTTTTCCCATTTAAACATGCATTTGAAAAATAATCTTTATAACACGAATGCATTCTCCAGAGATAGCCTAAGAGCTACTGAAACTCAGCTTTATGCAAGCAAATTCGTATTTTCTGTTGTATTTTACATTGTGTGCCAAACGAATTTACTTTCGCTTTTCAGAGTGTTATGGTCTACATTTTCTGATGGTGCAGCTACAGTGACTTTTAATCCAGGTATGCGAGGGACAATTAACTTACAATCTGAAACTTCAGATTATAATCTAAAAACACAAAAATATCCCCCTAATAATTTTGAATACTAAACACAATTAAAATAATTAAAAACGTAAGACTATCATGCAAATAATTTCGCTTTTCGTTTTATATAAGAATAATATCTATTGTTGATAACTCATGAAACTAAATCCTTAGTGTTGAGTGACATTTAAAAGCGTCTCGTATAAAAATTTCAATTTTAAGAAGCTCCAGTATTTGTTGCAGCGAACTTGTAAAGTGGAATTATGCAAACAAAAAGTATTGAAATATAAAACGCTACATTACTGCTTGAATAAATTTTAAAAAAAATGAAAATATATAGAGAGGATTCCAACCGGTATATTGCTACAAATTTTCATTAGTTACACTCGATTTTTATGTTGGATGTAGGTGATAATATAAACAAAAATTAGAGCTAGAAATTCTATATATTACAGGTATTAGAAAAATATTTTATTTTAATAAAATATTACTTTTGAAAAATATTGTTCAAAATTATACATAAAATAATTTTTTAAAGGAATCACTGTGTTACAATGATGAGGAATGTAGTTTTATATTATCGAAGATAAATAAAAGATGTTTCTTTGTAAACTCACAAGGTTTTGAAGCAAGAAACATGAAAAATCGAACTCCGTACATCCCGATTTCCAGGTTTGTAATCGAACGTCGAGGGTACGCGAATAGGAAAGAGAAAATCCTTTGCAACTTATTATCAGGTAATAATAACGTGTGGTCGTGTTTCTAATAACTCTTTGTAATGATCAGAATTTAAGCACTGACTTAAAAAATAACATCTCTTTAGAGGTGCTAATAAACTTTATTTACACAAAGTAAATTGATTCCTAGATCTTGATTATAAGATATAATATATATATATATATATAATGATTGTAAGATATAATATATTATAAGATATAAGTTTTTTGCTTATGCAGTTCCATGAAATTCATGCATATTTGTAACATTTAATAGCACATTTAAGTGTATTTGATTTTAAAAATGTTACTTTTTTATTTTAAATAAACTATTTTAAAAATATTCTTGCTTTATCGAGTTACTTAGCCGCTGGAATGCTTTGCTAGTATTTACTTTTTTAATGCCACATAAAACATTAAAGACATGTTTTGATGGCTATTAGAAGGCGGAAGGCAAAATATTTATGTGTAATAATTCAATTTTGTCGCTTAAGAAAAAGATCAAAATTATTCCATTTGTTTCACAATACAAGGATAAGGTGGTTGATTCATGCAATTTAAGGTTGAAAATACTTGACAAAAATGTATTATTAAGCAGATAGTAATTTCTTTTATGATGAGGAAATGGGTATTCAAGTATCGTTATCTCTAATTTTCAACTTCCCATTCTTGCGGATTAATGGAGGTGAACAAAGGCACAGAGCTTTCTTCTTACAACCATCTTTATTCTAGTATGAAGGTCATTTCGGAAAAGCGTTTGACTTTTGCTAAATATTTTAAGCAATTTAAGCAAATTTCAGTGAAGTAACATTTCGGTATGAATTATAAAACATTTCAGTTTAAAACAACTTCTTGAATTTCAGTGATAGTGGGATAGTATAAATTGTATTAATTTCGTCCACACCCTTGACAAAGAACAAAATTAAGGCAATCAAATTCTGTTCCAAGATTTTAGCTAATCAGCTTCCGAATGATTGCTTTGCCGTTGCTTTTTTTAAATTTTTATGTAGACTTTGTATTATTCTCTTACACTTTTCCAAATCATTTACAACTGTTTGTACTTTATATCTCATACTTTTTATAACTTTAGAAAGCTTAAATATTTAAAGTGGGAAAGTTAAAATAAACACCTTTTAATTATTGTTGCATTTGCTCAAAATTGAGTTTTATTTGAATAACTAAATTAGTTTTTATAATATAATTATTAGTTTAACTTATTGTTCACACACACGCAAGAACAAATATTTCAGATTTTTAAAATCTTTTAACATGAAAAACTATGTAACGGCTATTTCGTTACATAATTGAAAACAATAAACCATGTTTAATAAAGCTAATGAAACTAAGATGTCATTGCACAATGATTATTTTTTGTCTCTTGGGCGTCATTTATTTTAAGTACACGAAGGTCAAAATGAAGACAATGCAATTCTGGATGAGTAAAGGCGTTTCCTACTGTGAGAGAAAGTTAAGGTCAGAGCATTTTTATATGATATTAAACGAGTAATATTTGTTTTTGAAGTGTCACTCATATTAGGTTTGTGATGTTTAAAAATTATTTTTTTTAATTCACATTTTGTAAAATATATTGGTTACCACTTTTTTTTAATGAATCGTATACTTACCGATGTACTGGTAAAAATAATATAAAAACAAAAATAGATTCCATATGCAGTTAAACACACTAATAATGTTTTAAACACAAAGCATTATCACTAATAATGGCTGTAAGGGATTAGCATATTTAAACGCTTACAAAAGCAATGTTTCTTGGAAAATGTCATTGTGTACTTTGTTCTGCAGATTTACTGTGAGATTCTTACAACCATTTCTTCATTAACTTTAATATTAACTGCTAGTAATTAGCATTTTAATGTATTCGAATAACCAAAGAAATTTTTTAAAGTGCCATCTTTCTTCTGTTCTTCGCTTAAATTTTTTATACTATGTTATGTACTTAAAAGAAATAATATGCTATATTATATACCTTAAAATACGAATAAAAAGTAATATACTTTTCTGTAACGTATGTTCGTCATCACACGAAAATGTTATTTGATGAATTTAAAATAAGCTTGATTTTAAACTCCTAGTAGCATGCCTAACACAGCAAACACTCGCACTAATTCACAGTATGAGACATTGAAATTAGAAGTGCAAAACATATACACTGACATATAAAACAGCACGGATTAACGGTAGCTCTTCGGAGTGCTATGAGATCGATTTGACTTGAAAGGAAAAAATCGATCCGTTTCCGTAAATAATTAAACAGCAATCTGGTTCAATTTCTCAAAGAATATTGCGCTAAATTATTATCGTTTCTACCGATATGACATTGAGTACAAATATTTAAGGGCATAGAAACTAGAACACAGGAAATGATATTTACGAAAGAATGCCGGATAGATGAAACATTTCTGCAAAAAGGTATGCCATGTACCCCATAATAAATGGAAACATGGGCTCTATGACTGCGACAGATGTAGTATATCTGGAGAGAAATGCTGTCAGTATCCCGAAGATAATTCCAATCACTGTGCCACCAACGGAAACCACGAAGAAGGAAGCCACTCCAGCAAAGTAGTCAATTGGAAGAATGTTGGGGACGCCCATCTCTGTGTAGCCCTCAAACATGTGGTATAGCACCTATCAACAGTCAGAGAAAAAATAAAGATCTGTTAAAAATAACGTAATCTGTCGCTTGAAAATAAAATTTTAAGAGATGAAATACAAGAAATTCATAAATAAGAATGATTAAAGATTATAGAAAACAAGGAGAAATCCTTCTAAAACAAGTTTTACCACTGCACAATATAATTTATTAAATTACTTTAAATGTTCAGCAATGTTTTTATAATACTTTTAAGATATAAAAATACGAATTAAATATTTATAAACATTTATAATTTTTATATTGTAGAGACATTAGGTCTTTTTCGAAGCAGGAGAGATGAAAAATGAGCAATGCCTTCGCTGGGACTCAAACCTCGGACCTCTCGAATATACGTCGAATGTGCTGACCATTACACACGAAGGCATGATAAGAAAGCGAGAGAAATACCTTATATACTCCCCCTTTTAAAGGACGACTGGGATTAGGGGACCCGATCGCCAAATCCTGGTGGTTGAGAATCATCATCCACCACCTTTTTAAATTCGGGTGCCACTGCAGATTTAATTAGGTTATTTTCGATGTCAGGAAGCTGAAAAAATGAGCAATGCCCTCGCCGAGACTCGAACCTCGAACACGCGCCGAGTGTGCTAACCATTACACCACGAAGGCATGTTAAGAAGGCGGGAGAAATACCTTATAATATAACTTTCATAAAATTTTATAAGTTTTATAAAACGTAAGTTGTTAGATATTTTCCCTTTGACATTGTTTCCAAGTAAACGTTTGCAATAAAAAAGTTCGTTTTATTAAGTAAAGTTTCAAAAATTTAAAACCCTATAATTTATCATCGCAAAATGTCATAAGTATGCTACCATGGTAATGCATCATAAATTTGAATTATAAAAAGGGCAGTTTGTATAGTATCTTAAATCTTCTATGGAAAAAGAATAAAACCGAACAACCATTAAGAGATTCAGCAGTAGCAGTTTAAGAATCTCAAATATGGTTATATTCATTTGCTTATTATTGAAACGTTATTGCTAATAGATGTTACGCTGTTATTATATTGCTTAACACAAAATTAATTTGCATGAAAACAATTAATAAAAAATTAGATTTTTGATTTAAAGTTTCTAGGTCTTGCAAGAAGAATGTGTTAATGAATCATTATTCCTGTTTTACAGCAGGCTGTACATAATAACTAATAACCGAGTTATTCATTTCACTACACTAAATATCTAATATAAAAGTAATTTCGGGTAATTAATGAAAATCTATTTTTTAATTTTTCACTAATATATAATTTACGCACGTTTTTAATTTTAATTAGTTAAAATTATTTATCGCTTTGAACTTATAAGGTATTTCTCCCGCCTTCTTAGCATGCCTTTGTGGTGTGATGGTCAGCACACTCGGTGTGTATTCAAGAGATTCGAGTTCCGGCGAGGACATTGTTCATTTTTCATATCTCCTCCTTAGAAATAACCTAATGACTCTACAAACTTTCAATTCCTTTTTCGAGTTCAGACCACTTACTGAAGGCAAAGTAAATAAAAACAGAAAATGAGACGTAATGAGGCTATAAATTTGGGGCACCAATAGTTGTTGCCTGCGTTCAAATTTTTTAAGCTTGTAAGATTTATATTAAGTTTATTAACAGTTATTTTAAGTTTCGTAGCTTTCCTATCTTATTCTAATCTCAGCTTACAATTTCCTGCCAGAATGTAATTTCAGAAACGCAGTAAATGCAAATGAGAAAGAGTACTACTTAAGTCGTTACTTCACCGACTTCGAGAGAGAGAGTCTGATTCCCTGACTAGTGCGCGTTTGCCTTTGGCTAAATTCTCTCTTAGTTACTACGCTTGGCCGTACTTTAGGCCCTTGCTTGGCTTCGCCGATTTAATTAATACTTAGGGGCCAACTAGTTAGATTTCCGATAGCTTCGGCTATACCTTTCAGATAGCTTAGTTAAGCTAGTTTAGTTTAATTTAAATTTTTTATTATTTAAGTTCAAGCCCGAGTGGAGGCTTTGTGTAAAGCTCCAAGCAGGAACTGATTGTAAATATTCTGAAAAATAAAGGGTTGTGAACCCTCCTTACGTCGCACGTGCTTTTTTCACACACTTAAGCGATTCTTCGCTTGTTAGTGTTCGTGGGGTTCTAAGTTAGAACTTTAGAATTAAATAAGTGAAACCCCTCAAGCTTATAGGGGACAACTGGCGTACAAATCCGCCAAATTCCTGCAAATATTCTAAATCTAACTTTAGCTTCTAAAAAAAGAAGAATAATGTAAGTGGTGTGTGCAAAAAAGGAATTTTTTAACTGAGATGAATTTTAAAGAGTTTTATGAGGAATTTTCACCTTAGGCATGGACATACCATACAAATGTTTGAAAGAACATTTAAGAATTTTTAAAAGGTGGGTATTTAAATTGTTCTTTGCGCTTTAAACTTTTATTGAATGGTTTTCATGCTTTGTTTTTATAATTTTGATAAAATTCATCACAGAACTCAGCATGCATTATGATACCGATAAACTTTTGCAGGATTGTTAGGTTTTTCGTAAAATTATGATAATTAAGAAATAAAAACAATATGCAAATTTCAAGGATAATTCTTTTTCAGTGGTATTTTAATTTTTTAAATCCCTGCACAGTTTTATTTGCCATTTGATACAGACTGATAGTGCAAAACGCTATAGAATTCGGGTTCAGTCTGATACGCAAGAGTTGTGTGAATATAAGTATAAAAACATATATCAGCATTTTAATTATTTTTGAAACAATATTACCTCTATCAATGTGAAATTATATAGTTATGTAAAAATATGCCTAACACATATAATTCTGAAATAGTATTTTGGATGTTTTAATAAAAAATAAGACATTTTACTCCCCTGTACGAAGTAAAGGAAGTGTTGTAATCGCGAAGCATTTCAGTATCATATATGAACAGAAATATCCATTTTGACTGTTCCCGAATCCATTTGGACGATTTTTGTGTATGATGACCGTACGTACGGACAGAATAAAGGAATGTTTTTGCAAAACAGCCTTTTATTCTTTCCTGTTTGTTTACATTTGTAAAAGTAATTTAAAATGGACTCTTAAAGGCGTCTTCGTGACGTCTGTAGTACGTGCGTGCGTACGTATGTATGCATGTATCTCCTATAACTCGAAAATGATTATCCGTAGAATTTTGAAATTATGTTCATGGGACTGCTATAACACCTAGCTGTGCGCCTCCATTTTTTTATTGCAATCAGTATTGTGTACGGTAAAATGTACTATTTTGATGGATATCCTTACAAACTTTAAACCTCCTTTAAGTTTATTAGAAGTTTTTAATAATTTATTACCGCCCCTTTGAGTATGAACGTTTTTTAATTTCAGTTTACAGCAGTTTTATAATTCCTTTCCTATTATACGATCATAAATATAAAATAAAAAATTAAATAAATATATATATACATATAATTTTTAGAAAGTAGTAAAAGAACGTGAAAGACCTATTTGGTCAAGAATTTTGTGCATTGAGCAGAAAATTAAAATTAAATATAAGCAAAAGGTGTAAAATGCTAAAAGCAATCGCCTAAAAGTAAATTTGATACCTTAGTTCCAGAGTTAAAAAACTTGAACAAAAAACGATTACTAAAAAGTAAAAGCAGTTGCAAAAAACTAAAAAAGCTAAATGTTGGTATTGAAAAAACTCAACATTAAAAAAATTAAAACACGTAAAAAATTAAAAACACTTTTAAGCACTAGCTAAATTAAATATTAAAAACACTAGAATAAATAACAATGAATGGCAGTAAATGGCAATTTAGCCCAACTCGAGGTTCACCACGGACTTATCAAGGGAAAAACGTGACAAATTCGAGCACAACTAAACGTTTCGTCAAACGAGAATAATTGAGACAGAAGCGAAAAAACATTAACAGAAAAATAAAAGAAACTACATAATACAGTAGGTCCCAATTCTTATCGTCACTTTTTCCGACGCGCCTGCCAGAAATTTAACGCGCCTGCCAT
>KK112880.1:910687-930302 GCA_000611955.2 Stegodyphus mimosarum
GGGAATATTATATATATATATATATATATATATATGATGAAAAAGACATAACAGTGTTGACGGCGTACAACTTAGATCCATACTGAAGAGGAAACCTGGCAGCGGAGTGGGGTTAAATATTCAATTTTATTTCAATTGACATTTGCAGCCACAATTTACTTGGTACTCTAATCGTGTCTATTCAAGAACATTTACATTTTTGATACTATTACAATAGGAAGAAAAACAGCACGGCAGCGTCTTTACAGCAAGAGAGCTAGAAGTAAAAGTGCCCAATTATTCAATATGGCAGCCTATTAAGAGAAAGGTCTCAGTTCCCGAAATTTTGAATTCAGGTTCCGAATTAGTTACGTCATCAGTTTTACGTAAGTTATACAAGATGGCCTGATTTAGAAGTGACGCAGTCCAGAAAAAAAGTACCACTATTTCTAGAACAGAGAGGGGAAATTAAAGACTATTGCCAGTTTAAATTGTAATTTTGAGATTTGCATATTGTTTATCTTACATATATAAATATACGCAACCCCTTACCCGACCTTTATTTTCGCAGAAGTGCTTTAAATGATATATTATTATTTGTAGTCACATAGTTCCAAATACAGAAGTGCTTTAAATGATGGAAATATTCCTATTTCGGCAATATCAGATTTTAAAAATTAACGAACGAAATCTAACTTTTAATGCGGTCTCCCGGTTCTTTATACTTATATTTGGGGAAGTTTTATACTCGTTATGAAAAAATAAAATTAGAAGAATTTTGACTCCCATACGATAAAAATTGAACCAGATATTTAATTTCAAAATTTTCAATTTTTCATACCATTTTCAGCTTGCTTTGGGGGAAGTTAGATTAATTTGGTAAATAAGTTTAAATTAAATGCACCAAAAAAGGTGTATAATTTAATAGACCGTACAAGGAAGTCATGTGATGTTCACATCAAATTTGTTTTTATTTTAAAGTCCCATGTCCTCTTAAACTAACGCCAGCAAAGCAACTAAAGAATGCTAAATAACGGATTTTGAAAAGGTGGGCATAGCAACTAATGATTAGCAAATTGTAGATGTAGAAAATCTCTGAGTTACGAAAGATATACTGTCTAGAAAATGTTTAAGTCTGAATTCGTGCGTAAGTCGGATTCCAGAAAAACACGGCATATGTGATGAAAACCGTAATACAATAATAAGTGTATTAATGATGATGATAATTATAGCACTAATAAATAAAACTAATATTTATAAATAGTACCATAAAATTACATATATATAGTTAATAATCATACACTATAATATGGTGATAATAATAACAATAAATGTTCTTTAGTGCAATAATAAGCTCCAAAAATATTATACTTTTTCTACAAACAAACGAAACACAAATATTAACTTTTATAAAATCTTTAATCATAAGATTAAAAACAAAGTTTAAACATCAAATGCTGTTTGCTGCTACACTGATGTCTTGCATTAATGTCTGCATTAATGTAACGCATTAGGTGGGTATTTTAGAAACAAGAAAGGTGGACTATAAATAATTGGAAAATGATAATAGAGATAAATAGTACTCGAGAATCATGATCTGATTTCATGTTAGGATTGTAGATTTGAGTTGAAATCATTGCAATAAACAGAGAATTTAGTTCTATTACATGTTGCATGCAAGAAGTTAGTTCTTCATGAATAATTTAATTATTTAATTATAAACTATCGCCATTGAGAAGTTTTGGACCTCATTTGGAAGTAAAAAAGGGCGTAATTCTAATTTTCTTAACATTGTGATCGCTTGTAATTCCCTGCCCCCTTGGAAACACTCATTTCAGTTGTTAATTTGAGCTGTCGAATTATAAGTTCTAATTAAATGCTTCAATTATCGTTACTTCTGTATACAACTATTTGTCTAACTGCAGGCTTTATGAAGGCTTAAATCCACTCGATTGAAAGCAAAGCCGAATAATTACAATTGTCAGAGCTGGCAGAAAGCTAATGCATACGGTGCACGCGATACTAGAAACATGTTGTCCTAAAATCCAAAAATCTCAGTTTACATACTGGTTACTCATTTTCATTCTGGTGAGGAATACGGAAAGGAGAAGCAATAGTAAAGATCGAAATTATAAATAACTGGTGAATTAATTATCATAAAATTCTCTACAAATTTATGTTATGTTTTATCTCTTTCTTCAGTATATTTTGCATTGAAAAACAATGTATTTAATAGGAGATTTCCCTTAACTTTTGAAATTTAGTAGCTGCAGTTATGTGTTTCTGTTTCAGAAATAAATGTAATGAACTTATAGATGTGACAGTGTTGTTTAATGTAATGAGTAGGGTGAAAAGAGTTTAACATCAGAAATGTATCCAAAAATTCTGGAATGTTATAGGATCACCCCTTCCCGAGCAAAATCCATATGTATTATTTCTGTGATAAACTCCCATTTTTTTTATTCATTTGGGGAATGAAATTTAATAAAAGTGGTGCATTTAAAATCTATTTTTATTGGACTATTTTTCTAAATAGCATACAAGCACAATTTTACAATTATCCTTTGATGCATAATAGCATTAAAGATGTAATCGTAAGAGCTTATCTTACAAATTTGAGAGTTTGCAGATAGTTATTTATTTTTCCGAAATAATGTTTCTCAGATTAGTTGCTTATTTAGGACCATTTGTGGCATTCTTTCATTGAAATCTCTATAAGCTATAGAAAAAAATTCCGTTCAGTTTAAACTTATTTGTATAAAGCAGAAATCTAAAGCGATCGAATTTGACTGTATAACACTGTAAAGGTACTGAAGGGACACAAGAATAGTCATCGAAACTGTAGCATTTACAAATGTTAATCTTTGAGATTTATAAATAATTATGAGAAATAACCGCTACCGACGAGTATAAGATACCCAAACATAAACATATCGTATCATAAGATGACTCTACCAGAATTCGTTCCAAAAGATAGCTAATATTCTAGTATGTTTAATATTCTTAAAACATTCTATTTTTCCATCCATTTGCTTGCGCGCTATCGGGAATGTCTCTCATTCGCTTTGAGATTTCTAAATTTTTAGATTTATGTACACAAATTTTATTGCTATCAGATTGCGCTAATCGAATACAGAGTCTGTTATACAGAAATGGGTTTAAATATCTTTTCAAATCGCAACAAATGATTTTATTTTACTGGTAAAATAAATTAGCAATTTGTTTTAAACGGACGAATAGTGCAAAGCGATAAATTTATTATTGTTTAGTTTTTATGAGCATCTTTGTTCTCAAACTAAAACGATATATACTGACCAGCCAAAACATTATGACAATCCCACATTTGTCAATTAACTCGTCTGGATGATGTGGAGGCCTCAGGCGCGTGATTAAGTTGGAATGGTATTTAACTGCTGCTGGAGAAGGTGGGGAATCATCCTTGCATTTACTTTTGCGAGTGATAGTAATACAGATTACAAATTTGATAGAGATCAGATTATAATGCCCGAAGACTCGGAGCGACTATCTCCGAAACTGCACGACTGAACAGTTGTACACGTTCTGTCGTTGTTAGTATTTATAAGCAAAGTGGATGAATGACAGTGACACCAGCAGTAGACGCCAAGGTATTGGACGTCCACAAGCCAACAAAGAAAAAGGAAGTCGGAGACTGTCCCACTTGATGCAGCAAAATCGGCGCCAGACAGTGGCTCAGCTAACAGCCCAATACAGTGCAAGTCCAAATGCAAGTGTTTCGGAACACACAGTTCAGCGGATACTGTTGGATATGGGACCGTCCAGCAGACGTTCCATTCATGTGCCTCTGTTGACCAAGCGTCATTTTCAACTACGCCTATAGTGCGCCCGGGAATATCGAGACTGGACCACGGCTAAGTGGAAGACAGTTGCCTGGTCGGATGAATGAAGATTTCTCATTCATCACATTGATCGTCGTGTCAGGGTACGCCGTCTTCTAGGCAAATAGTACCTCCTTATACAGCAGGTCATGCACAGGCTGGTGATGGCGGTATTATGCTTTGGGGAACGTTCTCAGGAGTGTCTCTGGGACCCTTAGTTATCGTAGAACAGACCTTGAAAGCTGCGGACTATCTGAACATAATTGCGGATTAGTTGCTCCCTTACATGGCGTCTGTCTTCCCAACTGAAAATGGAATCTTCCAGCAGGACAAAGCCCCATGTCAAAAGGCTCGGATTATGTTGGAGGGGTTCAAAAAGCATAAGCATGAATTCCAATTAATGTCCTGGCCACATAACTCCCTGTATCTTAAACCAGTAGAGTACATTTAAAATGTCATGGAGCGGGAGCTCAGGGCTTAAAAACCACCATGTCGAAGTATCTTGACTTCGCGTGACCCCTGCTTATACATGATACAACTTGTCTCGGGTCATCTACTAAGAGCTTGTGGCATCCATGCTAAAACAAGTTGCCGCTTTTTTGCAGGCCAAAGGTCGCTCAACGAGTGATTCAGTAGGCGGTCATAATGTTTTGGCTCTTCAGCTAGCTTATAGATCAATAATTAACTGTATAGTCTTTGACTAGTGTTCTTAACTATTTAACTTAAATTTGACTGTTCTGTTTAGTTATCATCACGAGTTGTGGCTTATGTCGTAGCACACGAGAGTGCCTTTGTGTTCTAAATTTTGTTAAAAGAAAAAGGCTATTTTTAACCATCTCACAACTTTGTCGCTGTTTCAGACGTAATTATAATTCTCTTCACGTCTGTTAGGGTTATTGGACTAATTAGCTTTTACGGATCAAGTGAACTCTACTAATTCTCAAACCTAAAAATTTCTCTGGAAGATATTGGTGTTTACCTAGAAGATAATTTTATATTATCTATTGAGTATTTAAATAATTAGCAGGAGAAAGAAACTGTTGAAAATTTTTTATAGTTATTTTGCAGAGAAATGAACCTCTGAAATAGAATTTTCAACGTACAAATAATAAGTTGGTTGGCTGTTTCTTGCTGAACTTGGCGACTCATCGCCACCTTGTCGATATCTCGTCAATTTAGCGAGATAGCTATCCACCTCAACGTTAAAAGACTTGCCCCTGTAACCTTATTTTGCCGACAGAGTTAAGCTTTTCCAAGCATTTGATATTATATTATACAAAAGATACAACAATTTCACATATAAATTCACTAAAATTATTTACATGGATACAAAATTCGTAGCAGTATTCTACATGTTATGCTATATTCAGTGAGCCAAGGTAAACTGAAGACATGATACAGGCGTGCGATGAAAAATGAAAAGACTAGCCGTTCTTGATATGTTTTCAGGCACTGAATTGCGGAATCACATTATTAATTACCTATTGATTGTTGTTTTATTCCAATCTTGATTGCTTTAATGCATACCAAACACAAGCTTCTTGTAATTACAATACAAAATTTAAAATAGGTAATAATAAATTTCGATAAACTAATTCGATATATAAACAGTGGATTGAGAAGTTTTTACTGATTATAAATTAAGAGTTTTCACATCCTTTAAAGCATTGAAACTGTTCTTTTACTTATTGGTAAGAAGTAAGTAGCTATATCTGCTGACTCTTCAGTTCATTTCCAATAAAGTTATGAAAATCTGCAATAAGAGCTCACTTGTATTGAATACAAAGATCATGAATAGATGGTCCGTAGAGATCCTAAGATAGTGCGCATGCTTTTCAAACTACAAGGAGATTAAACTGAGCTCTTGTACTTCTTATGTGAGTGAGACAGTAGAGCAAAAGGTCGACACTGGAAGCAAAAGCATAAAAAATACTGCCCCCTAAGAATTCCTGTTTCAGCTGGCAACAAAAGATTTTACATCAAGGTTTTCTTAACAGAGATAAGATTCTTTTACCATTGCTTCACATGAAATTGAATTTCGTGAAATATTTTTTGAATCTATCGGCAAGCGTAGTAATTATTTTAAATATTTCTGTGAAGTTGTAGAGTTATTAAATGTTATTTCAGTGCAGAAAATATGATAAAACCGCAATGCCCTCTCTTGGACACGAATTTTGGACCTTCCGATACTAATCAGACGTTCTTTCAATTACAACACGACGACACGCGGCAAGGAAGGAAAAAATTTCTTTTATTCTCCTCCTCTTAAATGGCACTAAGAATTTATGGGATGAGCTCCCAAATTCACTAATTTTTAAGTCCGAAGGGCCTATGAAATGCTTTATTTTGTAGATGGAAACAAACTGAACTAGTAAATATTTAAAAAAGTTATTTATGCCTCTGGAGTACAAAACTTCAGAGGCATAAATAACTTTTCCAACACGCTGCTCAAACCATCCTTTTCCATATGCAAAAATAACCTTGAATTTTTTAACAAAATACTTTTTGTTATATTGTAATAATATCTGTAGATGTTTTATGGTTTTAGAGTTAACTCCAGGATGCCATTTAACTTTCGGATGTTAGTGTACCTTCGTTTCGTGTGATGGAATAATACCTTGAAAACAACAGCATCCAATGCATGAAATTCCGAACGAAGATCAGCTGAGGCTAACTAAAAGATAAATTTATTACAGATTGTAAACTGGAACTACCAAATGTTCAATAATCTTGAAAATTTTTCATGGGCACGCTGTAGTATATATAAAGTAAGCTGACGATTTTAATAATTTCTTTAATTATATTTTCAGACGAGTATTTATTTTGAATTAACATATAAAAATTATTTTTGAAGTTTTATAAAAATTTGTTTGCTGTGCATTGTGTACGCTGCTGTAAACATTCTCATAGAAATCAACACTTTTGATTTTGCAACTTATCGTTTCTGTTTTTCATCTCGAAGTACTTGTCTAATGAAATTCATGCCCTGTTCAGATAAGTGCAAGAAATCTATTCTTCTGCTTCTAAATATGATAAACTCAAGAACTAAATAAAGTAAACTAGTATCAATTCCTTAACACTATGAACTAAATATACCGTGTTGATATTTAGGATAAAATCAATTTTTGGGCAGTAAAAATAATTTATGATAGAGTCTTTATGAAAAAGCGCTCTTTTATAAAATCAAGTTTCTAATTACATAAAGAAAATTTTATAAATTTAAAAGTTGATTCAATTGTTTGCTCTAAAGCTTTATAAAACATACCATAAATAAAACTGATAAAAATTATTGAAGCTCACCCTATAAAATTTAGATAAAAGTTAAATGAAAACTTCACATTTGTCTGCTAAAGAAGGCTTAACTGAAAAATATCTTGAAATAAAATGGATGTTAAATATTCATATATTATATTTCCCCACTCCATTAGTCATACAATAACTTACACAGACTTCTTTCTTTTATCCCATATTTACAAATTCCTCATCCATTTTATCTCGCATTGACTGATTCCTTACCTTCTCTTTTCCTCAAGTAAAAATGGTATTCTGATAGGTTTAAAAGGTGGAAATGTAGAAAAAAAAGATTTTCTTTAAAATCTTGAACGTATTAGACCCAAAATCTAAATTATAATTCTAAAATAACATAATCCGGAAGTTTCAAAATCAATATACAGTCCTTCCTGAAAAGGCAATGCAAAAAGATTGCTTCGATTTTTTTTCTTAAAAAGATAAAACTTTAATTAAAATTACATTTCATTTTCTGAAGAAAATCGAGGAATTAAACTTGTTGATAAAATTACAGTTCAGCATAGATTGGTAGAAGCAAAACGTATTACTTTCTACGGATTTGTGATCAGTGTTACTGAAGAAACTTGCAAGATAAAACTATGCATTTCTCTTAAAAAATTTCATTTCACTAGAAATCAATATCTAGTGTAATTTCATTTGTTTTTATATTTGTGAAATAAATTTCTGTATTTCGCAATTTCAAATAAATGGTTAGACAAAAAGAAAGCTGATTTCCTTCATTCTTCTGATCAGTTGTCGTTTTTTAAAGTTGTCATTGACGCTTTGATTGCTCAACAAACAAAGGGTAATTATTAAACCATGATATGATTTTCCTGCATATTTGGACTTTTTTCATTGACATATTCACTAATAGTAATTAAAATTAAATTTAAGGAATTAATTAATTAAAACAAATAATTTAAATTAATTATCAGAAAAAGGGTGGAAATTAGAAAAAAAAAGGATTATTTAAAGACCCTATTAATAACGCGCTTAAGGTGATCAGTTTTCCTGCCGACCCTTCATTTTAGTTTTCCTATTAACATTCTGCACCGCTTCAGCTACGTATCAGTATATATCCTTGTAAATGCATCCATATATACTTATTTGCCTCAATAAGCAAAACGTTGTGCAAGTATCTCTGCATGTGAAGAAATATCGACTTATGCTTATAACTGAATCTATCGTCATACATAAAGAAATTTGTATAAGCTTAAACGTATTTCTCCCGCCTTCTTAGCATGCTTTGTCAGTGTGATTAGAAGCATACTCGGCGCGTATTCGAGAGGTTCGAGGTTCAAGTTCCGGGGAGGGCATTGCTAATTTTTCACGTCTCCTGCTTCTAAATAACCTAATGTGTCTATAATGGCGCCCAAACTAAAAACAAAGTGGTGGATGATGATTCTCCATCTCCAGGTTTTGGTGATTGGGTGCCCTAATCCTCAGTCGCCCTTTAAAAGAGTATTTCTCCTGCGTTCTTACTATGTAGAGTATATAAGGAAGTATATAAGGTATTTCTCCAGCGTTCTTACTATGTAGAGTCATTAGGATTTCTTTTTGAAGCCGAAAGAAGTGAAAAATGAGCAATGCCCTCACCGGGACTCGAACCTCGGACCTCTCGAATTCGCGTCGAGTGAGCTGGCCATTACACCCCGAAGGCATGCTAAGAAGGCGGAAAAAATAGCTTGTAAGCATGCCTTCATGGTGTAATGGTTATCACATTCGGTGCGTATTCGAGAGGCATTCGTTCAAGTACCGGCGGGGGCATTGCTCGTTTTTCATGACTCCTGCTTCAAAATATCCTAATGACTGTACAAGCTTACAAATTACTCATTTATTCTCATCACTGTTTGAACCTATAACTAACCATATCCTTAGCTAAATTCGCAATTCCTCGATACAACTTGTCCTAAATCGCGCATTTTTATGTTGATTCATCTATCTGTATAGTAATATCTCTATTTATTTCATATTCTAGCTATGTATTTTTATCTCATATTCTAGCTATGTAAGCTTAGTATACAAAGAGCAAAACGTTGGGGCAAACACTCATATTATTATGTGTAGATAGACCGAATCAGAATGAAACAAAGTTTACTTTAATAATATGCCATTGGAAAATTTTAACTCATTATATGGGATCATCAATGAATAAAAATTATAAAAAGGAGGAGATTTTCTATAGATTCCAGTTCTGAGGCTTAGATTTCAGCCAGAAACTTATAAGGAGAGAATATTTTTTCATCATTTAATACTTCACACATATTTTGTCATTTCTTCTTTTATGCTTCCATCAGTTTTCCTTCCTTGTGAATCTGTCAAATATGTATCTGACTCAAATCGATATAACTCTTGAAATGCTTTCGTCAACCTACCATTGAATAATATGCCTAAATTTTGACATGAATGGTAGAAAGTCTCGTGCATTTCCATTCTTAAGGGACTAGTGTATGTAATGAAAGAAAACGAAAGGACAAGGTCGTATTTCTTTGCTTATAATTTCCTGATATATATATATCTTAAGAATCATTGTTTTTGAATAATAGTCACACAGAGCAGTGAAAGGCAATTGTTCATCATTCCATTGTATAGATCATACCTTTTATCAAATGCAGAGGATATAACGGAAGACTATTTTTCCTGCAACATTAATCCAGATAAACCTGTTCACGCCCCCCCCCACTGAGATAAGTAACAAACATTCTCAACAGTTCTGGGAATTACTTTATTTTTGTTTTCAGATCAGCGAGGGAAAAAAAACCCTCAAATTTTATAGACTGCAAAATATGCATTTTTTTAGTGAAGTGCCAAATATGTATATTTTTATATTCATTTTTAGTGAAGAAACACCTTCATTCTGAATCTGAAGTTATTTTATGCAAAGATATAAACAGGCTGGAAAGATCTGATATCTTTATTACTTGCTTTATTGAAAGAAAGAGAACTTGAGTCAAGTAGCATGATTGATAGCTATTATGTGCAGTGCGTTATTTCTAGAGCGGCAGCATATGAATTGTGTTCCGTGTATTCCAAGCAAGTATTTTAAGGGTTTTCGCTAGCCAAGCACAAAATTCTAAAGAATTTTAGAATTCCATGTGGACGGCAATATGAAACATTCAAAGCAATTATTTAAATAAAATTTTAACTTATATTGTTATTGTTATCTAAAATAATATGGAATAGATTTATATACTTGTGAAAAGTTAAGAGAGTTTGCACATTATGCTAAATTTTTGATAAACTAATGGACAGATTTTAATGAAATCTGGTATGAATATGCATTTATAACAGAGAGAGAGAATGACCATTCAAAAATCATTTTATACACGTATGATTATCATTAAAGCTCGCAGTGCAGGGGGGACCAAAATTCACATCGTAATATTGAACAGAAAATGAGTCTAATATGGGATATGAAGTCCTCTCTCACAGTCAGATAGGTCACGAAGCGTGACTGTGTACTGGAGAGGAGATAGTTGAGGAGTGGCATAATCCTATTCCTGAAACCCTGCATTTTACATCTCTGGGATGGTTCTCGGAGGAGGATGGGGAGATGAATTTACCCTTCCAAGAGCGCCCCAGATGTGCTGTAAATGGTTAAGATTAGGAGATCTGGCTGGCCAATCAATGCGGTGAATATTCTCACTTTCCAGGAGATCGTCGATCAGTTGAGCCGTATGTGGAAGAGAGTTGTCGTCCATTTAGAGGAGCCAAGGACCAACTGCGGTCCTGAAAAGTCGAGCATAGGGCTCTACGATTTCCTTTCTATACCGCATAGCGGTCAGGGAGCATTTGCGAAACACATGCAAGAGTATTTGGCCGTATAACATAATGCCTGCTCACACAATTATACCTCCACCACCGTAATGATTCTTTGCCTTGTTGACGGAGGAATGGTATCGTGTTCCAGACTCTGTATGGCAGTCGGTCCCATTCTTAGACAAGGCACTTTTCATATCTGGGATCGTTATCGGAGAGGGATGGCGAGATGAAATTGTCCTCCCGAGAGTGTCCTTGTCTATACCTCATAGCAGTCAGGAAGCATTTGCCAAACATATGCAGGAGTGTATGGCCATATAACATAATCCCTGCTGACACCATTATACCTCCAACCCCGTAATGATCCTTTTCCTTGCAGGATGGAGGAACGTTTCGAGTTGCGCCCTCCTTCCAGATACGGCTTTGCCGAGAATCAATGTCCAGGATGAAACTTTAATCTGTAAAAAGCACGGTGCTCCACTGAAGTCTGGTCCAAGGGCCCTTGCTGTAAAGACAGTATTAAAGGCGCTTTCTTGTGTATTGCAGTGAGCGAGACGCAAATAGCGCTTCAGGCATACTGCCCTATCTCACGAAGCCTTCGGGTAGCAGCAGACCATAAAACTCGGATTCCAGTGGCAGCATACAGCTCACGTAAGAGCTGAGAAGTTGTAGCAGTCCTGTGTCGCGGCACTGAAAGGGTTAAATAAGGATTGTCATTCATCGTTGTGTTTCTTGACCAACTTCGTCCATCTCTTCTCGACATGGATCGAGTACCCTGAAACAGTTTCCGTAAATTGCAGACGACAATGGGCTTTACATTGAGCTCAGTAGCCACATGTGCTTGTGACTGGTCTGCCTTCATTCTACTAACAGTTCTTCATGGATATGTTCGTGGCTACTCATTTTACTTGATATCTTATAAAATTCATCCAAATCTTGCGAGAAATACTACGAATGTCATAAAGGAGTACGAGCACGCAAATCTCCGAACACACGCCGTACAATTATATTCCCTCCAGAATAACAGCTCCTCAGACACGCACGTGTACGCTTGCGTATTCGACTGTGAATATTTGTATAATTCTTTGGTGGCTTAATTAATATCTTTGGTCCAATACTTTTCGTAAAAATAGACACAATTTGCAAATTATCTTAATTTTGCGCTAGAGTCTATTTTCATGAGTAATATAATAGTGAAATAATGATTTCCTTCTGATTATCTCACACAAATGGCATAAAAATATTTTCGCACATAGATTTCGAAAGCTATTTTTAATATTTACTCTTCCGAGGAAGCTAGGGTAATTACGTAATAATAATAATAATAATCATTTTTTGAGTCCTTTTGAAGACCACTGCTCTAGAGTAACAATTTTCCATATGATGTTACGGCCAAGAAGGAATTCTGCCTGCTGTAGAGAAGCATTAACATACACTTTTTAAACGCTAGAAGTGTTATTTTGTTAATAAAAGTTATGCGTCATAAAGGTTAAATTTCCTGCAGAGCAAAATATTTTGCTGTGGTTTTCAAACATTAAGTAATTTTATGCATCTCAAATTTCGTCTTTTGTTTTAAATTTTGCTTATGGTATGCGTTTTGATATTTTACCCTGTATGGTTTACCTTAAGTTTATAGCAGTTATTTTAAGTTTCTCACACTTTCGTGTCTCTCTTAACTACAGCTTACAATTTCCTACCAGAATGTAGTTTCAGAAACGCATTTAATGCAAATGAGTAAGAGAATATTTAAGTCGATATTTCACTGACTTCGGTAGAGAGCCAGAGTTTCTGACTAGTGCGCGTTTGCCTTTGGGCTACGTCTCTCTCTAAGCTATTGCTACGTTCGGCCGTTCTTCAGGCTCTTGATAGCTTCGCCTACTTAATTGAGATTTAGGGGCCAACTACTTGGAATCCTGATAGCTTCGGCTATATCTTTCTTGTTAAGTATTAGTTAAGCTTTAATTCTTAGCATTTTGAGTTCAAGCCCAAGTGGAGGCTTTGCTGTACACTCTGAGATAGGAGCCGACTGTGTTAAATCTTATTCTGAGAAATAAACGGTAATCAACCCGTCTTGAGTCTTACGTCTATGTTCACATACTCAAGCAATTATTCGCTTATCGGTGTAAGAGGTTCCCACATTTAACTGTTAAATACAAGGGTGAAACTCCACAACCCTATTAATTTTCAAAGCTTCTTCTTATACCGTTTTTCATGTCCTCTCTTAAATTAATTCTTAATCCATAAATTTTAGTGCATTTACACGTACTTCCCTAAAACGCGTGTTTTAAAGAAAAAGCTAAGAAAAAGCTCTTCTTTTAAGAATGATTCTTTTTTAAGAAAAAGATTTTCTTCGTTGTTAATTAAAACAAATTAAGGAAGAAATGAAGAAGCAAAACAGCAAAATTAAACTGAGTTATAAAAGTTACAATATTAGACAAATAAAGGTAAATAAGAAAAAAATCACAGTGTTAAACAAATAAGGTAAAGTATTAAACGCAGAAATGTGCTTCGAAATCAGTTTTTAAGGTTAGATGCAAAATGATCGAATAAAATATTTCTTACACTATCCAACACGAATAAATAGATATGTTATTTTGGAAAATATTACTATTAATTTGTTGCTTTTAGAAATTTCTTTAAACTTGAGCTTAGAGATGTCACCTGCTTGGAACTTTGATATAAAGCATATTCCTAACTTTCACAGCATTCTTCTTAGTGTTATTGAGCTTATTCAAATAGCATAAAGTTCTAACATAAAGATTTCTTTCTGAATAAAAATGGATAACATTTCTGGAACTGAAAAAATGCAGTAACGTAAATCGAAACTGATTTCTCTTGTTTCGAAAACTGCTGCGAAACTAGATAAATCTGATTGTATTACTTATGAAATTACACGGGAAGAGAAAAAATATTTGTTTTATATTGTTTTCAAGACTTTTGGTTCAAGACTCTGAAAAAACAGACAGAAATGAATTTACGGTTTACTTATATCAATGTTGAGAAAGTTTACGTTGTTTATTGCCAGAAAATGAAATATTGTAAAAAAAATTCATTTCTTATTCAGAGAAGATAAAATATTATTTTATTTAGTGAAGAATAATGTCGTATTAGAAAATAAACATGTTGGGGCATCTCGAAGCAAGTTTACAAAAGTTAATAGTAAAATTTATTTGGAAATAACATATTACTCATTTCGTATTATAAGGTATTTCTCCCTCATTCTTAGCATACCTTCGTGGTGTAGTGGTCAGCACACTCGACGCGTAATCTAGAGGTCCGTGGTTCGATTCCCGGCGAAGGCGTTGCTCATTTTTCAAATCTCCTCTTTTAAAAAAATCCTAATAACTCTACACTGGCGCCCGAACTAAAAGGTGGTGGATGATGATTCTCCACCACCATGATTTGGCGATTGGGTCCCCCAAACCCCAGTCGCCCTTTAAAAGGGGTAGTATATAAGGTATTTCTCTCGCATTCTTCGCATGCCTTCGTGGTGTAATGGTCAGCACACTCGACGCGTAACCGAGAGGTCCATGGTTCGATCATAGAGCTGTAATATACTAGAGAGAGAGAAACGGCAACCCTGAAGGGGAACAGGAATGGGAACCACGTGACATATGGAACATTTCCCGAATCGTATTTCCCGCGAATCTTCCTTACCATTACAGCTCTATGGAGAATTTGTGAGAAGCAAGTACGGGCATTGTTTCGGACTTAAAAAATGGTACTTTCGTGCTCCGCATATGGATGTAATTCCAGATACGTGAAAGGTGAAGGAGTAACATTTCACAGATGAGCTTTTTCTAAAGTTTTAAAACCTATTTTTTATAAAATATAGAGGTGTTTTAGCCACTCTACTTGCCGTTTTCTAATAAAAATAGATTTTCTAATTTTATATAATATATGCATACGTGAAATAACATTTAAATAAAAGTATCTTAATATATATGTATGTTTTTAATAACTGCGTTCTGAAAAAAATGTTAAAATTTTAGTTATATGATATAATTTTAATTAGTCTAGTATTCTGCTTTGGCGACATTTTTTGTACGCCAACAGACTTTGCTTCAAATGCGTTTAGTTATATATTCTTTGTATGCGTTTGCTTATGCGGACATGTACGAAGTAGTAATGTATGTATTTAATACTTGGTAATGTCGATACAATACACTGTGTAAGAACTGCATAAAATTATGATTTTTTTTGACATGAATGACCTTATTTTATCCCCTTTTCTTGCATCCAAATACTATAACAAATATGTTTACTTTCAATCACGTATTTTCTTTCTTATATCATGTTTCTGGCATTTATTTTAATATTAAGAATTTGTTAAGTATTAGGAAAATAGTCATTATATAGCAGTTAAATTTCAAAACTTTAATAATTTTAAGTTTCTTTTTAAAAATAATGAACATTATTTAAATTTTACCTTCTAAAATTATTTAAAATAGTGCGACTACATTGTGCAACGTGCATAATATATTTATTTTTGCTAGTAAAAGGAAGTCTTAATTTACCACATTTTTGTTTCATAATTTATGAATTTACCTCTCTCTCTTCCTTTTAACTTATATCGGCTATATTGACATTCATTTTTACTTCATTTAATTTAATATCTTTCTCACTTTGATTTGCCTACTATGTAGTTCTCTATAATACACCGT
Organism: Stegodyphus mimosarum; assembly: GCA_000611955.2. Classification (NCBI taxonomy): domain Eukaryota; kingdom Metazoa; phylum Arthropoda; class Arachnida; order Araneae; family Eresidae; genus Stegodyphus; species Stegodyphus mimosarum. Next base: position 926,235 of record KK112880.1, read on the forward strand.
ATTAACATTAAACTTCCTTTTCGTATTAACATTGAATTTCTTTTTTGTATTATTTTCTGTTTTCACTCATTTTACTTATGTTATCTATTTTTTATTCTGTCCTAAGCACTAAAAAAACCTTTTATTTTTTATATATTTATTTTTTTTCCCCTGGCCAATTTTTAGGCTTATAATCTTCCCGTTTTATTTTAATCTCTTTTTCACTCAAAATAATTTCTAAAATTATCTTTGCTCCTTCTTTATGCATTATTATTGCATTATAATAAATATATATATATGAATTTTATTTATTTTTAAAATTTTTTTAATTATTTTATTTTCCATCTACTATTTTTAGTATGTATTATATACTTTGCCTAAATCACTTTTTATTTATTTATTTATTTGTTTATTTTTAAATGAAAAAAACTGTTTTTTATTTTTATTTTATTTATTCTATTACATTTTTCTGATATGTTGTATTTATTGTACACTGCTTCGTCTCATTCTGTTTTTGCCTTTTTTCTCTTTGTCTGCCTTTGTGCTGCTAATCCAGGTATGACTATTTGTCTGGCTGTCGGAGGTAGACTGCATTTTGCAAATTTAATTTGTGCAGTATAGAAACAGCCTTATAGTGATGCTACCCTCCTGATGAAATCATCAATATTTCCCCTTTTTTTTATTTAATTTTATTCACTTTTAACGGAAAAAAATCGCCAGCCGTGGCGATAGTACGCCAAAGTCTAGGTTCAGTTTCATTTCATGCCCAAACTCCTGCAGCTCATTCCTGTGCCGCTTTTCGCCCGGTTTTGAATGGCGATGCTCGGTCTAGTATATAACAGGTCTATGGGTTCGATTCCCGGCGAAGGCTTCGCTCGTTTTTCATCTTTCCTGCTTCGAAAATAACCTAATGTCTCTACAGTATGATAGTCAACTTCTTTCTCTCCATAAACACCATGACAATTAACCCATTTTTCTATGTATGAGACAGGTTTTTCAGTTTCCAATTCATTAAATGGGGTACTTGCGTACTGTGCTTCTGAGTCACAATTGTTACCCCAAAGGGGATTAGACCCAAAGGTCTATTAGTCTCGAAACGGCATTTTGCGTCGTTTCACTTTCTGCGTTGGTTCACTTTTCAAACTGCTGCCACCAAATATTATCGCCATCTATTATATTTAAAGAAACTAAATAATGAAGAATCTGTATGAATGTTTCTTGCATTGTGAAAAAGCAACGGTACTTAGAGCCCTCAAATTTTGAATAACAGTTGGAACAAAATTCGGGCAGTTGGAAGCCCGAATTTTGAATTTGTTTTATTATCTATTTCAAATTAAGTAAAACTTTAACGAATTTTTGATTAACAAACTCAACCATTTCAAAGCGAGCAATGGCAACACTGTACGAAAAAAAAATTTTTTTTTATCTCCAGCGCGCAAGACTGTGTATCGGAAATGCTAAAGATATGCTATTTTGCTATTTTTTTTAATATTTTGTGATATTGCTGTTGAATTGAATTTCATGTGCTTTAAGTGCGAAGAACATGATATTTAACAAATAAAGGTAACACACAAAACGTTAAAAAAAGTCCTTTTGGACGTGATATAAAATCTGAAAGCTTTCGGATTTTCTTTTTTTATACATTTTTTCTACGACATTTTTGTCATTCCAAAAATTTGTAACTACGATATTCCTCGGGAACTTGCAAAAATAGGAATCAAAAGCTGATCTGAACTAAATACGCAAGATGTCTTATGAAGAAGATATTTCATAAGGTGTGTGTGCATTGATGGAGCCCTCAAAACCTGTCGAGGACAACAATGCAAACAGGATGAAACCTTGAAACAGTATATCATTCACATTGAAGTCAGTCCTTCTTGCAACAATATACTATTCACCATGAAAATCTTCTGGAACGCTCTGTCAATGATAGATAACAATATACTGCCGCATCAAAATATGAAACCATGGAATTCATACATTCAGGCTGTCTACGAACAAAATTCAGACTTGTGCTGTCTGGTACTATAATGAAAGATATTATGTTTTGGAATCAGGTATGACTATTGCTGGTCGATGTTCTGTAAAAGGAAGCAAGATTTCGAACTGCTATTAATAGTACCACATTGGAACGTTTGTGAACAGCTCTCAGACATAGTCATCCTTGGTTACAGACAAAAGGTCAGTTACTACTTCTTCATGATATACTGCTTACCCAAACATGACTACTAGAACTCTTGCAGTGTTGCACTTGAATTTGCCGTTTAGTCCCAATCTGATATTAAATGACTTTCAGCTCTTCTCAGATGTCAAGAGATATCCCTGTGGTCACAGATTTCATAGTGATGAGATTGTATTCTAGTGGTTCAGAATCCTGGGTATCACATTTTTTAGATATCTAAGAGTAGGAAAAAATCTAGGTGTCATGGCGCTCATTAGAAAAATAAAGTATCCATGTACAGTATCCACTTGGATTTTCATTTTTAAGTAGTAACTAACGTAAAGTCATTTTTGGAGTGATAAGCGTATTAATAATCATACTCATAAGTAGCTTTACAAGAAACTGTAAGTGCGAACATTCAAATAAGGTTGTAAAATCTGCCTTTCGCTGCCCCTTACTAATTACTCAATCAGACTGAGTTCGTCTCTCACAAGTTACTCCACAAACACTAATCAAATTAAATACAAAACATAGCTGTAAAATAAAAATAAATAAGAATACGATGATCACAAAATAAACCTTAGTATTAGGTTGTCGAGGTTAAAGTAACTTTGAGAGCTATTACTTAGGCAACAATACCCCTAAAATACTGCTTAAAGTGTATTAAAGATTTCACAGACCTTTACAGAAACGCACTGGTATTATGCATCAACACGCCTACCTAGAGAATATCCCTTTAAAAATCGTCTCCTAATTCAAGTAACATAAAGCTTTCTTACGCTGAATCTTCATGGCTAATTTAAAATTTTGATAACCGCATAATGATAAAGATTACAGCATGTCCTACGATAGAGAACGCATAATTAAATTCCCCGTATTTTATATATGTAGGATGTTTCCAGAGGTCTAGTTCAATTTCTAGAGCTTATAGACCCGCTGTTGGCAAGAGAGAAGTCTTGACATGCTAATACAGTAATCCCGTGAAATACTGAGCTGCCTTTGACTGATATAGGTGCGTTTGTATCACAATGCTTTTGCAATAGTGGAAGTTGCAAAGAGAAATCACTTTCTGTTTGTGGAAAGAGGGTGTAGAAACGTCAGATTGTTCAACGTATTTAAGAAATATTCCGTTACTACATTTGAAAGAAAAAAAAAACCTAACGGAATGCTCGATAGAAAATTTTAACAATGCCATAAATAGGTGGATTGTTCCCAGAAATATTCTTTGAGGATAGCTTAAAAAATTAGCTTTTAGTTGGAGTAAGTGTTTTTAATTAAGTGGGGATTATGTTATAAAACTGTATTGCAATACTGATGTAAATTGACAAAAAAAAATCCACTTAATTTCTTAAAATTTCGTAAACATCCCTTGTATATCAATATGCTCACTTCTGCGTTTTTCTTCACTTGAAGCGATAAGGTATTTCTCCCTCCTTCTTGGCATGCTTTCGTGGCGTAGCGGTTAGCACGCTCGACGTGTATTCGAGAGGTCCGTGGTTCGAGTCCCGGAGAGGGCATTGCTCATTTTTCATCGTTCGTGCTTTAAAATACCTAATGTCTCTACAGTGACGCCCGAACTAAAAGGTGGTGGATGATGGTTCTCCACCACCAGGATTTAGCGATTGGTTCCCCTAATTCCCAGTCGCCTTTTAAAAGGGGAAGTATGTAAGGTATTTTCCCATCTTCTTCGCATGCCTTCGTGGTGTAGTAGTCAGCACTCTCGACGCGTATTCGAGAGCTCCGTAATTCGAGTTCCGGCGAGGGCATTGTTTATTTTTCATCTTTCGTGCTTCAAAATACTTAATGTCTCTACAAAGGTAGGGAATAAATATGATACGAATAACATAAGTCATTTAGTTGTTAGAAAGACAAATAAAACTTTACAAAGTCTAATGTTTTCTTAAAGAAAAATATTATATATAGATCGG
>KL812054.1:0-20163 GCA_000611955.2 Stegodyphus mimosarum
TCAGTTCTCTCCAAATCCAGGAGATGAAGAAAATATTACATATATCAATAATTATGTCAAAGATTGGATCCTCGCACCATCTGCAAAAAATTGCCCAAAATTTGCGTCACCGCAAGAGCTCATCGACATTATCAAAAAGCTAAAAAATAGGAAAGCCCCTGGGCATGATACGCTTACCAATGTAATTATTAAGAACCTTCCAAATAGTATTATCTGCAGATTAGTCAATATAATTAACGCATGTCTCACACAGAATTACTTCCCTAATTGTTGGAAATGTGCAAAAATAATTTTATTACCAAAACCTGGCAAAGATCAAAATAAACCGGATGGTTATAGACCGATAAGTCTTTTACCTGGACTCGGCAAAATATATGAACAAATTATCTTAAATAGACTACAAAAATATTATGAAAAACTACCAAAAGAGCAGTTTGGATTTCAAAAAGGTCTTTCAACGATCAAACAGTTGGTTCGACTCACAGAATTTGCAGGCAGTGCCTTACATAATAAAGAATGCGTAGCTCTCCTCATGCTGGACGTGGCGAAAGCTTTCGACCGCGTCTGGCATGAGGGGCTTATATATAAGCTCATTGAAATGGATTTTGAAATTGATATTATCAAGCTTTTACGCTCATTCATAACAAACAGACAGTTCTTCGTCTCCATTGGACAAGACATGTCAAGCCGCCGGATTATACGTGCCTCTGTCCCTCGAAGCTCTATTTTAGGGCCTGTAATTTATTTATTTTATGTAGCGGATTTTCTGCGTATAAACATCAATAGAAATTACCTCATTGGATGCTACGCTGATGATACTGCGATAGCGATTAGATCAAGAAGAGCTGAATGTGCAGTGAGAAAATTACAAGACTACACACCATATATTGAAGAATGGTGTAACAAATGGTGAGTCAAGATAAACACACAAAAATCGCAATTACTAATTATCCGCAGAAAATTTGCAAAAAGAAGTTTAAGATGCACCCTCAAATTATTTAATGAAGATGTACCCGTTGTGACTAAGGCCACTTATCTCGGCGTCGTATTAAATACAGCCCTTAAATGGAACGACCATATTAAAAAGATCACCCAGAAAACATTTGATGTCATGAACAGTCTTATCCCGATACTTGGACGCTGCTCAAGTTTGGATCTGTACAAGAAAAGGCATGTTTACACTACAATAATAAGACCAATAATGACATATGCATCCCCGGCCTGGGCAGCATACTGCCCGAATGATATTAAAAAACTTCAAATCACACAGAATAAGTGCCTACGGATTATGACTGGAGCACATTTTTACATCTCCAATCTAACACTACATAATGACCTGCAGATTGATACTGTAGAAAAATTTATGCATAAAATAAACAAGAATTTTTTCACAAAGGCAATAAATTGCCCCAAGATGCAGTATTTCAATACTTTTGACTACATAATACTAGAAGAAGATAGTTATATTCGTCCATATGCAGCATTCCTCACGAGAGACTCAAATTTTCCAACGTAATGTAGCAAATTCAATTTAGGCATTTGTACATAGTTCTAATTATATTTCCTGTATATTTAATTGTGCATTTCGTATTATTACTTATTTGATAATTACTGTTTGTATGTGTTATTTAAATTGTCAGACATTTTAAAGTTAACTCATTTGATACTCGGGGTTAAGGGTATTATTTTTTAGTTTATCTATAGTTAGTCATATCTTCTTGATTGCGCAACTGCCTCGTGCTTCTCTGATTTTGTCTTCCTTGTATTTTGTGCCACTACGCCCCCCTGCACCTTTCCTCATTATCACATGTCCGGAACTTCTATAGTCTTGTAGCCTTACGGCAGTATTTCATGAGCCGGACAAGTCACGCATTTCTGTGATATATCGGCTATAATGGTTACGATTGATTGATTGATTGATCAACTAAATTCAGACTCCTACAACCCTCCTCCTTATCAGTTAGTTTGCTCATCCGCAATCCGCCTCTGACCTTGCACCGCCTCCTGCCCCTGAACTGTCCGTTTCACACTACTAGTATAGAAGCTCTTACGTGGAACAAACTAAACAAGACGTCACATGGTGTCAGGAATAAAATGGATTTCAGACCACCTCCGCTAATATTTTCCGTCGGAAATGTTAAAGAAAAATGAAAAAAATGGAAGCAAGAGCTAGAAAACTATTTACTTGCAACGGAAAAAGATGCCAAGCCAGATAAGACTAAAATTGCAATTCTTTTGAATTTACTGGGTACTGAAGAACTCAAAATTTATAACACATTTCGATTTGAGCCACCTGAGAATAAAGAGAAGTACGAAGAAGTCTTGAAATCTTTTGAAGATTATTGTTCACCACGGCAGAATGCCGTATATGAACGTTACAAATTCTTTTCGTGTAGCCAGCAAGAAAGGCAAACAATTGAATGTTATGTCACTCAGTTAAAGACTCTAGCTTCAACTTGTGAGTTTGCTAAACAAGAAAATGGATTGATTCGCGACCGTATTTTATTAGGCATTCGCGATAGAAGTCTGACCGAACGTTTGCTTAGAGAATCTAACCTGGGATTAGAAAAAGCTATAGAAATAGTCCGTGCCGCTGAAACAAGCAAAGAGCAACTCCGGAACATGAAAGATGATCCAGCGACTGTAAACAGCGTGAAGAAATATAGAAAACAGCAGCATGAATCAAAACTGACAGTGCCACCGAAGTTGTCGTCACAGCAGAAACAATTAACATTAGAATATGACTGCAAGAAATGCGGAAGAAGACACAAATATCGGGACTGTCCAGCTTTCGGAAAGACGTGTGCGAAATGTAAAGTAAAGAACCACTTTGCCGCGAGATGTCCTAAGAACATTTGCGAAGTTGGAATACCAAATAATGAACTTGGTATATATAATGAACATAGTGTATTTGCTGACTCTGTAATGATAGTAGGTCCACCAGTAAACGGGCATAGTGAATTTAAAATAAATGCAAAATCAATCAAAGAACTAACAAATTCTAATGATGAAGTAAATAAGGATATTTACAAGGTAAGTGAAACATGGGTGAAAAGTATTACAATGTATGTAAATAACAAGTCTTTCAAGGTTGATTTTAAGTTAGATACTGGTGCAGCAGTAAATATTTTACCTTTATATATTTTAACTGATATTAAACTTAAACCTAACTGGTTAGGACGCAGACATGTACTAACGCGGCTCAGCCGCAGTCAGGATTCTAGTTAGGACTTCTCTCTACATTGCAGGACTTTGGTTTATTGCAACCTTGCGATGCAAACGGCATCTCTTTCATACCGCATATTTGGTTTTATTTTATTTAAGGAAATTGCACGTCAGGGGCTCTATGCAATTCCTCAGTGAGCTGGATAAGTTGCTCATAATTGGCAATATCCCAGCAATAGTTGTCCAGACTAGACTAGACTCGTCTCAGTTAGTAATTTTAAGTTGAAACCAGAAGTACTCTTATAATTAATTGTTCAACTGAAAAGCTTAAGAATGTGCCTTTACAGTTTTATGTTCTTGATGTAAGATCAAAGCCTATATTAGGGTTAACAGCTTGTTCTGCATTAAAACTATTTGAAAGGATTGATTCCTTAAAGTGCAATATCATGAATAAAAATGATTTATTTGCTCAGTATAAAGATGTATTTACAGGTACAAGGCAATTTCCTGATGAACCGTTAAAGATGATGCAATACCAATAATACACTCCCCAAGACGAGTTCCTCAGGCTTTACAGCCTAAATTAAAAGATACTTTAAATAAACTTGAAAGAGAAGGGATTCAAAAGTAAATATACCAACTGACTGGGTTCAAAGTTTGGTTATAGTTGAAAAACCTAATGGTAATCTTAGATTATTCTTGGATCCTAGAGATCTAAATAAAGTAATTAAAAAGGAACACTATCAAATTCCTTCTCCAGATGATATAATTAATAGGTTAGAAGGTAAAAAAGCATTTTCAGTTGTAGATTTAAAAGATGGATTTTGGCATGTACCACTAGATGAAACTAGTTCTGAACTATGTACATTTAATACCCCTTATGGAAGATATAAATTTAATAAAATGCCATTTGGAATATCCTCCGCCCCAGAAATATTTCAGAAAAGAAACCAAAAATTATTTGGTGATATTGAGGGTGTGGAAATTTATTTTGATGATATCATAATTGCAGGATCTGATGAGGTTACTCATGATATAATTATCTCTAAGGTTCTTATAAGGATATAATTATCTCTAAGCACACAAGGGCTATCTCCCTTTAGGCAGATAGCCCTTGTGTGCTTTGCCATAATTGAATAACCCAACCCAACTTGAAAGAGCTAGGTCTCTAAATATAAAATTTAATCCTGATAAATTACAATATAGGGTACCGGAAGTCAAATATGTAGGCCAAATTATTTCTGAGTCAGGTGTAAAAGCCGATCCTAGTCATATTAAAGCAATTATTGATATGCCAACACCAAAATCAAAAACTGAAGTAAGGAGGTTGTTAGGAATGTTAAATTTTCTGTGAAAATTCATACCTAATGTATCTAAAATTACTGCTCCTTTAAGGAAAATCATTCAAGAAAAGGTAGAATTTAATTGGGGAGAGAATCAGGAAGAGTCATTTAACAACATCAAACAACTGCTAAATAAAGCTTCAGTTTTAAAAGTCTTCAGTGGTAATGAGGATATAATTATACAGTGTGACAGTTCAAAGGAGGGCCTAGGATCGTGTCTAATTCAAAAGGGTAAGCCTGTATCATTTGTGTCGCGCAGTCTGACTAACAGTGAAAAAAACTATGCACAGATTGAAAAAGAGCTATTGGCCATAGTGTTTTCTTTTGAAAAGTACCACAATTTTGTTTATGGACGAAAAGTCACAGTACAAAGTGATCATAAGCCCTTAATGGCAATTGTTAAGAAATCATTGCATAAAATCTCTTCTAGAATGCAAATGATGATCTTAAAATTACTAAAGTATGATTTTGAGATAAATTATGTTCCAGGAAATCAAATGCTTTTTGCTGACACTTTGTCACGTGCATACCCTGTGAATGAAACTATTAGTGATGATCCTGAAATGTTAAATGTTGTTCACATTATTTCAAAATATTTGCCTATGAGTGAAAGAAGAGTGGTGCAATTTAGGAAAGAAACTGAAGCAGATCCAGATTTGCAAATAGTTATGAAATATATTAAAGAGGGTTGGCCTAAATGTTACAAAAAAGTAGACAATAGTGTAAAAACATACTTTAAAGTTAAAAATGATCTTTACATTAATGACGGTTTGTTATTTATTAATGAAAAATTAGTTGTACCTTATAGTTTGAGAAAAATGAGAAATGTAAATAGAGCCCGTGAAATTTTTTACTGGCCAGGTATGGCAAATGACATTGAGCAGCTTGTTTCCAAATGTGAAATATGTGAAAAATTCAGAAATAGAAATAAAAAAGAACCTCTAATGCAACATGAAATTCCAACTAAACCATTCGAAAAAATTGTCCTTGACATCTTGCAATTTGGTAATCAAAATTACTTAGCAGTTATCGATTATTACTCTAAATGGATTGAGGTTTCTAACATAAAAGATAATACAGCAAATGAAATTATGATAAAGTTAAAATGCATCTTTGCCAGGTATGGTATTGCAAATGAAGTCGTTTGCGACAATAATCCCTGCAATAGCTACTTATTTAAGAAATTTGCTGAGGATTGGAATTTCGAACTTAAATTTGGTAGCCCCAGATATCCTAAAAGTAATGGTCTGGCTGAGAAAGCTGTAGGAATAGTGAAAAATATCATAATAAAAGTGCAAGATATAAGTGTAGGTTTAATGGAATATCGAAATACCCCAATTAGTGGAATAAATTTGTCTCCTGCACAACTTTTATTTAATAGAAGATTAAGGACCAAATTACCTATCAGTAATAAATTGTTAAGTACTAAAGTAAACAAACCTTATTCTAAATTTTGAGCACTTCAAGCTAGGCAAAAATATTATTATAATAGAAACGCACAGAAACTGCCTGAGTTAAAACCTGGAGATAGTATAACCTTGTTCAACTTTAGAACTGGACAATGGGATAAAGACGAAATAATTTCAAACCATAACGCTGCTAGATCTTATATTGTAAGAAATTCAAATGGAAGAAACAGACTCCATATAAAATTTTCAAAATCACCTTACAAAGTTAATAATGATTTCGATGATATATTAGTAGATAAAGAGAAAAATTCAAATAGAAGTCCTGATAATCTTTCTGTGCCTATTAATAGAGGAAATCAACAAAATAATTTCTCCAATAATACAGTAACAAGTTGCATATATCATTATTATGTAACTTTGTTTATTGTATAGCATATTGTGAATGTACTTGTATTGATATTATTTGTCATTATTTATTATTGTTTATATAAACTGGAGGAAGGGATGTAATATATATTTAAAATAACTATAACTGTAACGGCATTTATACTAAGTCTGTCTGTTGTGAAGCGCGTGTTGTTGTGCTAGCTTAATGTCATGTGAATTGTTTTAAAAAAATAAAAATGTTTGAATTCTTGAGCTGTACTTATTAGTTGAGTCTACTTTGAAAGTATAGAAGTTCTTAAGTGGAACAAACTAAACAAGACGTCACAGCTTTCTCTTCAAATTCCATGCGCTGCAGGGGAAAATAAAACAGTTTTAATTACAATTCTAAACAAATAGCTATAAATCCGCGACAATATAATAGAGGATCAATTTAAAATTATTTTTGCGATATCGCTCTTGAACTGAATTTTATGGTTTAAACGCAAAGAACATGATATTTAATAAATAACGGTAACACACAAAATGTTAAAAAATACGCCCAAATTTAAAATCTGAAACCTTTCAGTTTTTTTTTGTTTGTTTTTGTGTTTTTAGTTTAAAGGGGCTTTGCCCCTGGACTATAGTTTTCGTTTTGCCATTTTGCGTCGGAAACATTAAAAGTCTGAATCACTTTTCAAACTGTGTCCACCAAATCTTGCAGCCCTGTATTATACGCTGCTGGCCACCCAAATTGCCACACTAAGAAAGACAAGAGATATCACAACAAAATTTATTTAGCAGATAACATGTTGACCAAGTATCAAATGATTAAATTTATAGACTTCTGTGAAGTGTGGTTCTTTCTAAAATCAGTAGCCGCCATTGTTGGAGATCACCGCTGCCACACGCCTCGGCATTGATTCAAAGAGACTTTGGATGTGTTCTTGGGGAACAGTAGACCAAGCAGCTTCCACACGTTGCCAAAGTAGATCTGGTGTGGCAGCTTGGGATGTAATCTGGGTCAATCGTTCAGCAACCATGGACCACTTGTTTTCTATCGGCGAAAGATCCAGAGAGCGAGCTGGCCAGGGAAGCAATTTAATTTGGCGATTGACGAAGAACCCTTGGACAATGCGTGCCACGTGTGGTCGCGCATTATCCTGTCTAAAAAAATGCTTTTAAAAATCTTTATAAATTCAGAGTGGATCAAGTTTTAAGTAAACAGAGAGGGTTATTCCCACACAACTTTTATTCACGAACACCAAAGACGCACTCACACATAAAACAGTTATTACATCACAGTTTCATTTACAAATACTTATTTAACTACCGCCATCTATTGGCAGTCTAAAGAAACATTATTACAAAAACATATTTAACACTCCCCCCATGCATCCGCAAACGAATGCATCAATTTTGACTGACTGACTGATGATGATATAGCCGGAATGCAGAACAAAGTGCCGCTTGTCCGGCTCGTTCAAAATTATGCATGAAACACATCTCGTAAAACTATCCTCAGCTGAGAAACAAGTCCAGAGTCCGCAGGAAGAGAGAAAAAGTTCCAAGCATCACAGGAAGGTGAAGACATCAATCATAGCATTAAGAGGGGACACCGGTGGCGCCATCTGTTGAGAATCCTGTGAACTAAGTTAAAGAATAAAATAGTTAATCATCATACATGCACAGACAGAATTTTACATGTCGGGCAGATCAGTTACTAATTCCAGGGCAAGGATAATTCTTTCATTCTTCGGAAGCGTCTTGCATTTTTCAACAAATTCAATAAACTTGTCTATAAACTTCAGCATAGGCGCTTCCATTGTAAGTCCTTTTGTAGCGTTTCTAACTACATCAGAAAATGATCTCTTGGAAGGCATCTGTTCCTCTTTAGCTTGTGCAGGCAAAGTCTCAATATTTTCTTTCACCAATTTTTTCGGCTTTGGCACGTGCTTTTTCTTTTCAGCGGCAACACGAGTTTTCGGACGAAACTCGCAAGTCCTAGACGACGCAACATGATCCAAATTGCAATTTGCGCAAGTTGGTTTTTCTTCTTTCGGGAGTTTGCAGGTGTAAGTCAGGTGATCCTGGCCACATTTGAGGCATCTTGGCAGATTATTGCAGAATAACTGACCGTGACCATAGCGCTGACATCTGAAGCACATCAAAGTGCGCTTATTCGTCCTAAATTTGCGTACGGAAATACGCAAGTTCAGCAGCTTTTTTCTTTTGTAAATCAGTCTGCCGGTATCAGTCCTCTTGAGTGATACGAAGAAAACTGGCAGCTTGATTTCCTCATCGTTCGTTTTCCTAGTGAACTGCGAGACGCGGAGCACAGGAAATCCATCTTTTTTGAGCTCAGCTTCGATATCCTTCACGAGTGAGTCATCAGATAGGCCACGTATTACAACTTTCAGTGGTGTATCCTTCTTCGAGCAGAACGTGCTAAACTGTACTTCGTCTTTCATCAGTACAGCTAAAGCTTTATCTCTGTGCTTGGAAGAGGCAAAGTAAACAATTATTTTGTCTCTTGTCAGTACTCCATCGAAGTCTTCAATGTCATGTTTGAGAAATAATCCTCTTATGAAACCCCATTTGGTTTCCGGACGGGGGAAAATAATGGGTGGCAGCTTTTCTTTCCTATTTGCTGAATCCGAAATTTTGTCAGTATCATCAGATTTCGGTTCAGGTTCGGGAGCCTTCGTAGTATCCATGCGCTCGTCGAGGCTTGGTGTGTCTTCTAATGCATTAAAAGCATTTTTTGTAGCAATTTCTGCCGCAGGGGGGGCAGTAGGTATCTTCTTTTTACTAGGCGAATTCTTAACCTCAGTATCAGAATTTGCTGCTCTTTTCACAGTTTTTTGCGGCTTGATCCAACCATCCGCGTCACCTTTGTCGGTTTCAGGAGTTGGTTTCTTGAACATTCTCTGTCTTCGAAGCTTTTGTCTCCTTTCAAGTTCAATTATACATTCATCATCTTTCGGGAACTGTTTGGTATAATTAACGTCATAAAATTGAATACGATCATACCCCACTTTATCCATAAGCTCATAAAATCTCCTTTCTGCGCGTAACAGCTCGTCATTAACTGGACTTCCTCGGCTAGCAGCAGTCTGGAGTTCTTCTACTAACTTCAATGCTTTAAACATTTCTTTATCTTCGGGGTCATCCTCACGATGCCCAAAACCGGCAGTGAGAAAAGCATAGGCTTGATCGACGAGAACAGGTCGCCGACGCTGTTTTGGCATGATAGCGAACAGGGACGTACGAATACGCACGGAGCAGCGGAATAAGCAACCTTCACTGGTGCAAGCAACCCTCCGAATCTGATCTGTATCAATTTTTACTGTACTTCAAGATTATAAAGTCTTTCAATTGGTCTTCTGACAACACCCTTATCCAATTGAATCTCACAAAATCTAATTCTACCGTCTCTTCCAGGAAATAATTCTTTAATCCTACCTAACTCCCAGTTACAGCATTTCACATTATCTTCTCGTACAAGTACAACATCATTAATTTTAAATGCGGGAGAATTTTTGGAGTTTTTGAAAACATGGCTGATCTTAATTCTAACAAATATTCTTTGTAAAACATTTTCCAAAAATGCTCCAATAATAATTGCCGATGTTTCCATCTTGTAATCAAATGAGATCTTGTGGATTCTAATTTAGATTCAGCTGAAGGTAAAACAGGCAATCTAGATCCAGTTATAAAATGAGATGGAGAGAGAGGATCAGGTACACTTGGTTCATTGTATACATAGGTTATGGGTGTAGAATTGATAACAGCTTCAATTAAAACTAAAACAGTATATAGTTCTTTATAAGGTAAAGAAGCTTTACCTAAGATACGTTCTAAACAAGTTTTTACAGATCTTACCAAACGTTCCCAAAAGCCGCCCCACCAAGGAGCACCTTCTACAATAAATTTCCATTCAAAATAATTTTTTACCACGAAATTTTGAATCTTTTCATCCTTACACAATTTATATAAATACTTTAATTCACGATCGGCAGTTTTAAAGGTCTTAACATTATCAGAATAAATAACTCTACAAATACCTCTACGTGCAAAAAATCTACGCAATGCTTGAATAAAACACTGAGTACTTAAATTTGACAATAATTCTAAATGGACTCCTCGAGTCACTTGCACAAGTAAACAATGCAATATACACTGTTGTGCCATCTTTTAAATACAAAGGTCCAGCGAAATCTATTCCACTTACCTCAAACGGTTGAGCTTTCTCCACTCGGTCAGCAAGAAGAGGAGCAGATACATCATGTCCAGCTCTAGCATTATAATTTTTACAAAATCTACAATCATATAACACAGATTTTACCAAACTTCTAGCTTTAAAATCCAAATTTTCCAAATCCAAAACTTCCCTCTTACTTGTATTAGAGTTTCATTTACACCACTATGACGTACCTTTTCATGACAGTTTAAAATAATTAAACGAGAAAAATAATTATTTGGCAATATTATAGGTTGAATTTCATTTACATCTAATGATGATTTTACTAATCTACTTTCAACTCTTAAAGAACTATTTTCATCAAATATTGGATTTAACCCGAGCAATTTGGAATTTTGATGCAATGGTTTTTTACATTCAACATCATTCATTTCTGCAAAAAAATACTCACCATGTGATAACGTAATCCAATAACACATAGCATTACATATTTCATTTTTGGTCACAGGACCATTCACTCTATTTTTTAACTTTAAATTGTTTATGAATCTGAATATGTATGATATTACTCTCAAAAGTTTACCTAAGTCACCAAAGTTCTCTATCTTTAACACAGGTTGCAAAGATTGAACACTATTTGTAACTTGAGTCACAACTTTCTCTTCAGTAGTGTTTACTATATCACAATGCTCGTTCATTCTAGGCCAATTTATTTCATCTTGATGCAGCCATGGAGGTCCATGCCACCACACTCGATCTACTACAAGCTTGTAATACCACGCGTGATTTTGTCAGCCGGATTGTCTGATCCTGGACAATGATTCCGCATACCTGGTGATGTTTCATCTTGTTAAAGTAACGGAATTTCACGTACACTGCTGCTCCGTAAGCACTTTGAGATGAATCACAAAAGCAATGTAGTTCCAACACTTCAGGCGTTTCATTAACATCACGAAAATACCACGAGGTATTTGGATATTCGGTAAATCACGTAATTGTCTATACCATTTGTTCCACTTGTGTTGCAGTTCTGGTGGGATAATTTCATCCCAGTCAATACCTTTAAGCCATAAATCTTGAAACAGAACTTTTGCTTGAATCACATATGGAGCAAGAAACCCAACAGGATCGAAGATCTTCGATGCAGCTTTCAAAACACAACGCTTTGTTTGATCATGTGACAGGATGAAATCAATAATGTCTTGAGCATTAAAGCAGAAGATATCCTTATTAGTATCCCAATGAAATGCAAGAATCTTTGAGGGAGAATCACAATCGGGTAATTTAATAGTGACGAAGTTGTTATTTGAATTATACTCTTTCATTAAAGTATCCGAATTGGAATTCCATTTGGTCAGAGTCATTGATGCCTTTTTCATTATATCACTAGTTTCATTATATATCTGTAGAGCTTCCTCCTCTGTATCTGTTCCACAAATAAAATTGTCAACATATATGAAGTTTTCTAACATTACTACAGTTCTGGGATAGATGTTTTTAAATTTCTGTAAATGATACTTAATGCAAGCGCTCAGCAAAAATAGACTTGATTTCGCTCCAAAAATTACACGACACATCCGATACACTTGAAATCTCGGATTTTCCAAACTTGAAGTCTCGTTAATCCACAAAAATCGCATTGAATCCCGATCTTCAGGAGCAACAGAAATTTGCAAAAACCCCTTCTGAATGTCTGGCATAAATGCAATTCGATGAAGTCGAAAATTTAATAAAACTTTCAAAAGTTCAGGAAGAAGATTTGGTCCCTGAAGTAAATTATCGTGTAGAGATTCGTGATTTTTTTCTTTTGAAGAAGCATCTTAAACAATGCGAAGTTTTGTCGAATTATGATCTTCACATATGACAGCACGGTGAGGAATATAATACGTTCGTTTCCCAGATGGAATACCAGGGTCGACCTTTTCTATTATTTCTTCTTTAAGTTGACTATCTATCACTTCTTTATATTGAGCATAAAAGTTCAAGTTTAACTTAAATTGTCCAATAAAATTTAAAAATCGTCTTTCAGCATTCTTAAAATTGTCACTTAAAGTCACATTTTCATCTTTCCATGGAAGCCTAACTTCGTAACTATCACCTTTTTGAGTGATCGAATTTTCAAACATATGTAAAGCCAGTTCATTTTGTTCTTGATCAGAAATGTTTTTTAATCCTATAGATTAAATGTCCCAAAACGATTCGACACTTTTAAAAGCTTCTCTTCTATGCTTACGTTTAAACAGGTATCGTGCATTTGAAAATCCGAAGAAGAAAATCTGCCTTGTACACACCAACCGAACAAGGCTTTCATCGCTACGGCATTACTGTTTATCCTTTTTACTTCTTCACTTGCTATTTTCCATATAATATCCGCGCCGATTAAAACAAAAATCTCATGACTCATTCCGTCGGCGCCTCTGGGGTCTGTTAAAGTGATGCCGAATGTTTGGAGTTTCGACTTGATTTCAACATCTGGTATCCGTATGTCCGCGCTTGTTATGACTGGTACTTCGATGAGTTCAAGATTTATGTACTTTTCAGGGTCATTAGTATTTCGCAGAGTAAGTTCAACTTTCTTTCGACGCCACTGTTTTCCGTTCTTTTCGCCAAAAGTATGCAGATTTAAAATAGTTTCTCCTTTCACTGGTAATTTTAATTTTCTTGATAAATCTTCTCGAATTGCAGAGATTTGACTACCTCCGTCAAGAAGACACCTCACAATACAATTGTTATTATTTCTACCCTCAGCCACTGCATACACCGTTTGAAGCATAATATTGGATTCTATTTTAGCCGAAGTTTTTTGAACAATTTCCGTCAATGTTTCGGTTTCCTTATTTTTTACACTGGAGACAGCTGCTGCAGGATTAACACACACACTTTCATGATGTTTACCGCGGCAATTTCTACAGAAAAATTGTTTGTTCTTACAATTGATTGCTAAATGTTTACATCCAAAACACAGGAAACACCTTCCAGTACGTCTTAAAAAATTGCGTTTCTCTTCGGAATTCACTTCAGTACATTTGTATTTCGTATGATCTTCTTTACCACAAAATATGCATTTGTATCCGATCGTTGACAAAGCCGAACTAGTCGGAACTTTCGATTTATAATTTGGATAAGCTATCGAGCGTTGTTCATGTTGACGAACGTACTGTTTCTGATTATTTTTCGCACAGTTCATTAAACTTGCAGCTTCTCGGTTATTAACTTCCTTTTTTGAAAATTCTATGAGTTCCTTTATATCAAATCCTGCTTCCATTTTTCGATTTCGATTAAATTCTAAATTTAATTCCTCTGGAAATTTTTGCAAAATTATAGGACACAGAATATTTCGATAACTTCCAGAAGTAATGTTCAACGATTCTAAACTTCTGATGTTGACTTCGCATTCATCATACAGTTTACGCAATGCTATAACATTTCAAATGTTTCCCACTGGTTCAAGCGATAATAATTTATTCATATGCGAAGTGATCACTGCATCTTGTCTCTACTTGCTACTTAAGATTATGGATTTATAATTGTTTTTACTGAATGACTGCTTAAAGCATGATCTACCAATGAGATAGCTATTTCTTGTCACATGTCACCTGAAATACTCTCACGTATCCATGCTCACTTCGGCTGATTTAGTTCCTCATTTATGATATAACGGACTCATTCCAGCACCTACTGCACGCATTTAATTAAATTTTACTGTATGATTTAATTATTAATATGCTCACTACCTTCCCTGTATGACTTGCCACCTCGACATTTTCGCCTATGGGCGCGGTGCAGTAGCACCCTTACTAAAGTTTATAACAAGAAATGAGCGGCCTTCGGCCACACCTTATTTATAGGTAAAAACTCTAAGTAGTTAAGACCTCTACAAGAGTATTGATTTTCGATTTTCTTGTCTTCCAAAAGTTTTTCGTAGTCCACTGTTATTGTGAATCGTATTCTCGAACTGGTTCCAAAAATCCAACCATTTGCACGTATCTCCGAAATATGTTCCGATTTGCAAACGTGGCAACTTCACTACTTTCGTCTCTTCTGCAACAGTAGCCGCTGCATTCTGAAGTACAACTGTTCTAGAACACTGCGAATTCGTTTTCAAAAGTCGCTGCATTCTTCCTCTCCATATAACAGCTTTATCTCGGTATTCTTGACTTAGCGTAACTTCATTTTCAATTTCCTCCGAAGTTATTTTCGTCTCAATTTCTAAATCCAAGCTTTTCAGTTCGTTGATTTTCTCAATTAGCTGTTCGTACAAATCTTCGATTATTTCAGCTTTTTCTTTTAGAGGAGTATCATTTGTTAAATTTGTTTCGACTTTGGTTAACAGTTTAGTCATTAACTGCCTTACAACAGATCGCTTCTTCTTCAAATGTTCAAGAACGCTCTCCATTTTCGAAATGGTCAGTTTGTCGATTATTCTGGTTCGTAATACTAGTCCCGGGATGGAGGCACCATAAAAAAATGCTTTTAAAAATCTTTAATAATTCAGACTGGATCAAATTTTAAGTAAACAGAGAGCGTTATTCCCTCACAACTTTTATTCACGAACATCAAAGACGCACTCACACATAAAACAGTTATTACATCACAGTTTCATTTACACTCACGTTTGTGAAAATTGCAACACCATGAAGGACTTACGCCAGTGAGCTGAAATTTTCAGGAAATGCAAAGTAGCGCATGATATGCAAATGATTAGAATTGCAAATCCGTAGCGCATGCGTATTCTGAGCAGCGCCCTCTGAACGGCTGATGGATCCGAATAAATAGACGGCTGTAGCGAGGCGTGTATGGTTATCGGTGGTTATCTGCTAGTGGTAAACGTTAACTCAATCTGTACTTATGCCTCGTCGACGAAAGAGAGCGAGATTTGAACAACTTACAGAGTTTGAACGAGGGAGAATCATCGGCCTTCGTGAAGCTGAATTGTCGTATCGTGCAGTAGCCTCTCGTGTGCAGCGTAACAGCAGCACAGTGATGCGCGTTTGGAAGCAGTGGACGGACGAGTGTCGGACAACTCGGAAATCCGGGAGTGGACCCCGAAATGTGACGTCAGCTCGCGATGATAGACACCTGGTCCGCATGGCGCGGACGGACCGTACAGCTTCCTCTAGACAATTGGCAGCACTGTGGTCAATAGCTACAGGTGTTTCATTGTGTGCTTCATCAATTCGTAGACGTCTGCTGCAGTGTGGACTGCGCGCACGGACTCCTTTATACAGGATCCCCCTAACGCACGACCATCGCCGCCTGCGGCTACAATGGGCCAATCAGCATAGAGACTGGCGTGCTGATTGGCAGCATGTCGTGTTTTCTGACGAATCCCGCTTTAATTTGTGGTACCATGATGGCCGCATTCGTGTCAGACGCTATGCCGGTGAACGCCACCTTCCGGAGTGCATTATCGAACGCCACAGTGGACGAACACCCGGAGTTATGGTCTGGGGCGCCATAGCATATCATAGACGATCTCAATTGCTACGAATTGTGGGCAATCTGAACAGCAACCGGTATATCCGTGAAGTTCTACAGCCCGAAGCTGTTCCCTTCCTTCAAAGCTTGCCAGGCGCTGTATTTCAACAGGACAATGCCCGCCCTCATACTGCTCGGATTGTTAAATCCTTCTTTGCAGCGCAGCAGGTACAGCTTCTTCCTTGGCCTGCGTGTTCCCCGGATATGTCGCCAATTGAACATGTGTGGGATGTCATTGGTCGGCGTCTTGCTCGTGATCCTCGTCCTGTTGCGTCTGCAGACGAACTTTGGGTACGCGTACAAACGATATGGAATGCTCTTCCTCAGTCAGACATTCAAACTTTGTTTGACTCCATGCCACGTCGTGTAGCAGCACTTATTGCGGCGCGTGGTGGCCACACAAAATACTGATTCTGATCTCTTGTTCTTGTTTGTTTGCTTTGAACATTTAATCATTTATTTGTACCACTACCACTCAACTGTGTATTAAATTGCATTCAATTATGACGATTCCTTCTTGGTGTTGCAATTTTCACAAACGTGAGTGTACAAATACTTATTTAACTACCGCAGTCTATTGGCAGTCTAAAGAAACATTATTACAAAAACATATTTAACACTGTTGAAATATGGCTGTGAGCTAGCCCTAAAGGTAAGGAAGGACAACTGGTTCCAATACCTCGGAAATGTAGCGCTGGCTGTTTAAAATACCGGCAATGCTTACTAGGGGAGTGCGAGAGTGGTATCCAATACCGCCCCATACCATAATACCCGGTGCAGGACCAGTGTGGCGGTGCATAACGCAGCTGTTCAGCATCCTCTCTCCAGACTCGAATCCGACCATCGTGGTGTTGCAGACAGAAGCGTGACTGTCAGTAAAGACAGTTTCCTTCTATTCTGCCATCCACATCTTTCTGTCATCGCGCTACTGGCGGCGGAGACGTCTGTGGTTCTGCGTCAGGGGTAGACGAAGCAATGGAAGTCTTGCGGAGAGACCACTCTGCTGTAAACGGCGTTGAATGGTACGCGCAAACACTGGATGATGTGTTAGAGAATGAATGTGCTGTGCTATGGTTCGTGATGTGACTGAGCGAACCATCACTGCCATGCGCACAATGTTCCTGTCATCACGTGAAGTGGTGCACTGAGGTGGATGAGATCGAAATCGTCGGTCCGTCATACCCTTCTGCATCCAACGGTCACATATTCGCATTACAGTTGTTTAGTTTTGACCACCACTAACGATTTCCCTGAAAGATAATCCACAGTTCCGGTAGGGCGCACTATCCTTCTGCCATGCTTATTCTTCAATAATTGCCTTATTTTTCTACAATAACTTCTTCAGTTACCAGGAAAGGGCGCCACATCTGCTCTTCAATAAAGTTAGGCTAGGTTATTCAATTATGGCAAAGCACAAGAGGGCTATCTGCCTAAAGGGAGGGATGCCTTCGTGGAGGAGTTTCTAAG
Organism: Stegodyphus mimosarum; assembly: GCA_000611955.2. NCBI lineage: Eukaryota > Metazoa > Arthropoda > Arachnida > Araneae > Eresidae > Stegodyphus > Stegodyphus mimosarum. Next base: position 17,430 of record KL812054.1, read on the forward strand.
GGAAACTGGCTCGTATACACGTTACACATGGGGAAAACCACGAAAACGCCCATGCAGCCAGCCCGTTCGCGGGATTCGAACCTCTGACCGAACGATCACTGTTCAGCGTCTTTACCGCTCGGCCGCTGGTGGGCTCTCTTCAATAAGGAAGAAAATAAGTTTTTACCAAGTAAGATGTATTTAGGTTCTCCTTCACGGAGCAATAAGAGAAGAGTAAAGGCCTTTGGGCCGTATACTCTATTTTACACCGTAATTCACTATCCTTCTTTTCAGAACTTTGAGCTCTTAGAGACGTGTCTGATTTTTCTGCTGCTTTTTCCTTTGTAAGTATGATTTCTGTACTCCGCAGAATACGCACGGCCAGCTAATGTCGAAGGCAGGTATAGATAATGCGGGCAACTGCCTGAATAAACCGAAGGCTAACTCCATCGAACCACGAGAAATAGAGGCATTATTATGCCAAATTTCAGAACTTAGAGATGCTATCGCCACCGTTCAAAGCGCACCAATTTCTAAAGAAACTATAGACATGAGGAGATCGTTACAAGATCAGTTAAGATCAGGCGAAAATCGATTGCAAACTGTTATGCCAAAGAAGGCCATTGATAAATTTTTAGGTTCATAGCCTCCAGTAGAAAAGAAAAAATCTCTTGACTGGACTTCCGTCAAACGTAGTAAACGATCCACAGATAATAGCGAATCGTCCACAGAATCGCAACCTATCAGTGTCACCTCTCGTTGCAGCTCCCTCAATAACGAAGAAAATTTAGACGAAAACATGGAAGATATTTCTACTACTTCCCAGAACGATAAAAAAATAACTCTTCTCAAAAGCATAATAGACCTGAAAAAACGAACATCCCTCCTCTCATTATAGCTGATCAAAACATTAATTGGCATGAATTTCGTGTGGCGAAAGGCTAATTTCGCAATAGGCTAATTTCAATTCGAAGTTAAATCCTTTCTAAAATCTGTCTATGAAGAAATCTATATCTATCATTGATGCGAAGAAACTTTAATTTAAATATTTATTTACAGTATATACAGTTAAACAGTTAATAAATCATCATATGTAATTTTACAAAAGAAAGGATAAGGCTTACTACGCCTTTCCTGTCTAGCACCTTACTACGCCTTTCCCGTCTAGCACCTAACATCTAATTAATTTTTCTACTTCAGGTGGGGGCGCTGCTATCGCTGTATGAAATCATATTTCTCTACACTCCCCACCTGAACTCATGGAGTTCACACAATTAAGAAGAATAACAATTAAATCCAAATAAAATGAAAATACTTACAGTTACTTACTGTCACAAATTTAAAAAACAGGAAAAAATATTCTTCTGAACATCTACTAAAATATAAAATAAAACAAATTAATCAATAAGAAATTAAATAATCAATAAGTTCAAAAAATTCTCCTTAAATGTCGGAGTTCATAGTTCAGTCAATAGTTCTAAAGTTTGTTCACAACTTCTAAAGGATATAAGAGCTGTATGGGTCTCTTAATTTGTCCTTTGGACGTCTTAATTAAACAAGAACGAACATGTTGATCTCGTCCTCTGTATAACTCTGTTACCACACCAAGTTCCCATAAGAGTTTGGACTTTGTAGATCCTTTCAAGAGAACGACATCTCCAACCTTTAATTCTTTACTATGGCTAAGATTATCCGAATGGTGGGTCGATCGAAAGTCAAGTAGATATTGTTCCTTCCATGTTTTCCAGAGATCTTCTAAAAGTCTTGTTTGGTACACTTGTCGTTTCATCAGATAACTTCTATTCGAATTCTTGTCAATCATCTAGATAAAATGAAGTGGATAATTTTGATTTTGTCGACCAAAGTTGAGAAAATGTGCTGGTGTCAGAGGCTCTGGTTCTTCCAAGTCATTGTAAGTATAAGTTAAAGGTCTTTGATTTATGACATATTCAACTTCTGTCAAAATAGTAGTCAACTCTTCAAAATGTAATAGGGCTTTTCCAAGTGTTTTTCTCAAACAATCCTTCACAGACTTCACTAAACATTCTTATAACCCTCATGAAGCACGAGCAGCTATAAATTTCCAGTTTATCTTTTTATTGGCAATAAAATCTTGAAATTTGGAATCCTTCAGTATTTTTGAAAAATATTCGAATTGTCGATTTACCTTTTGAAAGGTTTTGGCGTTATCCGAGTAAATTGTGTCACAATGTCCTCGCCTTGATCCGAATCGTCTAAAGGCCATCAAAAAATTTTCTGTTGACATGCTGGAGATAAGCTCTAAATGAAGGGCTCTGGTAACAGCACAGGTGAAAAGAACTATGTACGACTTATCATTTCCTGATGCAGATCTAACCCAAATTGGGCCCGCGAAGTCCACTCCAGAAACAAGAAATGGTGGAGTCTCGACTATTCTGTCTTTAGGCAGCTGTGCGGTTATCTGTTGAGCAGGTTTTGCTGTATACTTTCTACAAATAAGACAGTTTTTAAGTATCTTCTTCACAAGCTGTCGGCCTTTCGGTATCGAGTATTCTTTTCGAAGGCTGGTCAAAGTGGCTGCAACTCCACTGTCCATCAACTTGTTATGTTCTCTTTCAATAATCAGTTCCGTAAATTTCGAATTTCAAGGCAAGAGGATAGGATATTTTTCTTCGGTGCTGAAATCGGAAAATTGCAATCTTCCTCCAAGCCGTAAGATTCCTTTATCATCTAAAAACGGGGAAAAGGAATATATGGATGACTTCTTAGATATGCT
>KK112881.1:1669-50186 GCA_000611955.2 Stegodyphus mimosarum
TTATTATAACAACAAATTTTGACATGTTCCAAGATTGGTATATATTTAAAAAAATTTTTTATTATTATTATAACGACAAATTTTGACATGTTCCAAGATATATAAAAAATTTTTTATTATTATTATTATAACAACAAATTTTTTAAATTTTTTTTTTCTAAACATAAAATGTAAGAGCATTTTCATACAGTTCAGATAAATTTTCAAATTGAAAGTCCATCACTTTCTTCTCAATGGGAGAAAAATAGGATTCATCAGTCTGAGGATCTTCATAGACTTGAAGGGGCTCGCTAATCACACTTTCTATCCATTTTGAAAAGAGAATGGCGTCCAGTCCCAAATCTTTCAATAGAGTTTCAAGCTGAGCGTAGACGATGAAAGGTGTATTGCGAAGAAGCCGCCTTGGACAGCCAGAAATATCCATGGATCGGTGTCGAAATGGCTTTTGCGAAATAAAGTTTCGAAGCGTTTGTTCCCCTTTCGAACTTATCCAAATCCCTTGCTGGTTCAGGCAGGTAAGGATTTCTGACCATCGAAAACATAAGGTTCTCGCCAGGAAGTAAAAATGGATGGGCATGGTCTTCTCAAATCGGAACGGAATAGCAAGCGAGATCTATCTTCGAAACTCCATGGCTTCTGAAGTGGAGAAAAACCTATTTTCTTAACATTACCTATAATTACAAAATAGAGTGACGTAAACTAAAACATAACGAAACGACCAAATCTAGTCAAGAACAAATGTGTATCATAAATACACTGGTGGGCAAAAATTAAGGATGACAAGAGTTTTTTCCAATATAACGTCGTACAAAAACTTTCCGAATCAACAAAAATAATACCATAAGATCCCGAAAATGTAAGAACATGGGTAATGCAAGCAACACTTCCCAAGAAAGAAATCAAAATGATATAAAGGAAATTTATAGAAAAAGCATGCAATAGAAGGTGGAAACATCGGTTTCATATCATTTCTCCATGCTAAATATAAGCTTTTCAATACGTTGTTGAGACATTTCTGCCCATCGGAATCGCAGCTTCGGAATTGTTACTGGCGATACGTTACGTTCTGTCAAGCGTCTCCTTAGAAAGTTGCACATATGCTCGATGGAATTTAGATCCAGAGACCTGGCCGGTCAATCCATGTTTTCAATATCCTCACTCTCCAACAGCAACCGTGCGATGAGGTTGAGCGTTGTCGTCCATGAAGAGGAACTGAGGACCAATAGCAGCCCCGAAAAGACACATATAAGGAAGGAGAACCTTGTTACAGTAGTAGTCCTTGGTGCATGAAACTCCCTGGAAGATGTATAGGTAGGTATAGCTACCAATTATTATGTCTTCAGAAACAAGAATTTTGCGACCTCCAAACCGATCCCTTTTGATGATGTTGAAGGGGTTATTGCGTATTCCCGCTCTCTCCAGACATATATGCTTCTAGAATCGTAACTCCGACTAAATATCTGCTAATCTGTAAAGAGTACTCGACCCCATTAATTATCTGTCTAATTCTGGTGTTCCTTGCACCACAGAAAACACCTTCCCCGATGAGCAGGCATTAATGGTTATACATAGTACAGGTCGTTCTGCAAACCGACCACCATTCTGCACAAGATATGGTACAACTCAATATTGGTCATTGCCTGTTCAATCGGCCATTGCTCAGTATCGCCTGTTCATGTGTCTTGAGATATCTTCTGCTGTTTGCTGACAGCTGCTTATTATGCATAGTGCAATATACCGGTCTTCCGCTGCTGTGGTTGTTCGTGGAAGACCACTGGTGAACCGTCAGACAGCTGTTCATATATCTTAAGTGCTCTCCAAAATCATGAAGCAATGTTGTGAGCAATCCCAAACTCCACAGTCACACTTGCCCACTTCGACCTCCCTCAGTCTTTCCAGATGTCCTAACAGATTCCTCATCCAGATGTCGACTAACAGATTTATTCTTCGACATTTCATACTAATGCAGCAACTCAATGTCATTCAAACTAATATATGCCGTGCAATAGCTTCCCCAAAATGCTGAGCTCACACCTCCAACGATCTTTACACCCCTCCAGCACTTTCCCATTATGTCTAACTGCATATATACGCATGTGCTGATGTGCCTGACCCTAGTCGATCTCCTGATTAGTCTTTCAGTCATCTCAGCCTCTTCATCCCACTGATAAGCTAATTTTTCAACTTCGTTCTTAATTTTTGCACACCAGTGTAATAAAGCACTTTTAACGAAGTGAGATTTACCCGAATAAAGCACTTTTAACGTTTTTGTAACGAAGTGAGATTTACCCGAAATTAGTTCCTAAGGAACGAGATGTAACTGAATTCCTTATGTATTAGAGAATTTTCTGAAGACTTTAGAAAATTTAAAACATAATATCTCTGTATCTTTAAAAATATTTTAAACTTATTGTTGACTAGTAACAATATCATTTTAGTAATGTATTTGACCACCATAAAAAAATTCCAATTCGTAAGTGTGAACTGCAAAGTATAAATCTTAAAAATTTTTTAAAGCAATTAAATTAATTTAAAATAATATTGCAGACACTCTTAAGCTTACTTCTTTATAATAGTGCTATTGAAGAAATTGCCATAAAAATATACTTCAAGATTAGCTCGGTGCTTATGCCTAACCTTCCGCTTAACAGAATACTTTTTACTTATAACTCGCTAATGCAGTTTCATAAATTAGTAAAACTAGGTGGCGTTGAAGCTTCATGCACATTTTGCATGCTATTTTCATAATGAGAGTTTTCAGAGAGGAAATTCCAGTCAGCACTACATGACTGCACTCTTCTGTTGCTTGAATTTGAAAACGCAGAATCAGTCAGTAAACAGGAAGTTGTAACACTCGGTGCCTGAAGACGGTTGGAGACTTGCACATTCGATACCATCCCGCTTGGCGTTTGCAGTGCTAGATCACAGGTCCTCTGATTAGGCCTAACTGCGCAAGAATCATGGCGATCGGGTAAATCATTAGTATTCTTTTCTAAACTTGAAAATGAAAAAGCACCAGCTGCATTTGGGGATAAGCGTTCAAAACCTTGAGTTTGAACTACACCAGAGGATGTCATTTCTTTGTTCTTATAATCTCTTTGATAAAGATCAAAACTGCTGCCAGGGCTTCTCATAGCTCCTCTAAATGCAGTGCTTAACATAGGACTACAGTATTCTCTAGGATATCCGTAGTTTGAATAATGATTTTGGTAATCACTGTTTTGAAATACACTTGGATACAGCGTAGTAGAGCAAACTGTTCGATTATTCAGAGGAAATTTCGAATGCTCGTTCTGGATTGATCCACTTGTGTTCTGACTATTAAATGAAGAAACATTGTTCGAACAATGACAGTTGCTACTTTTCATGCAGCTGCTGTTAACCATATGCTTATTATTTGCATCAATGCTCAGTCTTTGTAAAGCACTTATATATGATTCTGTTGGTACAACAGTTAGAGACTTGTATAGAGGATCTTTGCTTGAAAACCTGTAAGAATACCGTTGAAAGCCGGGAATGCAAGTTGGAATCGGAACTGAAGAACTACGCTCGATAGTTATAGCTGGTGGAGAGATTAAATGTGGGGACGAAGAGCTTATGACCAGTTGTGGACAAGGTGTCTGATTATTTAGATCCCCTTCTTTTGCTTCTTTTTTATGTCTCATGCGTCTGTTCGGAACCAAATATTGACCTGGCGTTCGGAAAGGTTAAGTTGTTGAGCCAACGCATCCTTCGTGGCCTGCAGACGTAATTACTGAAATGAAATTCTTTTTTAAGTTCGACCAGTTGTGAATTTGTATATGCTGTGCGAGCCCGTTTCGTCGGTTGATCTAAAAAATAAGAAAAGAAATATAATTCTAACAATTATCAGTTGGGAAAATTCTCATGTTTCTTAAGTACTTTAGGTAAAATGAAGATAAAAGTTTACTTCTAAATAATTAGAATACATTTACTTATAATTTATACAATAGACTATAGTTGTAAAATATGTAAGTGGAACTTATAAATAAATGTAAACTCTAATTACCAATGATTTGTACAGCAGAAAGTAAAACGAACAAAAAGTGCTTGCAAGTTTAACTGAAGTTTCTCAAAAATGTTTGACGCTCTCTTGCATTACTTTATAAAGAAAATTTTATTTCAATACTTACTTCACCCATTCACAAATTTTACTTCACTATACATATATATTGAAGAAAGATGTATTTCTTTTTCCTCCTATTTAATTGGTTGATTAATGTGGGAAGAATAACTTCGTAAAGGAAGGAATTTCTATATTGAGAACATTGTAAGGGAAACTGGTTGGCATTTATATTATCAGAAAAGTAAGTAAATGAAACGTCTATGTAGCCAAACCGTTTGCAGTAATTTGTATCAGGATTGAAGTACTAGTGTTCGGTGGTTTTATCCGTTCGGGAATCTATCCTATAAAATCTGGGTATTTGGGATGTTTTAGATATAAAATCAAAAATTATGTATTTTATAAATTACAGCACAACGTTCCTCAGCTACAAGCTTTAAAAAATCAAATACCCACACTTTCATAAATGCACTTTAATCTATACAGTAAAAAAATTTAACACTATGAGCAAAATATCCAAACACTATGAGTCACAGATAATGTTACAAGCAGAATTACTGGAAATGAGGCTTTCAGTCACTAATACTTTTCAAAATTACACTAACCAAGTTTCAAAGCAAATGAGGCTCAAATGAGTGATCTTCAGATGATAATGCAAATGACAAAAGTTTCTCTAATCATATGCAAAGTTTAAAATACTATAAAAAAATGTATACAAAAATTAAAAGCATAAAGAAAGTGGGATTATAGCTACTTAAAATTTGTCGAATAATGTAAGAGGAATCGAAATCAATAATTAAAAAACTGAGATTTTGTTACTGTAAATGTCCTTAATTCAACGTGTGTTCCCCCCTTTCCTTTCTTTTGCTGTTGAGCAAATTGAAAAAATTGCTTTTATGCTCTTATAAACTGCTCTGTGCTAAGCTACCTAAGATGACAATCTCTTATTATAATTCCCTTGAGCCTTCCCCGCCAAGGTGGGGGAGTATCGGAAAAGATGCCGAAAGGCGAATGAATGCAGGGGGGGAGAGGAACTTGGGACACCACTCACAAACCATGCTCTAAGATAAATAAAGCGACCAATCGGATTGGAGAATTTGGATTTTTCTCTGATACGATCTAATTTGTAGCAGTACTAAACAGTTATTTTTCCCCCTTTTTTGGTGCATTGTTGTTTTTCAGAAATCGGTTTCTGGTTCGATTTACCCCCCTCACCTTATGCTCAGGAAAAATTCACATTCATCGCATTCCTACTAATTCCATTGTAGCTTGTTTGGGTATCAATCTTTTCCAGTGACATATCAATAACGTACAATTCAATCGCATTGTTTCCCTTTTGCATCTAAACTCCGGGTGTATCTTCGCGTATGATTTATATTTGACTAGCCGCTGCGCGGCCAGCCTTCGTCTGGCTTTTCAGTGTACCAGAAAAATGCCTAAAGAGAAGACCAAACATTAAATTTGAAAACTGCAAAGAATTTTACTCTGCAGAACAATTTTATCGAAAAAGAAACAAATAACAACGGGAAAAAAAATTCAGTTAAAAATGCATTACATATAAAAAGCATACAACGAAATAAGCAATATCCCTTGATACAAATGTTAATTATCCTAATAAAGTAATTAAACAATTTACCGTTGCAAAAAGTAAAAACTTTTTAATTTCTTAAACTTTTCAGTCTCTTAAAAACAGTAACATAACAAATACAATGAAAAATTGTTGCCAAACCGAAATTTTTAAAAGAATAAAACTATTCAAAATGATGCAATTTTATCAAAAATGTATGAACAATAAGAAAGGAAAATTGTTGCCAAAACTACATTTTAAAATATCTGAGATATGAGAAGTGTATTCGGAAGCTTCATTTAAAAAATTAAAAAAAAAATTATTATTATTCCAAAATTCTTTTTTTAAAAGGAGTCGAAGGGATTAAAGTTCAACGTGTCAAAAAATCAATGGAAAATAAACAGTACATTTTTTAAAATAAGTGTTTTTTAAAAAAATTCCGCTGAAAATGTGTTAAGCTCACCTTAAATAAATTCGTATTTAATCGATTTATTGAAATACGAAATTTATTTTAAGTTCGTAAAATAGCTAAGTGTCTACGCTTCATGACGATGTAAAAATGAAATGTATAGAGTGAAATTTCGCTTTCTTGTAGCCCATTATGTCTCAAAATGACGCGATTTGGTCTCAAAACATAAAATAAAAAAAATTCTACTTCGAATTTCGAAAAAATAGCTTCGAGGTGCACTGGCTCTTGTGTAGATACACCTATGTACCAAATTTCGTGGCCCTGTGTCTATTAGCTTACTCGCAACACGAACGAAAGACACACACACACACAGACTCTTTGTTTTATTATATGTAGAGATGAACAAACACGCATGGGAAAATGTTCAAAGTTTTCTTTTTGCCATTTATTTGTACTTGAAAATATAATTACAAAAGACGGCGTTAAATATGCTTTTGTTTACATACCTTTACAACGAATTATCGCGTTCCCTACTGCGTGCTTTCTTCACGTAAGCGGTTAGTACGTCCTGTTAGTAAACTGAATGAAGTTCGAATCCTGGCAAAGGTGTAGTCGATTTTTCGTGCTCCCAAACAATTTAAAGTGAGTATATATCTTTAGTGCAGCGGAGGATATGGTAAATAAGAGTGGAGAAAGTTAGCAATGTACGTAAATCAGAATATTGTAAAATGCATTGAAAAGAGTTTTTTTTCCCCAGCAGGAGCTGCAAAAAATGCGCAGTGGCTTCATCGGGACTCAAACCTTGGATTGCTCGAATATGTTTTCAATTACACCACGAAGGATTGCGGAAAGCTGGGAGAAAATACCTTATAGCATCACTTTACAAGAAAATTATGCTTTGAAATATTTGTTATTTGTATACAAATAACAAATATTATACTTTACACATACGTTCGCTCTCAAGTCTGACCGAATTTTGCATTTGTTTATTGATGTAATATTTTTGAAAAATTGGTCATCATGCTTACAGACTTACCGCGAGATAGAAGAAAAAAGGCAATTCTATTTCTAAAAGCTATATATATTTATATTTTCTTTTGATTAGTGCGTTTTATTGAATCCATATAGATAAACAGTAAAATCTGAGTAATTACTAAAATTAGTTCTACCTTGGTTTTGTTAGATTATAGTTAGGTTAGGATGGATTATTTGAATTTCACAAAACATGCGAAGACCTGTCTAAGGAAACTGTTGCCTTTGTGGAAAAATTTCTAAGAAAAATCCTCTCATATTCACGTTACACGTAGAGAAAACCATAAAAATCATACACCCTGGGTTTGAACCTGACTCAGACTATTAGTATTCAGCGGTCTTAACTGCTTGCCATTGGCGGAGTATATTAGATTATAGTACACAAAGGTTATCTCTCTCTGAAGGATGGTTTGTTTTATTTAATTATAGTAAAGCAATACAGGACTGCCTGCCTAAACTGAGGGATGCTTTTTGGAGGACTTTCTAAGGAAAGCTGGCTCGTATACACTTTACACATGGGGAAAACCACGAAACCCATGCAGCTAGACTTGAACTACTAGTGTTCAGCGACATCTCAAGGGAAGGGATACCTTTGTGGAAGTCTTTCTAAGAATAAGGTTTATACTAATGTTACATTTGGTGGAAAACCCAGAAATTTTCCATGTAATTAGCACCCTTGTTACGATCGAAAGTCGGGATAAACTACCAGTGTTCGGTGGTTTTATCCACTTTAAGCTACAAATGCCAATCTGTTGTACCTTTTAACACCCTAAAAAGATTATAAACCATTTTAAAACATAAAACACCCACTCTTAACTGAAATACTTTTATTGGGAAGAGACCCTCCCTTCTATTTTTAATTTCAGTTTTCTTTGTTGTACTTGGTTATCAGTCATTTTGACTCTTTCACTGCTAAATAACAATGTAATAGTAAATTAGTTTTCTTCCCGTAACATATGTAATATGTTGAACTCCTCTAACAAATTAAGGTGTGTTAGACACACACAGTATTAAACGAAGATGTAGACCTTTAAGCGTAGTTCGTCGACTTTTGATCTCTAATCAAAACAAACTCACAAATTGATATTTTTAACAAGATTAAATCCATAGAGGAAATATTAATGTATGAATGAATATAACGGATGTTATTGTTCAAAAATTATTTGCAATCTGTTACCAATAATATTAAAAAATACATTTTTCATCTTGCAACACAAAATTCTTTTCATTATTATTTGGAATATTATCTATTTAAAACTATTAACCTATCTAAAAGCATTTTGTTAATGGCACACAAAGCTTATATATTAATAAACATAGGTTTAAATGAAGGTTAATTGTAGTAACGTGACTTGCCTCATAGATCAAACGTGAAAATTTGGTTCCGTAATCTTTCAAACTTCTTTTTTTCCCCTTCTCTGTTAGAAAGAACCATCTAATCATTAGTTGTTATGGTTACTTGCCATTCTAAACAGATAATGATTTAAGAAAAAAAAAGGGGGGCAAATGTTTTCTTTAGCCGATTTGTAGCGATCTTATCCACCTAACAACTGGTGGGCCGTTGCTGCAATGCGCAGCATATTAAAATAAATTATCAATTTGGTTATGGACCCACCTGCAGCCAAGAGGTAAAGTCGCTCAATGATCTCCACCTATTCCATCCAGATTCAAATTCTGGCAAAATGGTCAGCTGTATGGGAGTTTTATGCAATTATTCTTACCCATAATGTGACTACAACCCAGTTTACATTGAGAAATCCTGCATAAAATTATCCTTCCTTTCCGTCAGATAGCCTACCAGTGCTTTGTAATAATCTAAACAAAGCCTCATTATATGCTTTAATGTCCACACGTGAGTGTACTTCAAATAAATTGTCTTTGTTTACACAAGATAAGAAAGAAGTCTAAGGAATTTAATTAGAATATAAATATGATTCAAAAATAAGTAATATATGGCAAGCGTTGGATGTAATTCGCTGTTACAACAACATGTAACCTAACTTTTGCAGTCACCTACCATATAACATTCGATGGAAGATTTACGGATGTTTCCGACTTCGGGAAGTGTGTTTAAAAGCTGTGAAAGGCCACTGCACAGCACCATCTGATAAATCAATTCGGAGAGAGGGGGGATGCACGAAAGGAAAAAAAAACATAAGATAAAAACAAGTCGCCAAGCAGTTAATTCACACTCACTAAATAAAAACTCAGATGCCCTATTTACACAAATAGCTCGTGAAGAAGTGGTGTCAGAACCTCCATTAAAAACTAAACTCCCCCCCGAACTTCTGCTACATTTTCCCACCTCCTATGCTACTCATGTATCTTATGGACGCTTTTGGAATGCTTAAACGGTATAACGAGCGGGGTAGGGATGGAGAGAAGTTGGGGGAAAAGGGGTTGGCACTGGAGATTTATGAATGTGAAGCGAGTTTTAAATGCCTGTTAAGCTAACAATGTTGAACCAGCGACAGATCAGCAGCATGTTCATTGTCAAAGGTTAACGGTGCCGGACAGCGATTAACTGCTGTAATGTGAAGGAATTTATACTGACGATCTGTGATAAGTGGTCGATTTTACACGTCTTAATTTTTATAAGGACGACGGATATGAATTCTCCTCAGAAGGTGACTTTTAATTGCCCATTTCTGACTATGATTATTAGAAGGAAGAGTTTATTGACAGAATAACTACGAAACACTAATACGTAGTATAAATACCGCTCTGTAGCATTTATGCTATTTGAGCAATTATATTGAAGTTGAATATGAAAAATGAAGATACTGAATAACTTAAGATACTAAATTGAAAACAATAAATACTGCTTAAGATACTAAATTAATTACAGTAAAAAAATTCAGGTTTTTATGCTTAAAATTAAATTTTATTGTTTCTACACTACACTGTAGATTTTTAAAATAGAAAATTAATGTATAGTGGTCTATCATTATGCTAACATTAAACAATAGGAAGGTTTTCTTATACTGAGAATTGCAATGTATTAAGATCTCTTATAATAAATTTCTGCGCTAATACGCAGCTTTATGATGAGTTATGATATTACTTGCACAGGTAATTCATAATAATAGAGAATTATTACACAGTTGTCTACCATCGTATTTGCAGTGGTGAACTAATACAAATGTGTGCTTGTACTGCAATAATGCATAAAGATCTATTTTCGGATATTTTTGTGCTAGTATACAGCATGCTGTTATAATTACGATGTGCAGTGGGCAAAAAAATTCCATATACCACAGCCAAAAATTTTTAAACCAATTTAGTTTGTAATAATTAGCTTACAATGTGTTTGTAAGGTATGTCAAAATAACGGGAACATAAAAGGCTTAAAAACAGAGATATTTTCAGCAAATCTGATAAAATAACACAACAATATCTGTTTAAACATAACCAAAGCGCTTAAAACTCGGGAAAGAAAACTTATATGTATATTCATACTGTTAAAAAGACCAGTCTTCTCGAAATTTTTATTATCATAGTTGAGACTAATTATGTAATCTGCTTCCTTTATAAATTGCTTGAGTAAATCTACCTTTTTTTTTAGTCCAAAGGTGCAATTTGCCCAGTAGGGCTATTAATTTCGTTTTGGCATTTTGCGTCGTCCATTATAAAATGGTGTTTTACTTTTCTAATTGTTGCCATCAAATATTACAGCAGTGCATTACATTTAAAGAAATTAAATAATGTACAATCTGCATGAATGTATGTACATTTCTCGCATTTAAAAAAAAAAAAGACGAGAGATCAAATATTGAATAACATAGTCTTTCACTCGAATATGGGCATCTGGAAGTCGAAATTTGTTTTATTGTCCATTTCATATTTTGTAACGAATTCTTGATTAACAAACTCAACAATTCCAAAGCGAGCAATGGTAACACTGGAGAAAAAGCATTTTTATCTGCAGAGGGCGAGACTGTATCGTATATGCCGTTTTTAAATATTTTTTGTCATATTGCTGTTGAATTGAATTTTATGTGATTTAAGTGCGAAGAACATAATATTTAATATATAAGGTTAAAACACAAAAAGTTAAAAAAAAGTCCTTTGGGTATAATATAAAATCTGAAAGCTTTCAGAATTCGCCCCCCTTGTGAAAATGAGTACAAAAAGTAAGAGAAACGATAGTTGGCAGTTGATATCAGAAATCTCTGCATAAAATTGTTCAGGAATGAAACATCCCTACGTAAAATAGAAGTATTGCATACAAAACATACGACTGTAAGATTTCTAAATAAATTTAAAAAGACTGAAATTAGAAAATAAGTATTCTGGAAAACTATGAGGCGAACAATTCTTTTGTTGAAAATTAAACTACAGGCGTTTGTAAGCTTTTCTTCTATTGCTTCAGAATTTTGGAAAGGTGCCAGAAAAGAAGTTCATTCTAGTACAATTAAAAATTTGAAAAACTTTGATATTACTTCTAAGAAATATGAAAAGTTTTTTTTTCTGATTTAAATAAGAATCTTTTGCTTATGAATATACTTACTGAACTATATTGTTATGCCTTGTATATACGTTCATTTGCGTTGTGATTGTCAATTTTAATAGGAAACCGTATTCATAGTTATACTAAAAATGTGATGCTACACTACTGTTTTCTGGGACAGAAACGTTTTTAGTGTGAAGTTGAAGATTATTCGGAGGGAGGGAATTGCAGGGAGGATTGTGGCTTTCTATATCCTGTATAATTATTTCTCAAATTTTACCGCAGTGTCCCCAATTGTTTCGACATTAAAATGTCTCCTTTTCAAGGGTCATTCAGCAAATACCAAGTATGAAATATTTTACTTACGTATTGAAACACGACATTTTGAAGTGTCCTTAAAATGTAATCTACTAAGACTGTCTTCTTTCTCAGCTTCCAGGTCTCTTAAAATATTCTTTTTGTAATTAGTATTCAGACTTCTTTTTCTGTATTATTTATTTAAATTTTAACCATCTCGTTTTTAGCAGTCTCGATCCCTCTTTTTTGTTCATATCTCTTTTCAAATAAACATATGACACCAACAAAGTTATCGCCATGCATTAGTAAATAATATTCCGATAAAACAGTGAGGGGCAATACTTAACACTCTATGGGAAATTTTAAACTATAGCATTGTGCTTCTTTTAAAAATTTTATGATTTTACTGTTGAACTCTGTGTGGCTTAAGCGTAAAAAAAATTATCTTTAATAATAAAGTTAGACAGAAAAAGTTGCATTGGTCCTATTGTTAAGAAAAGTGAATATTCATACGAACCGAGGAAAAAAAACAGACACAGAAAAGTGTTTGGTAATGTTTAACCATATTAAATATTTTGTGATTTTACTGTTGAATTCTATAAGGGCAAAGAAAGCCATGTTTAATAATAAATAGAAGAATAGCCATGTTTAATAATAAATAGAAGGGTTAGAAAAAGTAGATCCAAGAGCAGACAGGCGAACTCAGTGGGAGCTTAAAAAGCCTTAACAAACCCTCTGGTAAAATAATAAAATTTGATACTTCAATTTTTTTTTTTAAATTTTCGTCTAAGGAGATTATTTTAAAAATCTGCATTACGGTGAAATGCTTTCCTTTCAAATGATCGAACCAATATCCACCTATATATATATATATTTTTCTGTTGTGAGATAGGACCAATAGTGTTTCAGAAATTAACTATAAATTATAATTAACGATTTATGGTTTCATTCCCTCTCAAATACTATTTTAAATTTTAAATAACTTTTTTAGAAGTCTTGAGGCATTTTAACAATATTTGTTACCTAGTTGCCTCTATTTTTTCTAGTTAAATATTGTTTTTGTATTAGTAGTATGTTTCTTTTCTTCCACGCATAGGGAAAAGGGGCGCCCAATTGAGACGATTTCGATTTGCATTGAACGATTTAATATATTTTTCAGTTCAGCCAATTATTTTACGCGGTTTTGCCTCAATTGGTCGTCATTTGAAATGCGTGGAGGTAATATTTCGATGGAAGTAGCACAGTGCTTTTTCCCCTAACGATACCGCTATGCAACTCTCAATGGAATATTGGCATTTTGTTCATTATGTACCTTGTTTTCTTGCAACTTCTGCTTTTCCCATTTTGCCAAAAAATTACAATTTTCATGGCATTTTTTGAGTTATATTTTCTAGTGAATTTTTGCTTACGATTTTGAAGTTTTAATTGTGTTTATTATGTAACTTTGGCACTAACATGCTTCTTCGAATAGGATTCAGAGGGTTTCGGGTGTACTATAGCTTTTGCATTCTTACTTGTTAATAATAATAGAATAATAAAATTAGCAGCTAGATGCACAGTTTTTTCAAAACCATAAAACGCTATCGTTCAAGTTTTAACTTTTTAAAGAAAATTATATATATACACACATATATACAGTTTAAGGTTGTACAAACAATTTACGTCAAATCAGATTGAGATGAAGAGCATGTTAAATATTCAATTGTTTGATTAGATATTAATACATTTCCTTGAATGTGGAACAGAAAATCACACATCATTTGTAATTTAAAATCAGACATAAACACATACATTATAAGGTACTTCTCCACCTTCTTAGCATGCCTTCGCGGTGTAGTGGTCAGCACACTCGGCGCGTATTCGAGAGGTCCGTGGTTCAAGTCCCGGCGAGGGCATTGCTCATTTTTCATCTCTCCTGCTTCAATATAGCTTGTCTCTACAGTGGCACCCGAAATAAAAAAAAAGTGGTGGATGATGATTTTCCACCACCGGTTTTGGCGATTGGGTAACCTTATCCTGTCGCCCTTTAAAAGGAAGAGTATATATGGCATTTCTCCCGCCTTCTTAGTATGCCTTCAAGGTGTAGTGGTTAACACACTCGGCAAGTATTCAAGAGGTCCGTGGTTGAGTCCCAGCGGGGGCAGTGCTAATTTTTCATAGCTCCTGCTTCGAAATAACTTAAAATATCTCTACAACATGTCATACCTGCCAACCTCTAAAGATAAAAATTCAGAAGAACACGAAGAATTAATATCATGCTTTGATATTAAAAAAAATAACAATTTATACAAATAGAAAAAAGAAAATTGTACTTACATTAGTAAATCTCAATTAAGAAGTAACTAAAAAATTTATTAGGAAACATAAAACAAGAACTTAATGTTACACAAAAAAATTATTGCAATGAATTTAGAGTGAATTTTTTGGCTTTAGCCAAAAATTCTTTGGAAAATTTCCTGTCATAACAATTAGCAATTAAAATGTTTTCTATGGTTTTTGGTGAAATTGAAGAACGAAACATAGCTTTGTTTTTCTTCATAACACTGAAGACTCTCTCGCACTCAGCATTACTGTGTGGAATTACGAGAATAGCACATAAAACTCTTGCTAGTCTATCATATTTTGGTGTTCCATCAGCTCTTTTTATTCTTTTTAAGGTACCAACGAGGACATCAAGTCTATCTTCTCCAGAACTGGCAAAGTCTTCAAACTGTGCAGCAGAAAATTGGTTCTGTAGTTCATCTAAAGCATCATTATGGCATTCATTTTCTTTAATTGTTAACAAAAATGGAAATTTATCAATAAAAAAACGAATCTTTTCAAAAGATGAATTTTCAATTTGTTTCAAATTTGCCACTTCAGCATTTAAAAGAACTTCATTTTGCAAAGGAAACTTCCTTACAATGTAATCACAGGCTGAGGAAAAGTACTTTCTAACACATTGAAAAAATTCTTTTTTCTCATGATCTTTCAAAGAATTTACAAGTTCCCTGGTTTGATTTCCAATTATAAGATCATTGTCATCCTTTTGATTTGCCAAACTATTATAGGCAACACGAATCAACACACTGTTTTTCACAACGGACGGTTTTACAAACTTAGTATAAAGTTCTTTCAAAAGATCATTAAGAATTTGGATAAGCAGGGGAGATTTTGGCGAAGCTGATTGTAGAAGGGTATTTACATTTTCAAAAATCTTAATGGTACTTAACACAAAACTACAATATGCTTTGTTCAAATCCGAAGAAAGAAGATAGAAAATCCTTTCCTCCCGGCTAATAGAAGACTGTTTCTTCTTCCCTTCAATTTCTTTAACAAAGTTGACCTTTGAGGAGTCTTCTAAGCATTTTCTTTTTAAAGAGTTTGATTGTGTGTGTTGGCTTTTCTCTTTTAAAGCATTTTGATTAGAAGCAAAGTTGGTTTTTGGAATCTTATATGCCGACAAATTTGATGGGATCTGTGGTTTCGTTTTGGTCTCTTCGTGGAAATATTTTAGCAATGCATCCCACTGTTCAATAAACCTTCCTAGCGCTCTGCCTAAGGATAACCATCTCGTGCATACATGTTTCAGAATTTTTCTCGTTTCACCAGAGCACAGTTCTTGGAAATTCTTCAGGTTTTCTTTCCTTTTTACACTTTTTTCCACACAGAAAAACACATCAATCAGAAGCTGGTCAATATTTAATGGTAAAGCAGCTGCAGCTTTTTCTGCTGCCAAATTAATTAAGTGGCATGGGCATCCAATAACAATTCATTTTGTTCTTTTTTTAAGAAAGAGGCTACACCCTTCTTGTCACCCACTATGTCATGAGCATTATCTGCACCAAATGAAATGCAGTTTGATATTGAGATGTTCAGTTCTTTCAACTCATTAATTACCAAGGAGGCAATATTTTTCCCCGTAGCATCTCCATTTAACAATGGAAGATGCAAAAGATGAGTTTTCATTTCATTAGAAACATCACAGAAATATGTGACAACGATGGGGGTAAAGCTTCCAATCGCTGTCGTTGCTGCCATCAATTGACACCGAAAATGCTGAATTCTGGAGTGCAGCTATCGTTTTACTATGTGCATCGCAAGCAATTTCGTTCACAATAGAAGATGTTTTCGTGCAAGCACAAGCATATTTCTGAGCAATCTTGGAGTCGGGAAACATCCGCCTGAAAAGTTGACCGGCGTGATTGGCAGCGCTTAGCAGCACGTTGTGTTCAATGAGGAATGCAGTAAACAAACACTCTGCCAAAATGACATCGGCATCCGAATTTGAAAAAAAAATCATCCACTTTCTTTGACGTTGTCGAAGCCGAAGCATCAACTTCATATTGCTTTTTAGATTTAACGTGCTTCACAATGTCGCTTCTTCCACCGTGACTTATTATGAAGTCACACACATTGCAAAATGCAGTTATTTCCTTTGAAGGATTCTTTAATTGCTGGAAATTCGGCTTTGTAGACAGGCCAAAAATATTGAGAATACGTTTTTTTTAACTCATTTCGCAACAACGACGTATTAAGAAAATCTGTAGCATGTGTAAACAACAACAACACCAAAAAAAAAAAAAAAAAACACACACACACACACAGAATGTGACAATCCACACTCGCTGAGTAATTCCCTTGCTGCGGAAGCGAACGCAAAAAAAAATAATCTGGTGCCCACAAAGAAAAGAGTGGGAGAAACAAGTTCAGCGCATTGGATTGGCTGGTTAAGCGGCGAGTTGGGAGAAACTGCAGGTTACTGGATTCGAAGTAGTCGGTAAACCACGATGCAAGTGGCGAAAAATTCTAAAATTTCAACAAAAATCACTAAAAACACTTAAACACGGAAAAAATGGATTACGATCGTAAAATCGTAAAAACAAACGCATTTTCGTAAAAATTACGAAAAATTCGTAAAAGTTGGCAGGTATGCAACATGTAAATTTATTCACTCATTATTAAAAAGAAATGTTAGAAAGAGAATTACCTCATGTTCCATCATACGCTGGCGAATTTTTTCTTGGTCAGTTGGTATTGTAGCCATTGCAGATAATTTCTTTTCTGTTTGTTTTAACCATTCATCTACGGGAATTATGCGATCTTGGAAGTCTTTTGCAACAGGAATTGTTTTTTCTAATGCATCTGTTCGCTCTCGAGCAGCATTAGAAAGTTCCTCAAATCTCTGCATTAAATCACCAAGCTGAGATTCGATTTGCATGCGCTCCATGGGTTCAGCACTCTTCATGATTTCTGTCCCCATTTGCATAAGAGATGACATACTGTTCTGACGATCCAGTAGCAACTTGTTCAAGAACTAGATGAAAATAATTTAAGCTATTTATAGTTACATATATTTATACCATTTCTCAAACCAGTCAAACTTTATAGAATATATTAAGATACATTTTGCATTAAATTTGAAAATGCAATTAAACTATTTAATACTGAGTGTATGTGCTAATTAATAATCATCCCTAGTGCTATTTTAAATAAAGCAAAATTAGCATAACCACTTTAGTAGCAGTAGCCAAATTCTGGAAACTATGTTCTACTAGTTATTAGCACAATCACGTGAATAACAGTCAATTTTAACAAGCAACATCATTGTTTTTCCAAACATTCTTCTTGTTAAAAGTTCCTATGGTTTTAAAAGACAAATCATGATAGTTTTGCCCTTTTTAAAATATGTGCTTGTATAATTTGCTTGTAATGGAAGTAATTGTGATAAAATATCTGCAGGAAAGTAGTATTTTATCTAAAAATTACTGCAAGAAACAAAAGCTTTGAATCTATACTCAAAACAGAAAAAGAGCAATAAAAAGGCACTTGTAACTAGCTTTATTGATTAATTTTTCAGGATAACTTGAAACATTAAATATGTATGGATGTAATAACCTTTTTTTTCATTGCAAGCTGCCATTTTATTTCTTCAATAAAAATTGCCATACTGCACTAAGGTGGTAATGCTAATATGCATTTTCACAAGGTAATAATTTAAAAAAAACATGTTTAACATACGAAAATAAATATGGTGTTAATAATCATGGATCATAAAGCAATGGGAAGAGGTTGAAATTATGTAAAAATCTTTAAAATGTCAAAATTTTATTTGAAATTTTCAGCAGATTAAAAATGATAAAAGTTGCTCAGTTGCTTATGAAATGATGAAATGACAAATTAGTAATAATTAATAGAAGAGAAAATGTAAAAAGAACGCAGGAAAAAAACATACCTTCTGCTCCTGGAGTTGAGCTTTAACAACTTTGTAATCAGCTGATGGAGGTTTTTGATTAGCAACCATTTCCTCTGTGTCCTCCAGCCATTCTAGAACTCCATCAAGAGCCTCTTGGAATTTTCCAGATTGAAGGAATGCAATATCTAATTTTCATTCACGCTCATTCATCTAAAAAACACATGCCCATAAAAATAATTTTAAAGCAAACTTTTACAAATGAATAATATGGAATAAAAAATTAACTATTGCATTAGAACACAGCTGATAACAATTTATAAGTACTGAAGTTTTACATGGTTTGCCGTCTTTTTAACATTTTATATAATATAAGGAACGTATTTGGTAATAATAATAGACATCTGAAGTATTCCCCCCCCATAAAACAGTCATATGAAAGAAAATAACATTCTTCAAAAATCTACTTAAAACTATTAATATAAAAATTAATAACATAAATACATATAAAATGATGCATATAAAATGATTTCCATTAACAAATATTAAACTTACCTATCTTCTTCCTCCCCATAAAAATGTTAGTTATTGAAGAATATATATACTAATAATACTTTATCAAGTTATTAGCTCTAAATACATTTTCTGTACCTGAAGACTCTATTTCAGAAGTACTAATTACTACTTGGGTATAAAATATTGAAATTTTAATGTATTATATAAAGTTTACATTGAATTACATAAATTAGAGAAGAGCAGTCATGACAAATTTTAAAAGGTGCAAAGCAGTCTAAAAAGCATCTCTCCAAATCTGCATTCATAATAGTCAATATCACAGATTATATAAATTTAACTGCTAGACAGAAACACAATGCAAGCATCATATTCACAGGTGAATATAAAGCTTATGGCATCTGAGGTCAAAGTCTGATACATTACTAGATTTGCACACATTCAGCTCTTTTCAAAAAGCAAAAGCTTTTCAGCAAAAGTTTTTTTTACATACTGATATGCATATTTTTACTGCACTTTTTATAATTATGGTACTGCACATTTTAAAAAACATGGAGGAAAATATGAATCACCTCACATTTTGTGTGCTGCATATACATATACTGAATTTCTGCAGAAAGCTCAAGGAAAGGGGGGGAAGACAAAATATAAAAAAAAAAACAAAGGTACATCTGTAGCACTGTACTATATTGATTGATTGATATAGGTTTGGTTTGCAGGATGTTTTTTTCTTTAACACTGAGATCTATACTGTTTTACAGAATAAAAAAGCCCACAGATATTATACACACAAGGTATTTAGAAATTCAAAATGAAAAGATTATGTGAGGAAGAATTACTTTTATTTACAGGTATAAATAATGTTGCCCTAATTATAAATCAGTGAGTGTTATGAGAGTTTTAATAACAAGAATAACAAAATAAACTGGACAAACAACAAAAAATATTTTGCAGTAAAGTAAGCCTAGCCAGTAAATTATACTCATAATGTCCTAATCTCCACATAATTTTCATGGCATGCAGTATAACATTCATATTCAGTACTGCAGTCCTGAAGGCATCTGGCTTTGAAAAAATCTTGAGTACATGCATAAGGTTCAACTTTTCCTTGAGATATAATTTGTCTCTGCTTTTCTGAAGCAGTTCTAACACAATTAGCACTACATATGGGACTTTTTGTGTTATTCAAGGTTTGCAATTTTATGCTGAACACATTGAAAATAACTGAGAATCATGGATGATACTTTCACTGCAATGCTGAATTTTCTGAAATGATGAACTGTTCAATCATGAACAGCATCACACAGCACTTTACACAAATAATTCTAACTCTTGAATTACATGCAATACTAGTAAGAGGATATAACTTTGAAATTATTAAACTATAATAGAAAGTATTTCAATTAATTTTACGTGGTTTATGATTTATCTTTACTTTTGTTTACATTTTTGTCACTAAGGATGCTACATTAGGAAACCTGCAAGTTTTTATGTGCTAAAAACTATTTAAAACACTGAATAATGCTGTTCATGATCATACATGAACAATATCTTAAGAGCATTTTAAAAAGATAATTAAATTGAGCTTATTGCAATACTAACAACAGCATGTGACAACAGGATTATTAAAATATCATAGTAAATTTCATTTGAATTTTTTACAACATTTATGCTTACTTAATGACAGTAAACATCAAAACATACTAGTATGCATATTATTTTTAATACATTCATAATATACTTAACTACTTAAATCGACCATCCCCCTTATTTGTAGGTTGTATGATTTGTTTATTTCTCAAATTGATATATATATTTAAAAATTTCTTTGTATATTTATTAAAAGATGATCCATTATGAATATATGCAGAGCCACACATTTGTAATATGAATATTTTAAGTGCTAACTACACTACTGTTCATACTGATTAAAATTTTGTGAGAAATGTTAACTTTTTATTTCATAATGGAAAATATATGTGAATATTTATATTTTATAATTTGTTGATTAATTATACATTTTCTTTTGAACTTATAAAACACATATGTACTTTTAAATGAAAACAATAGAGATGCAGATAAATCAGAATAAGCAGCATTTTAATTTACACAGTAACTCTTAATAATAACACCATATTCTAAGAAATGTTGAAAAATACCAATACTGGCCAGAAATTCAGTAAGTTATTCTTATTCTGATTTATTTGATCCGATTTATTAAGAAAAAAATAATGTGCTGAATATGTTACATACACAAAAAATGAACAGTTCATCAAGAAGTTATATATTTAAAAAATTTAAGTTTCCAGCTGCAGCATCTGCATAATGAAAATTTGCAATTTAATATTAGCTAATTTTCAAATATTACACTTAAGTTTTTCGTAACCGTTAAACTTACCCTTTGTTTTAAACTATTCCACTTGTCATTCAAGGTATCCAGATCTTGCTCCAAAATCGAAGTATTGACACCAGGAGAAGCTGATTGTATTTAACCTTGTCCAACTTTGTTAATATGCTCAATGTGTTTTCCTAATGGTTCTAGGTGATTTCTGTGGTACAGCTGGAAATAATACCAATAGCATAATCTGTTTAATAATGTAACCTTTGAATCAGATAAGAAAACTAAATGTTTATTTAACTTATTTTGCACAAAGCAGATATATTAATTTCAATAAAATTCTTAGAGGTAATGCATAATAACTATTTTCTTACTGAAAACTCTTCTTGTTGAGATCGAATAGCATCAACAGTTTCATCCAAATCTTTAGCAATGCCACTATATTCTTCATAAAACTTTTCCAGACTACTTAGCATTGCTTCTAAATTGTTATCTCTAGACTTTGCATGCTCTTCTAATTTTATGACTTGGCGATGAAGACCATCCAACTATCAAAAAGTAAGCAGTTAAATTCATTTTAGATATTTAAGAATAGAGTATTTTACTCAAATGCAACTAAATTGAGCAGTTGCTTAAAAAAAGGGGGAAAATTCAAGAGATTACAATGCAAGTAAAATAATGAATTTTGGAGAAGCTATTTTGATAATGAATATTCTTATACAGTAACTGTTACCATTCTAATGACTAATAATGAGAAAACATTTGATTTTAAAGGAGTTTTAAGAGAACAGCTTATATTTTTTATGAAATGCAGTTTCCTTTTACAGTAGAAATTTCTTTCTACTGTAAAATAATAATAATAATAATAATAATTCAGATTTAATAATGCAAAAATATACAGATTTAAGAAACAAAATCTGAATATTTTAAAAAGGTTATTTCTCTCTCACATTAGATTTTTATTGATAACTTCTGTTTTTAAATCAAATCAATCAATTATTTTTACTACTTTAGAAATTTAGTTATGTTTACAAATATACATTAAATGAGGGACACATTTTGTATTTTATAACTAGAAAAAATAGTGTGCCTGCTACATTTTAGAACACATACCTGATTTCTGCATTCTTTTGGATCAGGGGTGTATCCATGAGTGATAATGTCCTGGCACTGGTGCTCAACTTCTTCACAATCGTCCCTAGCTCTTTTCAACCTGTGCAAATAGTTCTGAAAAGAAAAATATGAAAAAAAAAATATGTAGCTTTATTTTTAAATAATCAGACCTGCTTTTTCTTAAAATAATTTCAAAAGTTCACCTAACAAGAGTTTAATGTATAATGTTACCTTAATTTGATTTATTTGGGTTGTTACTGTCCCAATATCTCGAGCTATTGGTGCCATATTATGAAATTCTTCTTCCAAATGATTTAAATCATGATAAGCATCTTTCATTTTGTTCTGAAAAAGTTGAAATGAAGTTCTGGCTAAGAAATAAATATTATAAAAACTCAAAGGTAACAGAAGTTAATGAAATAAACCGCAATGTATGACAAAAGCGTAGAAGGACACAGATAAAACAACAAAATACCTGTAACATATTTATATACATTGTAATACATTTTACATTACATCGTATTATTTTCTGTTTATTCATATTTTAAGGTACCATATATTTGCATTACTGTCAGAAGAATACTTTAAATCTTACAAGAGATTATTATTATATTCAGTAAATAGTAACAAACATTTATTTACAAGTAAACTTCCTTTACAATGGAAGTCTCAACTTTCTAGGCATTTATCTCCATTTTCATGATAAAAATTAAAAGAAAAAATGGTTGATACATTTTCAATACGTCCTTTCTGAAACCACACAAATGCCAGTAAAATGAAAACAAGAGATGAAAAGATTTCTATTGGGTTGGAGGGAAAGTTCTGTCGTATTTTAAAGAACAGATTTGAATACATTTATAAAAATATGTGTTTAATATTAATCAATTATATATGCTCCGTTATTTACAACCAAAACCTGTTGCCATCTTTCAGTAACCTGTGAATTCCTGTTTTGTAGAATTTCTCATCCTTGGAGTTAAAATAGTCAGCAACTGCCTTAGAAACACTTTCAAAAGATTTGAATTTTTTTCCTGTTAGATAATTTTGCAGAGATCTGAACAGGTAATAATCAGATGGTGCAATGTCAGGTGAATACGGTGGGTGACTAAGGACTTCCCATCCTAACGTATTCAGTTTTTTTGCGTTACCATTGCAGTAGGCGGGCGAGCATTATCGGGGTGAAACATTATTCCTTTTCTGGACGCTAATGCTGGCCTTTTTTCTTTGATAGCTGCATTCAGTTTATCCAGCTGATTGCAGTACAGATCCGCGTTGATGGTTTTTCCCTGTTTCAGCAACTCGTAGTACACTGGTCCTTTCCTGTCCCACCACAAACAAAACAGGATTTTTCGTTCATGGATACTTGGTTTTGGAACTGTTGCTGATGATATTCCTGGTTTGCAGTAAGATTTTTTGCTCTTAATATTCTCGTAAAGAATCCACTTTTCATCTCCAGTAACCAGCCTGTTCAAAAACGACTCCACATTGTGTCTAATCAGATGTGATGAACACATTCTTACACGATCAGACAAATTCTTTTCCGTTAGTTCAAGTGGAAACCAAATACTTTGCTTTAACACAAACCCAAGAGATTTAATGTGATCTCCAACAGTTGTATGATGAATGCCAAACTCTTCTGCAATTTCTCAACTTGTTAAATGTGGATTATTTTCCAATATGGATCGCAAAACAACATTATTGATGTTGAATGGTCGTCCAGATCGATCACTTTCTTTGAGGCTCAGATCGCCAGAACGAAATTTGCTAAACCATCTTTGACAAGTACGAACATTTACAATATCTTTTCCAAATACCGCACATAAATTTTTACATGTAACCGATGTGTTGCTTCATTTTTGGAAATCATATAAAATGCAGTGTCGTAAATGCACTTTATCTACTGACATGTTTTTCACTTTAAATATCACAAATAAATGATGAATGGTAAAAAAGGCACCTTTTATATTATACAGCAGCTAAAAAAACAAACTAGCCAATTTTTTTTTTATTTACAAGAAAAATCACCTGCCTATTTAAATTACCTCCAACCCAATACATATGTACTTGTATTACAAGTATACATTTTTTTAAATAAGTTTTTTTAAATGGTTCTTACATACAACAGCTTATAACTGAACATTACCTTTTACTAGCGCCCTCTTTTATAAATAGAAGAAACACTACTTTACATCACTTAATATGACATACTGCTCCTTGTCCACACTCCAATAGAAATAATGGTTAATTAATTAATTTAATTTAAAACTTACTTTTTACTTGCCTTTATTCTATTATTTCAGTATTTAATTTACTTTAATTTCTAGTTTTTTTTTTTTTGTATGTTAATAGTATCTGTATCTTTTTTGTTTATATGCATATTCGCTTCGGGGAAGTTTTTGTGGGCAAGAGTTTCTAAATTAAACTGGTTTTATAAAGGGTATTGTTTTGTATTGGCTTTGATTCGTTCTTTTCTAAAAGTTCCACTCGTTTGAATTGCTTTTGGTAGGTCACATCATTTGGCTTTACTTTTGGTTTTGAATTTTACACTTGCCTACATAAAAGACGAAACACGAATTGAATGTTTGAAGGCAACCTCTTGATAAGTCTGTCTTCTGCCCAGCTCAACAATTATTCACTTATGCATACTTATTATTTTTAGGATTTAAAAAAAAAATTATTACAATTTTATATTTGTTAATAAATTTGATACTTGCACTTGATTTACTTATGTTCTCAGAATTTAGATGATATTGATTAGTTCTCAGCAATATAAATTATTTATAATTTCTTTTAAATCTATTTCTAAAATTAATTTTTTACTTTAAATTGCTTTTTATGAATAGAAATTTTGTTAAATTCAAATTTCATTCCTTGCAGCAATGGCGCAAGAGAATTATTTAAATTTAATTTAACTTTACTATATTCTTTTGAAACAATATACATATGTGTGTGTGTGATGTAAGAAAAAATAAAATTTTATGTGCATTAATTTCGGGAACTAAACATCGCACCGAAAACTGAAGTCATTTAGGTGTAATAGAAAAATTATAATATACTAATCTAAAAACCTTATAACATACTAGCATAAGATTTTTTAGGTTTGATTTGGTTTATTTAATTATGGCAAATAAATTTAGGGCTATCTAACCTTAGGAAAGATATGCCTTCGTGGAGAAATTTCTACGAGAATCTGGTCCACATCACATATAAAAAATAACATGCAACCTCTCATAAAACCAATTCGTTTGTCTGGAATCTAGTCCAGGTCGAACAACCAGTGTTCAGCGTCTTGGCCGCTCAGACGGTGGGTCGATGATTATCGTTTCAAATATGTAAGAATGAGTATCCCTCTTTCCGTTTTCTCTTGTGGTTATATTTAAAATTCATATTCTTTTAAAAGAATAGAGAATGTAGGAAGAACTTATTTCTAAGAAACCATAACAATCATTTTGTTGTTGCGAAACTTTTAAAAAAGTGTTCCAAGTTTCATAAAATCACTTTATAAAAATTTTTAAGTACCTTTCTCAATTTTCTTTCTTTATAAATTCACAGATTTCATGAAGAAATATACTGCACTTTTCTAATACCTGGTTTAAGCTTGTCTTATATCACATTCCATTTTTCTCAAGTTTATTGACATTATTGAAAAGAACCGATGTTCAAGCTCATTTAACACACCATATACGGGGATTTCCGTTTATATCTTCTCCGTATCAACTCCATATCTGCGGACACACTCAAAAGGAAAAATAAATAAATATTGAAGGAAATACTTCCTACTTGCTAAATTCAATACTAAAACAAAACAGGGAATTTTTTTTTCTCATTTCAATAAAAACTGAAAACTTTCAGTTGCATTTTGTTTTAATTACTACGTTAAAAAAAAAAAAAAACAAATTCCTGATTATATATAAAATGGCTTATATATAACTTAAATGTCATACTAATTAATTACACTGACACTATTGTTTACCACACTATTATTCATTGCATAACTATTATTTTACTTATTATAATAATACTGGCACTATCATTTATTGCCTAACTAACTGCATCAGTATATACTGAATTTCATTTTTAAATTTCTGAAGATAATTCATGCAATACAAATACTTTGAAGCAAACTGAAAAAGAAAAATGTCAATGTAAAATTTTAAATTAGGCAAAACAGCAAACTTTCTTTTGCTTTGATTTTGGATGAATTTTGGTCGATTTAGGTGGCGATCACACTTCCTTGAATTCGATAGTTTTATTTATCAGCAAACAATCGTAAATAAAGAAATACTGCATTTATTTAAAATAAAAACCCGCTTTAAAATATAACACCCTCCTTAAGATTTTAGGATAAAATTTAAGAAATGGAAGTGTAGGTGAATACTTTTAAAATTTTATTTTGTAATAATTGAGAAAGAAAACCTTATTTTTTTTTTCTTCCCCTGCGAATATTTTTGAAACGGTATCATTAGCTATGGTCCAACGACATAGCGATGCATTGCTACCCGCTTGTTGCGTAATGTAAAGTTTTGTTTGGTTTATTTGATTACAGCAAAGCACTAAGACTATCTGCCTGAAAGGATGGATGTCTTCGTGAATGACTTTACAAGGGAAATTGGCTGCTCATATTCACGTTGCGCATAGGAAAACCGACGGAAACACCCCTCTTCGCCTAGAATCGAACTGAGGTTCGAACTACCAGTTTCCAGCGACCGCTCGGCCGTTACTTTCTTAGAATACTATAACTGTGATCGTAACCAGTAAGAGTTAATTTGATATAACGACACATTTTATGATATTGATCTATCGATTAGTATACTCGCTTATAATAAACTGCTGGAACAAAAATATGTAGAATATATAGAAAAAATTTTTGAACAAAAATGTAACAAAGAGCAGAGGCTTAGTTGAGAGTAAACGCTGTTTATGCTTGTCTTCGACGGCTATTTGAATTTACATGATAAATCAATACTTTGAGTAGTAAATAATAACTTAAATGAAAACAAAAATTTACTCCTCACTAACATACAAAAAGTGTAAACATAACTGACATCTATATCTTTAGAATTCTAAATAGTATTCCTGTTTTTTGGCCTTAGTTAAATGTTACATTCCATTAATTAAATGTTTTATTATTCCCGCATAGTACGATAATGGCATATGTGGTTTATTTAGAATTTGAACAATGTAATTTTTCTACATGATCCGATGATATACGATGTAACGCTTTCAATTCATTTTGCAACTTCATTCATGAA
This sequence comes from Stegodyphus mimosarum, assembly GCA_000611955.2. NCBI lineage: Eukaryota > Metazoa > Arthropoda > Arachnida > Araneae > Eresidae > Stegodyphus > Stegodyphus mimosarum. Next base: position 28,894 of record KK112881.1, read on the forward strand.
AATACCCAGCCAATTTTTCGATCAAAAATATAACCGGGTTAAAAAAAAGGAGGTAAGGTGTCTTATTATTAGTAAATGCAGTATATGTATTTGAAAAAAAACTGAGGAAAGGCAAAAAATATCCTTTCTTAAAAAATTAATACTAAAAGTAAGCAATGGAAACACTTTATTTACTGTTAAATCAAGAAATATAGAACTAATAAAAAATAACAATCAATGTAACTCACCCATCTTTCCTGAAGATGAATTCTGCAACTGTCCTTCAGGCAACTGCTGTTTGTTCCAATATGAGTAATCTGGGCTCTGTCTATAGAAATCACTTGCTTCGGGCGGATGATTATTAATGGAGTATGAGTAATAATAATTAGTCCTTTGATTGATGTCAGCAACCTGTGAAGGTCCATGTTCGTAACTGGCATACAATATTGGTTGTTGCATGACACAGTTGTCTCCAGTGTCTGAAAAACTGCAACTAGCCATTGGGAACTGATCGTTGGCACTTGTTCGCATAACGAAAGCTTTTCCATCAGGTTCTGGGAGGACTGACAAGTGTCCGTCATGGTAGAGGACTTCGTCTAGCGAATCATGTGACATGGACGAAACCAATAGTCTGATTAGACACTTTAGGCCATGGGGACCTAGAAGAGAGGGTGAACAAAAAAAAAAGAAAGAAAATCAAAAGCTGTCCAGTGACATCCATAAACAAAACTACGGGAACTTAGTTTTACGTGCTTCCGCGAGTTGTTTTCAAGCCGCTTTCCTCAGGCGGTATTCCTGCTAACAGAGTAAATGATGAGGATGGTAAAAATCCCTTTACTGAAAAGGATTTCGGATAATAAACTGAGTTTTTAAAGTTTTATTATTCTTCAGTTTCAGTGTTTATTATTCTTTAAAGTTTTATTATTTATTATCTATTTATATATACATGAATTTAAAATTCGACCATTTATTGTACTTAAAACAGGAAATGATTTGTTAGAAATGAATTATTAGCCAATTTATTGATTATGTTTATACCGTAATGTACCTATGGTACAAACAGCGTGTGATAATAATTTAATACAAATTTGAAGCTGATACTGGATTATTATAGCTGACCTACGACAATATTGCAGAATGTTACAATTCCATTTTAAAGAGGCGGATTTCAAAGTAAATGTTAAGCTTAAATTATGTCCTACCAACAGCCAAGTTCTTTTCTATTTATTTCAGAACTTTTCTTTAGAAATGAATGAAACTTTCCGTGTCTTAATTTAGGATCATATTCTTTGAAGGAAAACCCTCTAGATGAAATACAAAAATGCATGTCCAGAATTATGAGATACATGCGAGTCTACTCGAAATGAGTATTCAATTCCTTTCAGGAAAAGCAATGCTTGAAAATGTATGTATTGGTTGCTTCCATAGTCTGCAGAGTAGTAACATTTATGACGAGAACAACAGCAAAAGGCCATGAAACACAAAATACAGGCACAATCAGAAAGTTCTCTAGAATCCGAACTACCCATATTCAGCAGACTTATCATTTGTTTAAAATTAGGTCTTCAGACACTGAGCTCAAATATCTATGAAATAAATACATAGGAATCCATCCAGTCATCTAAAAATGCATAATAGTGTGAAATTTAGCTGCTGATTTTCTACAAAGACAATCATAAATGTTAAAAAAATAACGATATTTGGTGACACAACATCATTTGATAACTAACTGGTAAACTATGCTACCGATACACAATGTTATTACACTGAAATAGAAACAAACACTTCCAAGTTTTATTTACATACTTCATAAATGTGCTCAGTATTTTCACATTTGCTGTATTAATCCGCTTTGTTCATGGCCAAACGATCAACCACAGCATCAGTGATAAAGCATCCAGAATTCTGAATATTAGCAGGAAGTGGAGGAACAAAGAAAGATCCTTCTCAAACCCTAAGAAGGAAAATTCGCATGAGATTCAATCTGCAAATCAAGATGACCATCACATTAAAGCATCTAGATCTACAAGTCTTATTTACATTTAAGGCAAATATTGATCGATATAATCTAACAAATGGTCTTGACACCTGTATCAAATTTTAAAGAAGACTTACTCATTTTGTTGAGACGCTCTGTACAATGCTGGTAAACTGTGGTAATTAAACAGCACATAACTGTATCGTTGGTCTCGAATTTAACACCCGGAGGAAGTATTTATATTTGTATGTATATAGTGTGGGATGCTCAACATCAATACTGTAATCGATCTGGTGCTCAAGGCTCATGCGAACAGATGAAATCTCGCGCTTCTTGCCGCAATAAAACTCGTGGGTTTGTTTTCATTATGCCAACCAAATACAATAGAATCGGTGCTGCCATCAGCTCCTTATCTTCATAACGGAATTGAAAGCACTCTTACTAAGGTGGAGAAAAATCTTATCTTAACACGAAGTTTGATTTACCCGAAATTAGTTTCTAAGGAAAGAGATGTAACTGAATTCCTTATGTATTAGAGAATTTTCTGAAGACTTTAGAAAATTTAAAACAAAATATCTCTGTATCTTTAAAAATATTTTAAATTTCCTGTTGACTAGTACAATATCGTTTTAGTAATGTATATGACCACCATAAAAAATTTCCAATTTGTAAGTGTGAACTGCAAAGTATAAATCTTAAAAAATTTTTAAAGAAATTAAATTAATTTAAAATAATATTGCAGACACTCTTAAGCTTACTTCTTTATAATAGTGCTATTGAAGAAATTGCCATAAAAATATACTTCAAGATTAGCTCGGTGCTTATGCCTAACCTTCCGCTTAACAGAATACTTTTTACTTATAACTCGCTAATGCAGTTTCATAAATTAGTAAAACTAGGTGGCGTTGAAGCTTCATCCACATTTTGCATGCTATTTTCATAATGAGAGTTTTCAGAGAGGAAATTCCAGTCAGCACTACATGACTGCACTCTTCTGTTGCTTGAATTTGAAAACGCAGAATCAGTCAGTAAACAGGAAGTTGTAACACTCGGTGCCTGAAGACGGTTGGAGACTTGCACATTCGATACCATCCCGCTTGGCGTTTGCAGTGCTAGATCACAGGTCCTCTGATTAGGCCTAACTGCGCAAGAATCATGGCGATCGGGTAAATCATTAGTATTCTTTTCTAAACTTGAAAATGAAAAAGCACCAGCTGCATTTGGGGATAAGCGTTCAAAACCTTGAGTTTGAACTACACCACAGGATGTCATTTCTTTGTTCTTATAATCTCTTTGATAAAGATCAAAACTGCTGCCAGGGCTTCTCATAGCTCCTCTAAATGCAGTGCTTAACATAGGACTACAGTATTCTCTAGGATATCCGTAGTTTGAATAATGATTTTGGTAATCACTGTTTTGAAATACACTTGGATACAGCGTAGTAGAGCAAACTGTTCGATTATTCAGAGGAAATTTCGAATGCTCGTTCTGGATTGATCCACTTGTGTTCTGACTATTAAATGAAGAAACATTGTTCGAACAATGACAGTTGCTACTTTTCATGCAGCTGCTGTTAACCATATGCTTATTATTTGCATCAATGCTCAGTCTTTGTAAAGCACTTATATATGATTCTGTTGGTACAACAGTTAGAGACTTGTATAGAGGATCTTTGCTTGAAAACCTGTAAGAATACCGTTGAAAGCCGGGAATGCAAGTTGGAATCGGAACTGAAGAACTACGCTCGATAGTTATAGCTGGTGGAGAGATTGAATGTGGGGACGAAGAGCTTATGACAAGTTGTGGACTAGGTGTCTGATTATTTAGATCCCCTTCTTTTGCTTCTTTTTTATGTCTCATGCGTCTGTTCTGGAACCAAATTTTGACCTGGCATTCGGAAAGGTTAAGTTGTTGAGCCAACGCATCCTTCGTGGCCAGCAGACGTAATTATTGAAATGAAATTCTTTTTTAAGTTCGACCAGTTGTGAATTTGTATATGCTGTGCGAGCCCGTTTCGTCGGTTGATCTAAAAAATAAGAAAAGAAATATAATTCTAACAATTATCAGTTGGGAAAATTCGCATGTTTCTTAAGTACTTTAGGTAAAATGAAGATAAAAGTTTACTTCTAAATAATTAGAATATATTTACTTATAATTTATACAATAGACTATAGTTGTAAAATATGTAAGTGGAACTTATAAATAAATGTAAACTCTAATTACTAATGATTTGTACAGCAGAAAGTAAAACGAACAAAAAGTGCTTGCAAGTTTAACTGAAGTTTCTCAAAAATGTTTGACGCTCTCTTGCATTACTTTATAAAGAAAATTTTATTTCAATACTTACTTCACCCATTCACAAATTTTACTTCACTATACATATATATTGAAGAAAGATTTATTTCTTTTTCCTCCTATTTAATTGGTTGATTAATGTGGGAAGAATAACTTCGTAAAGGAAGGAGTGTCTATATTGAGAACATTGTAAGGGAAACTGGTTGGCATTTATATCATCAGAAAAGTAAGTAAATGAAACGTCTATGTAGCCAAACCGTTTGCAGTAATTTGTATCAGGATTGAAGTACTAGTGTTCGGTGGTTTTATCCGCTCGGGAATCTATCCTATAAAATCTGGGTATTTGGGATGTTTTAGATATAAAATCAAAAATTATGTATTTTATAAATTACAGCACAACGTTCCTCAGCTACAAGCTTTAAAAAATCAAATACCCACACTTTCATAAATGCACTTTAATCTATACGGTAAAAAAATTTAACACTATGAGCAAAATATCCAAACACTATGAGTCACAGATAATGTTACAAGCAGAATTACTGGAAATGCAATTGTCGGTCTTATTTTATGGTTAAAAGAATTAATGTGTTTGTTTAAAGAATCTTTGTTTTGCATTCTTACATATTTTAAATATATTGCTTAATGTGTCAAGTAAGTTTTACGAATTCTAGAAAACGATCCATTTATTCGCCGATGTTGCAAACTACTATTTTGAATAAGCAAGCTAGCTGCTGATGGAATAACATTTCCATACAGATGTTGCTATTCGATAAGAAAAAACAACTTAAAAAAAAAAAAAAAAATAGTAAATTTGTGCCCTGGAAATCGCACTTTTGACGCTAACCATTCTCATTAGGACTGCGAGAGAAACGAAAGGGCTCAGTTCCGGTAAACAGCAATGCGAAACGTGTCATTTTCTGTTCCCCGAATTTCTGAATACACATTACTTCGAATGCATGAATGGCAACACCTACAAAACACTTCCAACCTTTTAGGGGCAGAGTAAAAATTACTAACAAATCATGATTCGCGAAGGAACATAAACGTGAAACAAGTTTTATATTTTACTTGTTTATTTACTCATACAATTTACTTCAGGATAAGCTTTTAAAATTTTCCTATTTATTTTATAAGCGAAATGAAGCAGTCTACTGTTGCATGGCGTTTGTAGGAAAGATTTTATTTTTTTGTGGGGGAAGACGAAAGTTGTTAAAGGTGGTAAAATCTGAACGAATTGATTATATTACGAAACGTTTGTTATGCAAGAAAATCTTAAATTATGCTGAATATAAAATAGAAGACTAATCAAATATCTATACAAATAATACTGTTACGAATTTTGTACAAATGTAAACAAGTTTAGTGAAATTATAGCATTTTATGTAGAATGTAAGACGAAGCTCTGTCAGAAAAATAAAATTACAGGTGCAGGTTTATTTAACATTGAGTAAACGGCTCTCTCCTTAAATTGGTGCTAGATACCAAGCTCACGACAATTCAAAGCAACAATTCGGGACTACTGTGATAATACTCCAAAAATTATTCGGAGTACTGGGTTACCTTGAGAGCTTCGCCTTTTAGATGCACTTTGCATTGTTTCGTTTCACGTTCTTAGCAGTTTGCATTGTGTTTCGTTTCACGTAACTACTGATTGTACTCTGTGATACTGAAAAGAGCTGTACAAGTATTTTTGTGAAAGTTCCGTTGTGCTTCACGTTCTTAATAATTAAGTGTAACTACTGATTATACTCTGTGATACCGAGAAGAGCTTTGTGAAAGATCCAGAATTGTAAAGCGTTTCTCTTGGTAAAATAAATTTTATCAAGCTATCATAGGTTCTGTGAACACAGAATCGTTCTTACTTTTCTGTATCTCTTTTTTATTAAATCCATTACGAGCCTTTAAGCACAGAACAATTTTTGGGGTGTCAGAAGTGGGATTGAATGACAATGACAAAAGCGTTGGAGGAGTAACTAAGATATCAGTTTAGAAGTCAAACAACAACAAACTAGTCCTGTGAAAATTTACAAATATAAAGCTGATTTTTTCTGTTTGATTTCAAAATTAATACTTGTTCGGAGTGTTATTTTATCTTAATTAAGACAGTTGGCGGCAGCCTTTACTGCATTCAGAGAAGAGATGAAAGCGGACCAAGAAGGCAGATCAAGAGGAGATGAAAGGAGAAATTTCTGCCATAATAGGAAACAAATTCGAAGCTACACGGAAGGTAAAATAGAGACGGCTGAAGGTACAGTCGGAGAAATTCAAGAAAGACTTTCTGCTGTCGAACAACAAATTGAAGATAGAATTTCTGCTCTCCAACAATAAATGAAAGGAAGATCGTCGAACAACAAACTGATGACAGGGTTTCTGCTGCTGTCGTCAATAAAGTTCACAGTTTAAAGAAATCAGTAACTACAGCTGCTTACATTTCTTCAAACAGCCTTAAATTCGAACATATCTTGTTTGGACCCTCTCTAAAGCTATTCACATATAATGGAGAGAGCTAGCTCTTGGCAAGTGTACAAGTGGCAATTCTCTACAGTGGCAAACGTGTGTAACTGCTGACTGATACTGAGAAGAGCTATACCAGCATTTATTGGAAGTTTTAGAGCTGTAATTTTTGTTTGGTAAAATATATTTTACCAAGCTATTATCGGTGCTGCGTGTAATCACTCCATTACAAACCCGTACGTGGGAAACAATACTTAAGACATCACATTTTAATGATGATGACATAACGCCGCATGTAGATAAAAAGAAATAAAGGAAAATAAGAACGATTCTTATAATAATATAAACTCAATTTAAACACTGAAACTGTTAAATGTTTAAAAACTGTCAGGGGGTTTAGCAGCTGACAGACCCAGCCTCAAACTATCATGCTACGCGGAACTTTTCGTAATTTGCCCTATATGTAACTTGAAAATACGAGCCAGTTCCTCTAGACGTGTAAGTTCTGGAATGCTTTGACGTAATTTAAATCAGCATTTCGTAAACTGTATTGATGTGACATCAAATGTGGCGGCAAAGCAAAATGTTGGGGTCGCGAAAGTATAATTCAGATACTTGAATTTGAATTTAGACTTTTAAAGAAATTACTTTCAAAACTGACATTAATGAGATGGGATTGCTCACTATATAAACCCCAAAAGGAATTTATTGAGCTGTCGAGTGACTTAAACTTGAGTTTTCACAAAACTTGTTGACCAAATTCTGGATTAGAGCTAGAACTGAATTTCCCACAATTTTTGAAATGCCATTATATGTTCTACAATTGAAGCATCTCCTACTTATGTGAACTCTTATTAAATTCAAATATCGTTCAATGCTGAGAAACACTGAAAATGCTTTACGTGCAGCTGTGCCAAATATTACACCAAGTTATAGTAACTTTCTATGCAGCAAAAAATAAAGCACATTGACACGTGATTTTCTTTCAATAATTTTTGTATTCTTGAATAAATCCTATATTTACTTCTTTTTTATGCAGACTGCTTACCAAATAAATTATTAATGGGAAAATATTTATTTTTATATCTCTGTTGTATATTTAATATTAGGGGTCACGAACAAATATCAATGATGAAAAGGGCCAATGAATGAAGAGTTTGAAAAACCCTGATTTAAGTAATCCCTAAATATTTAGAAATAGCTATATTGCTGCAGTATGAAAACTTATCTGTTTTGTTTTAACTTCTTTGCGAAAAAAGAAATTATGATTTGAAAACATGTTAAGAATATTTTTATTTCTTTTCAAATTGTAAACAATTCAAATCTTTTCCTTAATAAATGAGAAATATAGCTAAATAAATGTTTGTAGCATAAAAAAGGTTACCAAAAAATGGCATTTTAATTTGCAAATTAAAAAAGATAAAAACAATGTTTATCAGCTTTTGTCCAGGCATGTGGCTAAACGCAGAACAATTTTAGAACCTTGTATGAAAATTATTTAGCAAGAGGTAAATGAAAATACATTGTAACCCTTGATGAAGTATGGATTTATCTAAATGTAACAAAAAAGGCTTATATATTACCGAAAACATAGAGAAAAAATTTACAAGCTCTTACAATAGGAAATTAAAAATTTAGACGAGTAGAAAAAATATTAAAATCAACTCACTGTGCTATCAAGAAAACGTTTTAAGTATGATATTTACAGAAAAAATTCCTTTTTTTAAAAAAAAAAATCCCAGTGACTTTCAATGAGTGGAAGTTCATCAAGGCAAAGCAATAAGTCATACTTCCAAAAGTACGACTGCATTGTTTGAAAAAATGAAGATTGATACAGGTATTGAACATATATCTTTTCAACTGTATACCTACGAACTCTTCTGATGTTTCATCTATGGAATATCGCTCTTTTTATCTCGTAAAAAAAGCCCTTTCTTTTAAGCGCAATCCCACCACGAATGATGGACTCTGGGAAGTATAAAAGGAATCGAAATCAATAACCTTACAAAAACCCTTCTTAAGTAAAATTCACGAAGCAGATTTTATTCCAGAAGAAAAGGGTTATCATAGGAAACTTTTAAAAAATATTATTTCCACTTTAAGCATTAATGAAACGGCCCCGAAATCGTTTTAAATATGTGTAAACATCCTCTGTATCAATTCGTGAGAAAACTTTAGTCATAGGCAACGTATCTTTTCCTACATTTTTATAAAGCCAAGAAGTTTTGATCTTCATTGTAAAACATTTTTAGGACTTATAATATTCATCCTCAGTTTTAAGAAATTTCTTCCTGCCCAAAGAAAATAACAAATGTACCTGGGGATGGAGAAAAATGAGAAGACGATTTGCATCTGGACTTCCCAGTAAGAACTGGCAGATTTGAGAACCGTCTCTCACTAAGAACACTGCCTTCTGGATCAGACCCCAAAGTTAGAAGGCAGGCATGGCCTAAAGGCAGATTATTGTTAAGTACAAAAGCAAGATGAGTAGGAAACAAGTGGCTTCCGTTTTGCTCATGACCAGCTGAGAAAGACTTAACACATTATCCATTAGCACTTCTCTTGCGCTCGCCACCTGTTAAAAGCAGTTCCTTAATTTCAGTTTTACCTAAATTAGTGCATTTTATTAGTTATACATTTGCTAGATTTTCGTAATGGTTTAACATTTTGTGATTAATTAATTTAGTAATTATTAAGTAATCACTGACCTCAAGAACAAACTTTTCCCAACTTGTTTTGGCGCACCTTTCCTTTTTCGAAGCTGCCCTTTCTTGGCGCGACTATGTTTCAACTGAACCTTTGTCAAAATACTGCATTATATGCCGTTCGAATGAGATCTGTAGGCATTGACTGGATATGCATTGGAAGTTTTTGATAATTATTGCATTTGAACTGCATCGATTTATTAAGTAAGCCTCTCCTGTAGTTGAATAGCCAAGAACTCTTAATACTGGTAGACATAGTTTGGGTTTATATCCAGGCAAAGAGGTGGCTACATGGTTGGTTTTGGGGGTTTTCCCCCAAGTGTGACGTGATTACGAGTCAGTTCCATTAAAACGTTCTCCACGAAGGCCTCACTCTTCTTAGGCAGATGGCCTCATATGCTTTGCTATATTCCAATAACATGAACTTCATATTTTTAACTGAAGCTGGTCAGGATGTTTGGAAAGAAATTTTTAACAACTAAATATTTCTTAAAAAAAATTCTATAAAAAATGCTTTAAATTACGTACACACATTTCTGCTGCAGCATGCGTAGTGAAAAAAATATTGCTTGTGCGCAATGGAATTCATTGCAGTTAAGGATTTGCTGTCGTGCTTTTGAAGTTTCAGACTGATGGTTCCTAACTTGTGTTTATATTTACATGCCTTTGAAATAAAAGGTAATCTTTACATGCATACAGTTTGGATGCTTAAGATCAATTGACTAAATTGGCGTGGTTTCGTTAATTTGATTATGGTTAAAGCACTCAAAGGTTATTTGCCTAAATGCAGGGTTGGCTTTGTGGAGCATTTTCTAGAGTAAACTGGCTCGTATTCACGTTACACCATGAGGAAAAATTAACATGCCCATTCAACCAGCCCATTTGCATGAAATCGAGCCTTGGTCAAACTAACAGGACTCGGTGATTTTATCACTCAGCTGCTGGTGGACCCAGTTAGTTTGACCTGATATAATTCTTATAAAGACATGCAATTATAAAGTTTCCATAATCATGTGAGTATGAAGTACCTCACAAATACTAGACAATCATATTCCCCATTCTAAATTCACTTTTGGTTTCTTATTGCCAACTTGCTTAGCAATGCTTCCTTACTATCAACAATAATTTTTCTAATTTTCTCAGCGTGCACTTTGGGAAAATATATCTATAAGCAAACTCTATGACAGATTGTCTTCAAATAAGTGATAACGCATATGAAACAGATTGTTCACTTTATGCAGATGTTTCCAATTAACATGAATACTGTTTCTAACTCGCCGTTTCCGCCTTTTTGCCCGAAGCTTCTATACAAATTTTACAAACAGTTAGCTCTGTATGCTTTTTTTTTTAAATTTTATAAAATTTTTAAGTATTTTAGATTATGATATATATTATTCCAGTATTATTAACGTTTATACTTCTCTTTTTTAATTCTAACTATTATGTATCCATAAAAATAGTTACATATGTTTGAAAATACGTTCTTTATATAAATGCAGTAATGATGATGCAGATGCAATAGATATCTTGTAATTAACGTTAAACATTTTTAAGGATAAAATATACATGAATATAGTATTTTGTATTAAATAAAACTTGCATTTCCCACATTACATTTTATGTTAATAAACTAAACTGAGCATTCTAGATTTAATTTTACTCTCTATATTAAAATAACCTTATGTTAGCATTCTATATACAATAAATATTTTATATAAAATTATCCAGACACATTATATTAGAAACAATATTATGATAAAATGTGAATGAATGCAAAAATAGATAATTGTATAATACAAGTACTTACCCCATTGCAGTTGCTGTGCATAATGATCCTGTTAATATGCATTTTTCTTTTCTTTCTTAATATCTGGCAGGTTTTCTAAAAAACACAGTTTTTTTAAATAATCCAAATGACTTTCTTTTACATTTATGAAATATTCAAACTGCATGTAACAAAAATCTAGTAGTTACAGTCACTGTCTTGCACCATCCTCCTCATATCACACATGATGCAACACAAATCTCAGTTATAGTCTCTGTCTTGCACTATCCTCCTCATATCAGTTCACACACACAGAGTCATATGTTACCTGCTTAAAACTGACTATCCTTCATGGCTTCAGCATCTGTTTAAAATATTCAATATTTAAAAAGGTGGGGGAAAAATAGATTCTGTTTCCACATCACCTTAGAGGTAGGTTTGCACTGTTCTTTCCTCCAGGATCTAAAATTCATCTTTATAAACTTGAAATTCATTTCCAGTACAAAGAGGAAAATGAAAACTATGCACTCACTGACTGGAATTTTAGTGCCTTCAAAAAATGTGCCAACAATGGAATTAACCATTCCTGGACACTTGTCTCTATTTCTGTTGCGACAAATTCACCGCCATCCAATTTTTGCTTCTTTCCTAGAATTTACCTTCATTGGAGCACCACATTTTGGGCAAGATGGGGCATCCTCTTTTTTCGGAAGCAAGCCAGCTTCGGTTGCTAGTAAAATTGTCTTTTCATTGATCAAGGACATACCTGTGATCATGTTGAAGTACTTCAATTTCTGCAGCAAAGGTGAAGTAGCCATAGCAAAGAAAAGAATTTAACCTAACAAAATGAAATTAGATAAATCAAATAAAATATTCAATTAAATGTATTATTTTTAAGTTAAAAATTATGTTGAATTTAAGCTAAAAATATATCTAACTCAAACACTGAAAAAGGACAGGAACAAAGGTTTAGTAGTAGTAGACAAAAGAAAATGCAGAAATAAATATTAATTATTTCTTAAATATGAAGAAATTACAAATAATCCCAAATTAAATAAATCAAAATTTGAATATAAATAAAAAATAGTAATTCAAATATGCAAATATCAATAGATGCAAAGAGATTAAAAATTAATAAAAAAAATACTCGCTTTGGCAGGTAATTCCTCTTGAAATGTGTTACACACAGAGCACTGACCAAAAGTAATGTAAAGTTTATGTGGCTTTACGCCTATGTCATTTCGCGAAAAATTGATTTCCTGTTAATAATCGATATTTCGTAAAAAAATAGTTTGATCAAAATTACTAACATAAACAGTACAAATGTACATATTTTTATTTCTTAACGTAATTTGGTACTAATAAGTAAACAAATATTTTTTGGTAATAAGGCATTTTTCAAAAATTAAATTTGATAAAAGACTGTAAAATAAAAATGTTCCTTTTTTATGTGTGTGTCTTGTTTAAATATTTACTGGATGAAAAGATACCAGAATGAATTTCTGAAATTTGTAACCAAATACGCAATAAATTAGATACCACAAAGCAAATAACACAATGCAGCTTAACGAAATCGTGCACTGAAATAACCTTGAATTAACCAATCGCCATACTGCACAAAAACTTAGCAAGTGCAAAAAAAATATATATGTCTGAATTTTTTTGGCGGACTTTATTGTGCATAATAAAATAACAAGTATAATTACTGCACTTAATTCACTGTGCAGTAATTGTCTCTTTTTCACTGCTTCAAGTTTTTAATGATATATTTTTGTCCACGGCATGTATTTCAACAAAAATGTTACATCCTCGAAATGTATACCAAGTTATTCAATCGTCATCCAGTGCGGTTTATGTTCGGCATTTGGGATTCTTTTATGCACAAAAGTTATCTTAATAAGGTGAAGAGGTTTTTATTTTTTTTCATGTAGGTAAACAAAGAAATGTAATCCTGAATTGCATTGAACTGCTTGAGCATTGAAAAGATCATATTAATTTATAAGGTAATAAGTTTAGAAAATAATTAAATAAATAGCGTTAATTTGGAAAAATGCAAAAATCCAAGAGTCTACTTTTAAACTTGGCAAAGTCACGTGATTAGCACGAAGATAATTAAATTGCGGGTGTCTGTCAGCGGCGTAGTGGTAAAACTGTTGCACACTGGTAGTTTGTCTTGGAGTTAAGCTTTTATTCAATTAAAAATAACATATTTTGTTCTAATTATAAGGGTAATTATTTAACAAGGGTTCTAATTATATTTACTTCGGGTTTATGCAGAAATAGATAATGTAATAAAACACATGGGATAATGTGAGCCATAAGTATGGAAAAGGAGCATGCTTTGTAAAAGTTTTTGTGTAAAAGTAAAATATTTTGTTCAAAAATAAGTTTATTTAGAATTTATCCCATCTAGCCGTTATCTGATTTTAAGGGTAATATTTACTACGGGTTTATTGAGAAATAGATAATGCAATAAAACACATGGGCTAATGTGAGCTGTACGGAAACTTGGCAAAGTCGCGTGATCAGCACGAAGATTCATCTGCAGTCACATGACATCCAAGGCAAAGGATCTAGAAAGAAAATATCCCTTCTCCTTTCTCCCTAGCTCAGTTGACATCTGAACTAGCAACCTAAGCTATCTTTCCACTGTTTGGCGCCTATGGCCCAAGCTGCGCAACACGATTTCAGAAAGTTCGCCAAGTGCCGGTTATCCGAGTATCCCCGCAATGCACAAGCTAGCAGAATAATGACGCAATTAGCTCAACAGTGGTATTTATACTAGAGTAGGTGCAATTCTAGAGACAAGATATGATTGGTTAATATTAGTTTTGGTTACCTTTTTCAAGCAGTGTTACATAACGTAGAAAAATCTCGAATTTGGGAGAACAGATGAATTTAGGGGGAGAGCACCAAATCTATAACGTTAATTTTGAAATTTCCAATTAATTTTTAAAGCAGCTATCGTATTGTGTTATATCTTACATATAATATATATACCTCACCTATTACCTAGCTCAGTGAGCTCATTTTTTTTTATATTTTTATATGTTGGTGAATTTTTTGCTTTAAAAGTGATTGTTATCTATATGTTATAGGAGTCCTATATACAAAATTTCACAAACTTATAAGAATAAAGAACTCAGCTCACTGAGCCGAATAACAAAGTGGATATATATACACATATATTTATATACTTTCGGTGGGGCCGATTGCAACCAAAATGCGAGGTGCACATCTGCATGTTACAGGAGCCCTATATACAAAATTTAAACGTTCTGAGGCTACTGGTTTTTGTGTTATGCGAGATGCATTCATACATACGCATTTATAGAATCTACTTTAAATCAGTTTTACAATTTTTTGACGGAGAAAGAGACCTTTATTCTCTTCTTACATATGGATGTCACACAAAAACATCGTTAACTTGCATTCGATGGCAAAATGGTTATTTTCGTTGAAAAATGAAACCCGAAATTTTTCGCGATTACGATACTTCTTTTTTTACTTCGGTCAAGGAAGTAAAAATGCTAATTATTAAATAGTTGTTTTATTGCTTTTAAATCGGTCAAATCATTGCATAATATAAAGATCTTATGCCCCAGAAAATAATAATGTGAAATCTAGTAATTAGCCAGGCTTCATTGGAAATAAAATTTGTGTATGATTCGCGCAGAAGCAACAGGTGGCATGATGCCGGGTCGTTAAATGTTATCAAAGGTAACGGTTAAACATTAAAAAAAAACATAAAACAAATTAAAAACTTAATAAAAGATGTTTCTTGTTTCACAGCAAGTCTTGGAATTCATTTAATTGCTGATTTCTAACTATATCTGGCAAGTAAAATCTACTATATTAAAATAAGACACGGAATAATGATTACTTGAGGTTTTAGGGTTATAAGTGGTTAAACAATTTTAACCACTTATAACCCTAAAACCTATACGTAATTTATATTTTTACAATAAAATTTTATTTATAATAAACAGCAGAAACTCGCACTTGTTTATATCTACATTAAAATGTAACAATACAATGGAGATGATATTCAAAATGGCGGGCTCATTTCAACCACGTGCTTAACCACATACATAATGGACACACACTTCCATTCACACAAATCTGTCGCATCTTTCCTTTCAACTAATTTCATACTATTTTTACCTTAGGACATTCATACATATTCGCAATCAAACCATAATTCATGCACCATTCTATCACACATCTTTTGCCCTTATCTTGCAACCGAATCACATAAGTAAAATCCACAGGTTCAACTCTTTCGACGCCAACCATTTTGCTCACACAATCTACTAGAAGCACAGTGAAATGACGAAAATTCAAAAAGCCTGCTAAAATACTATAAACTTAAACCCTAGCGAATTTCATAACGCCAAGGCCGCGTTAAGGTAGATTTCGTTCGTCCTCTTAATTTTTTAAGATCGGCTTCACTAAATTCAGTCATTATTACCTTGAATAATTAATAAGCACAAATAACTTCAATAAAATATTTCCACTTATAAATCTAACGGAACGCAGACGATTCGCAGTGTTAGTACTTTAAAGTTCGTTAAAGACAGTTCTGAAGAATATAATTACAACATATTTAACATATATTAAACTGCCTCACCTGGGGAACCAGATAGTTGCCTTGAACCATAAAGAATCAGCTTTATAACAATCTTTATTTATTCTAAACATGCTCTATGCTTTAAGTGTAAGATGATTGCAGCATCGAACGGCTAACGACACTACACTACAAAAAATAAAAGATGAACAACTGTTGCCATTCACACAAACTCAATAGTAAAATAAAAACATGTTGCCAGTCACGATTATTGTATAAATGATAACATAAAATTAAATATTGAGAAAATAAATAAGGCAAAAGAAAAAAGGAATTGCAAATATTAAATATAAATCCCAACAACAATAGTTATTAGTAATCAAAGCTATGTTTTTTTTTGGTTCCTCTGTTGCATTGATATTATTTTTATTCTTGTCTTATTTAGGAATTTTGATTTGCGTATTCAGCATTGGACATTATAAAATTTTTATCACATTAAAATAGTAGGAGTGGTAAAATAAAAATATAGCTAACCCTTTTATAGTCAATTTTTTGTGTGATAACTTCAGACGACCGCCTCTTAAAATGACCAGTCTTTCTTAAAATATACATAAAACATTGCTTTAAATATTGCGTCGTCTATTTAAATATTGCATTCATCTTCATAGAAAACCAAATTTTTTGAATATGTTGAAGATTATCTTGGAAAGGCTATATTCTATTCTGTAAATTTCTTCCATTTAATTGATAAATCAGAGGTTGAAGGCGATATATTCGGCATAGCTAGAACATTTGCCGCCCGTGGCCGACGTCGAGTGTGTCCACCTAGGCAATCTTTGAATTCGTCTCTGCCTTTGGTATAAGCAAATGACTGAATGTACAAATTACATGAAGGAAATTAAAAATCTACTTCTGAAAAAAATTTTAATTCCATCATAATAAAATGTTATTATATTTGTTTGCAAAGCCACCTATAATAGAGCACTATGCTGATAGTACAGAACAATTTCTTAAATGCAAAATTAATCATTTGTAGTTCTAAAAGGATTTTTATTTAAAAACAATTGTCAACTAGAATCACAGCAAACGTGAAAAGAATTCTCGGCAGTATTACATTATCTGAAGAGCTGTATTTAGAAGAAAGAGCAAATCGTCCACAGGACCCACCTTCCACATTTCTGTTTCGTTTTCTTTAGCAATAATATTAGAAATAAAACTTTGAAACACTTCTCTGGAACTGAGGAAATTCTTCCTTATTAACCTTTTGATGGTCCTCAACGAGCTCAGCTCATATTGCAGTTACGAACCGCAGCTGGCGCAAACAAACGCAGCTCATATTACAAATTTTCGTTTGACAATTATCGCTCGTATTTGGAAAGAAAGGATTGCTTAATTTCGCTAAGCCCTACCCCTCCCATAGGTTGCACCAAGATCACAGTTTAGTTGATATTTGCAATTTTCAAGTTTTTAAAGAATAAAAGTTGTATAAGAATGCGTAGCTGTTGAAATCACGCAGTGATTTCTTTGGATACTGATCTACAGAAAAATCTATTTTTCTTCTTAAATTAATTCCACGCGGTAATTCAGAATCGTATTGATCTTAATTTGTCTGAACAATCCACAGGACTAACCTCCATATATTATTTCACATGAAATTGGCGCCTGCAAATTAAGTCGTCCGTGTAGGACCAGCCTCCTTTAGCTACGATACTCAGTCTGACATCACACGATTAAAGAAATGAAGATGAAATTCTCGTATATAATTAAAAGCCTTAATTAACTTTATAAGAAAAATACAAAGAAAATGGAAGCAAATTATCTCAATAAAAATGTGTGTCTATTAATTGTAAGATATGTGGTTACATTGTAAATTTAAGTTCTGATTTCGGTATTTCAGCTCTTTATAAGTGCTTGGAAGTAAGTCTTACTATTTTTACTTGAAAAGGAAAATTAAAACTCATTTGTTTTAAAAATAGGAAACGTTCCTAAGCCGTGCGCTATGATACCTATAAGGAACTCGCTGACCAATTACCTATTGATATGCAATATACATCAACTTATGCACCATAAAGAATATAAATAGTAGTGTTGCAAATCATGCATTATCTTCAACAGTATTAAAGCTATTGTTAAGATCCAACAGCGGCCTAATGTTAATATTGCTGTAAACAGCTAGACCAACTATAGTTTATATCCCGGCGAATGAGCTGCCTGTGTGGGAATTTTTCGTGGATCCCTTCCCCAAGAAAAGATGTATCTTTCATAGCTTATAAAGTATAAAAATACAACCAGGATCTCTCTAAGCGAAGCTGGCAACATTAGCAAAATTGGATTGTTTTTATGGATGAAAAAAAAGGAGTAAAAAATGTGTGACATTATGTGTCATATATATTTTGTAAGTATAAATGAGAAAATTTCTTTGCAAAATTGTCATGAAATTTCCCCAGGTGTCTAGAATTTTTACATTTTCAACTTTCTCGCAAACAACTTCAGTTATTGCATCGACTTCTAACACAATTAGATAAATCTCCGATTTCTGTGCTTAAAAATCTTTTTTCATGATCGACTTTGAGCATGTTAGCTTTTTACATACTCTAGCGCATAGCGTTGAGTGTCCCTGCGTGGATACGCATGGATAAAATCGGCAAACCGGATAATGCGCACCTGCATAATCAACAGAATACTGTACATAATTTAATAATTTTTTCGTTGAAATTTGAATGAGATTTGAAAGCTAGTTTTTATTAATTTGGGCGACCATTTAACGCGTAAAATAAAATATAATTAATCTTTAAAAAATGAATTAAGAACTTTTTGTCTTGCATATAGCCAACGCACAATAGTCTTTTAGTAATATTATCAGGACTTAGTGTTCTGTGCATCATTTTTGGAAACATAAATACAGCCTGTAATCGGGTTCTTATCCTCAAGTTCTAAGTCCTGAACTGGAACAGGGAGCGGAAGGTACGCTATGTTCTGATGTAACTGCTGGGCTGGATAATAACTGCACGTGAAGGGATTTGAAATCCTCTTTTATTAAATCACTATTAATTTACAAACTTCCCAATTCGGGAGAGATACAGAAAGTAAAAGACCACACTTGGGTCGAACTTAACAATCAAATAAATTTAAAACTAAGCCTAAAATAG
This sequence comes from Stegodyphus mimosarum, assembly GCA_000611955.2. Classification (NCBI taxonomy): domain Eukaryota; kingdom Metazoa; phylum Arthropoda; class Arachnida; order Araneae; family Eresidae; genus Stegodyphus; species Stegodyphus mimosarum. Next base: position 47,786 of record KK112881.1, read on the forward strand.
AAATTAAATCAAACTTTGCTTCGCAGAGCAATTCGCGGAAATTGGCCTCTACCCGAAAGGGTGCGTAGCAAGATATACTAAATACTAACGCACTTCAAATTGTTTTACAATGCAATCACGTAGTAAGCACTATGGCTTATAAATTTAAACTGCTAGCTGGTCAGGCGAACGTTGAGCGGAATAACCGTGATCTGAGTCTAAGCTCTCACACCCCGAGAGGTTTCTACCTCTGGCTTAAATAGTGCTTGGCTGAACTTCAAAAATTAGCATAAGCTAAAAACGCGCGCTTCTTCTGACAGGAAGTTGAAGCAGAGAGGAGATAGAAAAGATTTAAATTAAAATAAACTTGGTTAGTTTAACTAAAACCTTACATACTTCCCGCCAGAATTGCGATAGTTAAACTACTTTGGTCCAAACGGACCATGTTGAAAACTAGCAATTCTAAATAGTCGAAAATTTCACTGTTCTAAACTTAGGCCAACTCTTACAAGGCAATATATGTTTGTGTAAAATACAGACGAAATTTTCTGGAACAACAATCTTCAACATTTTTTTTTTCAAGTCTTATTCTTCAAACAGTCTTACTCCTTCCAGCAAAATCTGGAAGGAAAACAACTTTAGTATGACATAATAACAGAATAATTCTAAGTGGTACAAATCCTTTTTTTTTTTTTCTGTGTAATTTTGCACACACACATTATCATTCAAGCACAATTAAATTCTTCCCCCGTATGCTCTCTCACCGGTGTTGGATGTAAAGCAAACCGCCATTGCGGGTTTTTATGTGTTCGGGGGTGTTCAACTCTTCCACCTACAATCGACTAACATTAGTTAGAACTTGACATACGAGACCTGAAAAAAACGCCCTATAACCAGCTAATCCTAAGGTTCTCACTAGCTTTATGTCTAACACTTTAAGTGTATTTGGTGGAGAGCCTAATTAACACTTGCATTCTAAAATAGTCAATCTTTAACTTTTCATGCATACAAATTCGCAGTTTGCACACAACATTCACATTAATATTGCACTTAACGTGCATTGCTAGCATAATATTATTTGTTACATTTCATAACACATTAACAATTTCATAGCAATCCTGAAATGCAAATAGAGGTTAAATTTCTAAGCTTACAGAAATATAGGTTAAATTTCTAAGCTTACAGCAAGTGCTTCCTATTCCTTTCTCAAGGTACTTTCTTGAAATATCAAATTACATTGAAATAATAGTCCACAGACTAAATCGTGTTTTTCAATTTTCCGAATTTTCATTCTAGACATTTTACAAGTCTTTCGACAAAGCGTCATACAAAATCATTTAGTTAACATTTTTCTTTTCAGCAATTCATTGCTTTTACAAAATTAATCTATTTACAAACATTAAGTGATTTTAAATCTTTAAGAATTACAAATTCTTTTAACAAAACATTTTACTTTCAATATGAGAACTTATCGCCCACTTGGCGTAAAAGTCAACCTCGCTTGAGGTAAAATCGGCCCTGCAACTTGCAGTATACTCAAAAATTAACTAAACTTTTGAATACGAAATTGTACTTATCTTATTATGATCGTCCATCCTTTTCTTGGCCCAATCTTTAAAACTTGAGTAAGTTGTAGCCTGGTTCAGTTTCCTCGTTTTTCGTTGTTGTTCTTTCGGAGCCTGTTCATCTCTTTTCCTTTTGAAATTCTGTCGTTGTATCTTTGGCAATTTTCGTTGTAGGGGAGGTTCCTCCGCTGGACGTTTGGTGGACTGGGCCCTTCTCTCCTGGTTCCTTGTTCGTTGCTTGTCCTGGTTCCTGCTGTATTCGGGAAGTTGATTCTCAGGCTGCACTCGACGTTTCTTGCTTCTCAGGCACCTGTCCGATGATTCCACAGTTCTTTTGGATACATTGGGCTTTCCTTGCCCGTTCTGCTTTCTTCTCTTGGTACGCTCGTAAGTCCGTTCGTCGCTCTGGTCACCTGCATCGTGAGACTTTCTTTTGAAACCACCTTTTTTGTTCTTATTTCTACTTCATTGAGGGGGAGGTTTCTTTTTCTGACTTTTCGATGCCGTTGTAGCTGGTTCCTGCTGTATTCGCTGAAGTACATCTTCCTGGCTAGTCGATTGCCTCGGATCCTGAAACAATTGGCATGTATTGGCAAAAAACTACACGTGTTCCAGCTATTGCTAACGCGATAACTAGAAACAAATATTTTCAAATTAGAAATCATTTGAAAGTACTTGATAATGCTCAAGTTACAGATGAACAAAAACAGAAAGATAAACTCTGGAAAGTAAGGCCAATTATGGATCGTGTAAGAAAAGGTTGCCTTACAGTTCCTCGTAGTAAGAATCTTGCCATAGATGAGCAGATGATACCATTTACAGGTGTTTGTGCTGTAAAACAATATGTACCAGGGAAG
>KL812055.1:0-17522 GCA_000611955.2 Stegodyphus mimosarum
GGCGGAAATTTACGTCATTATTTATCTGACACGTGTGACAAGTATGGCAGTAATTTTTAACTACCTTTTGTAATTGCGAAAAATATACCGCATCGCGTACGCGTTGTATAGTTTTTCTTATTCCCAAATGGCCTGAGACAGGCGAATCGTGGAGCTCTTGCAAGATACTTAAATTTAATTTGGCCGGGATGACTGCTCTGTATTCACTATTTTGATTCGTAACTTTAGTATAAAATAAGAGACCGTCAATGATTTCATAGTTCTGTGCTCTGCTTCTTATGGCATTAAGGTTTATATGCTGGAAGTTATCTGGGTCTTTTAAATAAATATAAATATTTCCGAATTCGGGATCCCTGACAATTTCTTCTATTACAGTCTCTCGAGAGTCAATGACCTTTGCGTGAAGCATCGCAATTTTTATTTTCTCGCCGTTCTCGTCCAATTTTATTCTGGATAAGGCGTCTGCCACTACATTATCTTTTCCAGGTGTATGTTTGATAATGAGATTAAATTCCTGTAGCTTTAAGGTCCACCGAATTAAGCGTGGCGAAAGATTCTTTCCTAAAAATAATCTGGTAACTGCCGCGAGATCTGAATATACTGTTACGGGAGAACTCCCAAAATATACACAAAATTTTTAAACTGCTGAGAGAACTGCTAAAGTTTCACGCTCTGCTACCGAATAATTTCTTTGCGTATCATTCAATGTACGACTAAAGAAAGCAACCGCTTTTCTATCCTGTGCTGACACAGCTCCGATTGCATAATTTGATGCATCTGCATAAATTTCTAGACCCCTGTCTTTCTCCGGGAACTTTAGAACTGGTGAATTAATTAAAGATTCTTTTAACTTCTCAAACGCGGCGTTTGCTTCTGAAGACCACACAAAACGAACTCTTTTCCCTCTCAACTTTAATAATGGTTTAGCAATTTCTGCAAAATGTTTAATAAAAATTCTATAATATGAGCACATACCCAAGAATGTCGCTAACTTTTTGGCTGTATTCGGAACTGGATAATTTTTACTGCTATAAATTTAGACTTATCTGTTTCAATCCCCCTTTGAGAAATTTTGTACCCTAAATATTTGAGTTCTTTTGCCGCGAATTTACATTTTTTAATGTTCACTTTAAGTCCTGCATCTTTCAAAAGAGTAAAGACTTCTCGAAGGTCTTTAATATGTTCTTCCAGCGACTCTGAAGTAACAATTATATCGTCAAGATAAATAAATGTACTTTTTTTTCCTTACCGGCCATAAAAGTTTGTTCATGCACCTCTGAAACGTGACCGGGGCTCCTGACATTCCAAAAGGCATACGCAAAAAACCATATGTACCGTATTTTGTTATGAATGCTGTTTTGTGAACATCTTCCGGCTTTATGCTTATCTAAAAATATCCTGATGTCAAATCTAGCGTCGTTATGTATTTTGTGGATTTAATACTTCTAAGAATTTCATCAATTACCGGAAGTGGATAAGTTGGATATTTCGTTATACTATTAAGCTTTCTATAGTCAATACTGAACCTGTACCTTAAAGGATCAGTTAACGGCAAATCATTATTTTTTGTTTTTTACATAATACTACAGGACTCGCATATGCACTCGAAATTGGCGTTATTATTTTATTCCTCAACATTTCATCAATATGGTATTTTAGTATTTGTTCTTTAACTTTGTCGTACTTGTATGGACGCTGACGTATAGGTTCATCAGTTGTTAGTTTAATTTCCTGTGCTACGATCTGTGTGAATCCAAGAACATCATCAAATAAATCAGAAAAATAACTTACCATCTCCCGAAATTTGTCCTGTTCTTCGGGCGTTAGATGGCTTAAATCCACTTCAGGGGGAGGTGTTGATTTCTTTTTAACCGGGTCCATGGTCACTTGCAAGGTGGAGTTTTCAAAATGGATTTTCGCATCCACAGCTGAAAAGACATCAGTTCCTAAAATAACTGATGCTTGGAGGTTCTTCACTACAAGAAACATAATTTTTTTTGTTCTTCGCCGATTTTTATATACAGCTCGATTTTTGCCATGCGTTGACACGTTTTTTCCTTGGGCTGCTACCACCTTCATTCCTTCCACGCTATGCAGACGATATATACGAAAGTGCTTCTTAAAAAAATCTTCAGCTAGACAACTGCCTTGAGCGTCGGTGTCCAAAAGAGCTCTAGCGGGTACATTGTTAATTAGTAACTGTAGTTTTGGTAATTCAATATTTCTCACCATGACCTTATTGAGATATACTTCAGAGGGATTTTTCTCCTTCTCCTTAGAACATTGCACCCCGTTCTCCGCAATATTCTTTAGGAGTTTAAATGCTTTGCGAGTGTTTTCTTCTGTTGCCGGCTTCTGTCTGGGGTGAATGATTTTCTTCCGTAGTTGGGAATATTTTGTTGGCGCTGTACTTGGCGCGGTTCACTGCTCGCATTTTGACTGGTACCAGTACTTCTCTGCCATTGTCTGTTTCTTCCTTCGGCGTTCTGGTTGCCCTGCGGCCGCTGCTCATACGGTCCCCTTCGTTGATTTTCGGACGCTCGCCGGCTCTCGAATTGCACGGCGAGTTCAAACAGCTTGTCCATCGTGACGGGATTTCTTAGCTCCATGAAATTTTGTATAGATGGTAACAATCTGGTCAGGATTATCTGGATAATCTCCGGGTCCGTCCTCGTACCATACAATAATTTAAAGACTTGCATTTTTCTCAAAATAAATTCCGATAATTCATCCACCTGCTGTTGGTACTTGCTAAACAATTCAGCTTCGAGCTTGGCACGGTCTTTAACAACAGGAAACGCTCTCAAAATTGCTAGTTTGAAATTTTCGTAAGTATAAGTCGACGTTCCTGGTTCTCCGAGCAGACATTTTCCGATGCACTTATACCAGTTCGACGATTGGCCCCTCAATGCTCCTGTAGCTAATATAACCTTCTGGTATTCCGGAACTGGATGCAGCAAAAAATGCTCTTCTAATTTTTCCAAAAATGTGTTCACAGACCCTTTGCCATCAAAAAGTACTGCCGGCTTCATGGCTGCTCGGATGGTCTCCACTATGAATTTAAATCTAGCAGGCATTGCAGCTGGATTCTGGGACGATGTACTTGGCATATTCAAACTTCCATCCATCATTTTTTCTGTTAGGGCGCCAGTGTAACGGTTCAACTGCAATCTCTTAATCTTCTTGCTAAACATTCACTGTGAAACCCTATGTGGAGGACAGTGAGCAAATCTAGGCTATGTCCTTTAGTGTTGAAGAACTACAAGTCTGAAGGAGGGTTTAAAGTTCCCTTTAATTCAAATAATTACAACTCTCCGACTTGAGAGTAAGCCACTACTTGGGCTGAACTAAAATAATGTAAAATAAAGCGTGTTAACAATTCAATTGCCTACGTTTAACTTTAAGTAGGACGGCGAGGGAAGCTTAACTCCCAGTGAAATGCAATAATGCGAATTTCATGAGTAAGAACTAGTAAATGCAATTTGCCTATGAAGGCGAACTTTCACTAGGCAGAGGAATTATTTGAGCGCACAGCCTTATGGCGACAAATCCAAGACTATGTCTGTTTTTCTCGTTAACTCCTGCCTTTTAAACTGCTATCAGATATATGCGATTTGCATAAATATCTCGCTCGCGCTAAATTCGGGAAGCAACTGAAACTTCGAGATATTGATAGGAAAGTTTAAACTAAAAATATCTTGGTTAGATAAAATAATGAATGCTGCAAGTTTTAGTTGAAATTATTTGATTGTTCAGTTTAAGACCCAAGTGCGGTCGTTATTTTCTGTATCCCTCCCGAGTTGGGAAGTGGCTGTATATAATTGTGGTTTAATAAAAGAGGATTTTAAATCCTTCTCAAGTGCAGTTCTTCTACCACATAACCACGGTTCCACACAACTTAGCTGCATTCAGCTCCCTGTTCAAGATCAGGACTCAGTTTAATTCACGAATATGTTCGCCAAGAATATGCACCAAACACTCAGTCCTGACACTGGCGCCCGAAGAAAAATGAGAGGATGGCCTGAAAGACAAAAAGAGGAACCTGAGGTACCTGCAGTACCTGTGCGGAACCCTGAGATACCACCTCCTGCCCTAGAAGGATTTGGCTACATTGTACAAACCATGCGGGCAGCCATGAAGCCAGCGGCAATTTTTGACGGCAAGTCAGCCGTAATAAATTTCCTGGAAAAGCTAGACGCCCACTTCATGTAATATCCAGTTCACGAATTTCAGAAAGTCACTCTTGCCGTTAGCGCTTTTAGGGTCAAGCGCTAAATTGGTTCAAGTGTATTGGAAAGAATCTCTTGGAGGAACCGTGAAGCCCCACATACACTTATGAAAATTTAAAAAATTCCTTGGTGAAAGCATTTCCTATAATACGAGATCGAGCCAGACTGCAGGCGGAACTTTTCAGTCGTTATCAGGAAAAGATAGAAGATTTGTCAAATTTTATCTTGAGAAAAATTCAAGCTTTTGTATGGAAGTCGCCCGGATCCTGATATAATTCAAATTATACTTCCTAGGCTACTGCCCCAAGTTCAGGATTTTATCGAGGTAAGAAACCCAAAGACGTTAGATAAATTATTCGAGCTCGCCGTACAATTTTAAAGCCGAAGAACGGCAGACAACGAACGACGTCGCCAATTTGAGCGAAGAAGTCAGTGGAGTATGCCAAGACCCCAGCAGAAGCAACAACAAAGTTACGGGAACAAGGCGAAGCAATGGCCGAAGGAAGATGTATCTCCTAAATCAAGCGGCGAACGACGAAATTTTAATAGAAAAAATGATGCAGAAGATGCAGAAGGCAACCAGAATAAGAAGAAGGATTTAAACTAAGATGGATTTCTTCAAGGAAGGTGAAGAAGTCCGAAGTCTTGCAAAATCCTTCCACAATTAATTTAAACACCCTGGTTGTGAAAAATTTAAGTTTTCCGAAGATTGAAGTTTTAATTAACAACATACCGGCGACGGCTCTTTTGGATACAGGAGCGCAAAGTAGCTTTATCTCGGAAAAATTTTTCAAGAAGCACTTTCGTCGTTACACAATTTTTAGTGCAAGAGATACGAATGTCATAACGGCCTAAGGAGAGAATTGTAGATGCTTAGGAAAAGTGTTACTTTTTGTGCGTATCAACGACGAGCACGTAAAAATTTTATTTTGTATTGTGGGAAACCTGCAAACATGTATTATTCTGGGTGTGGATTTTTTTAGATTGGCAGAAGCTAAAATGGATTTTCAAGGAGGAAAATTGACGCTATCGATGCAACCAGTAGAAAAGAAGAATGATAAGCTCCCGCAGCTGGACTTACAGCACTTATCGGCAGAAGAGCAAGAAAAACTGCAGGAGTTGGTAAGTGAGTTTTCAAATTTATTTAGAGATGTACCGGGTTTCACGCAGGTCACAAATCACACCAAAGAAACGCGGGACGCCCAACCAGTAAGACAGAAGCCTTACCGCTACGATAAGGTAAAGGAAGAAATAATTGAACACCATACCCAGTAGTTTTGTGCAAGAAAAATAATGATTATCCGATTACGCACCCGAAGCGGTGGCGTTTTGCTATAGATTATAGCAAGCTCAATTCCGTCACAAAATACCCTGTATATCCTCTGCCGATAATCGAAGAGATAATTCGAAATATTAATTCTACAAAGTATATGACCACATTAGATCTTAGTGGCTATTTTCAGATTGGGGTAAAACCCGAAGACGTCCCCAAAACCGCCTTCATAACTAAGTCTGGCACGTACGCATTTCTTAGGATGCCTTTTGGTTTATCCGGCGCGCCGACAACTTTCCAAAGATGTATGGACATTGTCTTAAGACAGGTCCTTGATAAAAGTACGTTCATATATTTAGACGATATTATAATTACGAGTAATAGTGTAGAACAACACTCACAAGATTTAAGAAAAGTGTTTTTATTGTTAAACGAAGCTGGTTTGAAGATAAATGCGTCCAAATGTAAAATTGCAGCAAAAGAGTTACGTTATTTAGGGTTTAAAATTTCTCAGAATGGAATCGAAACGGATCAGTCAAAGATAATAGCTATTAAAATTTATCCTGTTCCTAAAACAGCGAAGAAGTTAGCGTCGTTTCTTGGTATGTGTTCATACTATCGGTCCTTCATTAAAGACTTTGCCAAAATAGTTGAGGCTCTGCTAAAATTGAAGAAGAAGAAAGCTAGGTTTTCGTGGTCAGCAGAAGCCAACTTGGCATTTGAAAAACTGAAAGACGCATTGACTCAAGCCCTCGTCTTAAAATTTCCGGAGGCGGATAAAGGACTAGAAATTTCAGCGGACGCTTTAGATTTCGCGATTGGGGCAGTGCTTCCTCAAAATGGGCAAACCGTGGCCTTTTTCAGTCGAATGTTAAATGAAACCCAGAGAAACTATTCGGCCACAGAAAGGGAAGCTCTCGCAGTGTTATCAGCAGTGCATAAATTTCGTGTTTTCTTTGGAAGTTCTCCAGAAACTGTATATACGGACCACGCTGCGGTCACCAGACTCTAGTCTGGAAAAACATTTATCACCCAGATTAATAAGGTGGGCACTTAAATTACAAGTATATAATCTAGTAATTAAACACACGCCGGGAAAGGAAAATGTTGTGGCAGATGCTTTAAGCAGAATCAATTTGGATGAAAATGGGAATACGGTTAGAATAGCCATGCTGACATTCAAAGTATTAGGAAAAAAGACCAGCCGGCAGAAGCCGTGAGAGTAGCAAATCCGACCTTTGTTTTAATAACTGCGGAAGTTTTGCGATTTGTGTTTCAAAAGTAGTTGCTCTGTATAGCCAACATCCCAAGGATTACGGGGTACCAAATTTATGGTTCTGAGTGCCTTAGTTAATTAATTACGAGTTAATCTCGTTTTCTACACTGAGGACTACAGTGTAAGCCTATCTACGCGAATACAAGTGCCCGCTCAACAACCGCCGCTCACCGACGTCCCTTGTATCTTATACCATTTGATGAGTAATATCTTCACGAGTAATTTGATACCAATTAGAAGTTTATAGCTAAATTAGAAGTCGAGATATTAATTTTTTTAATTTTTTTTAAGTATAATTCCGTGAACTTTGACCTTTCTGCAATACCAACGGTCAACCGGATGTGAGCCACCCCCCGTAGCTTTCGATTCACATTCTGCTAACAAAGGGTGAATATCGGCAAGTGGAGCATTGTTTTCTCAGTTATTGCACTGGAAATAATTAAGCCACGACTTCGGTTCCAGCATCATTGTTCCAGTCAATAAGAGAGGGACATACGTTTCAACATTTGGAGAAATTTGGACAATTAGTTCAGAAAATATTATTTTTATCTGCAATTTTTCGAACTTAGTAAATTCCGTGAAGAGTGACAGCTATATATGCAGTGCATAGGGAATGAATTTGCATATTTCCATACATCAATTTACATTTATCCGATTACTTCAATAGTGTAAGCTGCATCAATTAAGTGCCTATGTGATTCACGCCTCAACTACCAGTGTTTATATTATTCAGTGTTCCCAGTGTTTCTCTGTACAGTGTAATTAGTGCAGCTCTGTTATTCTTCAGCTATTGTGCCTATTGGATTACTCTGATGTTTTGCACAGATGAAAACAGGTGAAGTCATAGCGCTCAAGGTAGGGGTTCATATAACTTCCCCAATAGTTCCTTATCCTCATTTTTAATTACCTAATTAGCTCTAATTAATAATCAATAGAAGGTTTTTATAGGAATGTTGATCTCAGAGATAATTACAAGTAAGGTTACTACTTGCTTTTGATATTTTATAGGTTATTTTACTGTCTAAATATGTCTCCACTATGATCAAGTTCATTTAATTAGCATTAGACCTCATTAATTAGCATCAATTCACTTTTGCATCAATAACGCATCTTCCTGCTCTGCGTTAACTCTACAGGTATCATTACTTGTATGTATATATATATATATATAATTTTGTTACTTACTCATAGCCTACCTTGATTATAGTGTCACTTTGTCACTGTTATCTATACTGCTACAGTGATAATGTTATTTTAATATAGTGTATGTCACACACATTAGAATCTGCATCAAAACCACAAGTTGTTTAATGGGACGGCTTTTACGCTAAGTTTCTAATAGTCTACAGTGTGCCATATTTTCACTGAACTGAGTTACTCCTATCTGAGACACATTGTTCCAAACCTAACGTAGGCCTTTCGCATCAATACTCACCCCCATTCATTTCCGAGCCTCTGACATATCTCCTAGGAATATCTAGATAAATACTGTTGGTTTTGTGTATTGTATTGATAAATACTGTTGTTATTCTGTATTGAATTACTCATTTACCTATTATTTAACTTGTAAATTACATTCCTACATACAATCAAAGTGCATTTTCTTGTTTACTAACTTTACAAGCGTCATCACTTGATGGCTACTGTCTGATTCACTTACTTTACATTAATGTCCAGTGGTATAACTGATTAAACATACGACTGGTGGTGTCACACTTTGATTTTTAAGTGCTTACATCGCTCATTCTTCCACCTTGCATACCTTAGTGTTCAACACAACAAAGGCCATTTAATCAGTGCATCTCAAGAATCAACGAATCCGCCCTGACATGTCGCGTCCCTCAGTTCTACCGACCAACACAGAGAATACCCAGTCACAAGGCATTCTAGATCCTGAAGCTTTATTGGCATCGGACTTTATTGGCACGCAGAACGTGTAGCCGACCTAGCTGAAAACATTCGGCAAATCTCTGCAACGCAGCGAGGAAACATATTCCTATTAACCCAAGATTTAAGGGAGCAATTGAAAAAGTCCTTAGACGTCCTACAAGAATTAGCACTTGCAAGACCAGCATACGCCCCAAAGCCAGTAACTCAAGAGACAAGCACCAATACTTCTACCTTTGTGTGCTGTCAAGCAGTTCGCGGCTCCATACACCCTATGCAACTGTCCAATAGCGAACAAGCTCGGACTTCGCAGTCCAATACCTCCATTCCGACGTTCGCCGAGGTTTTGCGTAAACGCAGAATACCTAGCATCCTAATCAAGCCCAACACTAAGAAACCCACTGGAGAGCTAAGGAAAGAACTACAAGCAAAAGTTCCACTTACAAAGATCCCAGTCACAGTGGAAAAGATCCAGCCTACGCCCCAGGGAGGAATAGAGATTTTCGGCCAGACAGTAGAGGAACTTGATCAACTGCAAGAGCGTATACAAAAAGCCAACATAGATGTCGACGTCAAGAGGCGCCAAGGACCGAGGATTGCCATCCACAACGTTCCTGAGAGCACCAAGCCGGAAGAGATCATCTCCGAGCTTAGTACAACAACGGGAACATCGTCTAACCTCTACAAGGTGCTTTTCCGACTTAAGGAAAGGCGCCCAAAGAGAGTCAAGTGGATTATCGAATGCGCAGCAGAAGGATTTGCCGCCACAACCAAAGCCCGACGCATCTTCACTGCATGGCAATCCCATGGCATCTCAGAATTCCTTGGCATCAGACGATGCTATCGCTGCCAGCAGTTCGGTCACAGTCAAGACGCATGCAGGTCAAAAAAGATCTTCTGCGGCTTCTGCTCAGGCCCGTATCCAACCAGAGATTGTATAGCTGAGCAGCTCACATGTATTAACTGCGGAGACTCAAACTGTAGACAAAGCACAAGGTACAACTTCCATCACCCGACTTATGCTACCGAATGTCCAGTCTACCAGCGGGCAGTCGACACAATCCGCAGCAATACGGATTATTAATGACAGACCAGCTTGCACGACCTTTATAGGTGAAAACGGTCAGCAGATGAAAGATCCATCAACGACAAAGGACGCACTTAACATAATGCATTCGGAACAGCAAACAGAAGACAGGTACCTGCAGATCAACCTACAGCGTGCACATGCAGCAACATCGCAGACAGCTCTCTACGCTGCAGAGGAACGAATAGACCTAATCCAGGTCAAGAACCATGCTGCAGGAATGGTAAAGTAGTGGGCTTCCCCTTACAATGGAGCATTTATCAAAAAGGAGATATTGATCAACCACCAAGAGCATTTATAGCAAACTGCAACCCCAAATTGTCACCACCAATAATGATAGCAGCTGAAAGGGACTTCGTAGCTATACTATTAGAGGTACTAAATATAACAGTGGGGCTGGTTTCAATCTACTCTCCACCAACAGAAGAAGCAGATCCCACATTAGAACGCATACAACGATTGATGAGATCGCACCGAGTACCTAACATACTATTTGCTGGAAATTTTAACGCACACAGCACCACCTGGGGCTATGCAGTCATAGCTCCTAAAGGCCGCATACTCGAGGATTTTGTACACAGCAGTAACCTCGTCATTTACAATCGTTCGGATGCACCGCCAACATTCAATAGATTACACTCGGGCGGCTGGCCAGACCTTACCATCACCACCCAACAGATGGCACCCATACTGCAAGACTGGACAGTCGTTGAGAACCTTAGTATCTCCGACCATAATTATATACGGTTTAATCTAGCAAACAGCACAGCCACCTCTATTCTTAAACGTTATAATCTCCCTGGACGGAAAGTTCGAGCATTCACAGCCACCATTCGAACCCGTCTGGCGCCTTTTACAACCGCAATAAGACAGGCCAACAGCAAAGAGGTTCTCCAGAACCTCACCCAAGGTATTCTTACCACAATCCAGAAGGCATGTGATGAAAATCTCCCCCTGTGTACGAACAAAAGAATCACAACGCTGAATTGGTGGAACGGCACGCTTCGAAGTCAACAACAAAAGTGTCGTGCTCTACGACGACGCCTAAAGCAAGAGCGCACACAAAATCTAGAAACTTCCACCCTGCTCATTTACCAACGGGAGCGAGCACTCTATAAGCGTATGATTCTGGAAGCTAAGATAAGCAGCTGGATAAAATTTTGCACAGAAACCACGACCATCTTTGGCATTCACCACAAAATCGCAGCTGGCAAACTCTTCAAACCGGCTACTCTCTATCTCCAGCCAACGCCAAATACTAATGACCACCTCACGGAGGCTACGTTTTCAGAGTTCCTAAGGACAGTCTTCACCAAGGACAACCCGATGGAAGACACAGCCTTTCCTACCAGCGTCAGAAACCAGCCTCTTGAAATAAATACCATAGATGACCCTGATATCACAAATGCAGAAATACTCCAGGTCTTGCGCCAGCTTCCGCAGCGTAAAGCACCTGGACCAGATGGCATCTACAACCGGATAATAAAATTAAAAGTGCGAACAAGCGTCAACATCTTCCAACTGCTATTTAATCAACTTCTTCGTACCGGGACATTTCCCAGGTGTTTCAAAATCGGTCATGTAGTCTTGTTCCTGAAGAAGGGCAAAGATCCTACGAGACCAGAGTCATTCAGACCGATCTGCTGACTCTCTACCCTGGGACAGGTATTTGAAGAGATACTCATGACAAGGCTAAGACACCATCTGCATAGAACCCGGTTCCTGAGTCCAATTCAATTCGGCTTTAGCCCAGGAAAATCAACTCTACATGCCCTAATGGAAGTCAAAAACCAAATACTGGCTAACAGATCCTCAGGCTACCACACAGCGTTCATATCAATAGACCTCAAGAGCGCTTTTGATACGCTGTGGTGGCTAGCAATATTACAAGCTCTACGAACCGCTAACTGCCCAAGTAATATTTACAACACCATCGTAAATTATTTAGCGGACCGCCGGCTGATCCTTCCACATAACAGCGGAATTACAGAACAAGATCAGACACATGGATGCCCTCAAGGAACATAATGGAACATAACCTATGGAACATAACCTTCAACGGAGTCCTAAACAACCCATGGCCTGACCATACAAAGATCATTGCTTACGCAGATGACACAGCCCTAATCGTCAGAGGAAGGACCAGGGAACAGCTCCAGGCCAACGCAATCGAATCCTGCTCCCTTTTTCAGGAGAGATGCACAGCCCTAAAACTTCAAATAGCAAAGGCCAAATCTCAAATTTTGCTTGTCCCGAAAAGAGGCGGATTGCTAGCAAGACAGCCAAGGATAACTCTAAACGGACATCGCCTCCGCATCACTCCAGTGCTAAAATATCTGGGAATCCTCTTCGACACCAAATTAAACTGGATCCCCCATGTGCTGGAGCTGAAAAAGAAAACTGCAAGATTAGCCCAACAACTAAGATATATGCAGGGCTACAAATGGGGTCTCAATCCCTACATCCAGAAAACGCTGTACACAACAGTAGCCGAGAAAGTCATAACTTATGGAGCGGCTGTTTGGTCAGCGCCTATGCAGGGCTGCAAAGTCAAGCATCTACTTAGCATACAAAGGCCCTTCCTCCTGAATGTCACCAAGGCCTTCCGAACATCCCCTACAAATGCGTTATGCGTACTAGCGGGATTGCTACCGCTCCATCTGAGCATAGAAAAGGAAACAGCCTACCAGGAGATTACTCAACTCGGCACCCTAACCACCTTCAGAGACAAGCTATACTCACCAGCTGACTTTGAAAAAAAGATGATACGCTTAGCCGATCACCCCTCAACGCAGAGACAGGGAATAAAGATTAGCATCAAGAAAAACACCAGTGTAAAGGAAGATGATCTAGTTTATTATACCGACGGGTCAAAACTAGATGAAAATACAGGCTACGCCTATGTTGCCTTCCGAGAGCAACGCACAACAGCACAGTGGGAAGGTCACCTGGACACAAACAACAGCGTGTTCCAGAGCGAAGTAATGGCCATCAAACAAGCTTTACTTACGATGATAATTCAACAGCGTCAAAGAGACAGCTTCATTATAACAGATAGCCTGTCCTCGCTGTATGCAATCCTGAACCCTGTGCACAGCTCTCCACTGATCGCAGGGATTCAGACACGTCTGCGCCACTACAGCCATCTGAACACCAGGATAGAATGGACCAAGGCCCACGTTGGTAACAGGGGGAACGAGCAAGCAGATCAACTTGAAAAGGAGGCCGCACGAAACATCAATGCGGAACAATCATCATCCCATGGCCAGTATCATATTTAAAGAAAAGTCTGAAACACAAGGCAAAATCCCTTTGGCAGGAGGAATGGGATACTGGTGAGACAAGACGCCGTACACACTATCACGTTCCTACGGTAGACTCAGACCGTCTCATAGTACATGCGCAAATGGTCCGTTACATTACCGGACACGGTCCTTTTCTCGTGTGCTATGACAAACACGGGATTGCACAAAACGCACAATGTATCTGTGGTGAGATAGGCACCCCAGATCCTTACGTTGCCCAATGCCCGCTTACAACAGATCTGCACCTGCCAATTCCAACTGCAAACACTCAAGCTTTCTGCAGATTTATAGTTAAAGACAAACGTACTGCCCGAAAAATCAACAAAATAGTTGAAAAACTCATGAACTTGGGAACAGACTTATGTCTAATTTAAAGCAAACATGCTAAGTTATGATATGCAAATGCAAGGTGGAGTGTGCAACACCATTTACCATGTGCCATATATCATGTAAATTAAAAACGATGTCAAACAAACTCCATATGATGTATTTAACACCAGAATGATGTGCTACGAGCAGCTCATAAACTGAAACTGTAAATACTGCAAATAAATTGAGTCAGTAATGAATATCACGCACTGAGATCAGTAATCGCGCATATAACTATGCACTTTACAGCGCGTAAAACTGCCTTCAACAGAACAGCAATATGTCAATATTGGCAAATTACGCAGTGCAGGACAGTTCATGTACTACGCGTACTTATACAATCATATGCATATAGCGCGACATAATCTAACGTGCGTAATGTACATTATGGATATAACGTGCGTAATGTAAATTATGGCACAGATGTGAAATCCCACAGTAATATGTTAATTGTAATTGCAAAAGTATTCTATGTATATTAGGAAAGCCAATGTAATCCATAATATATATATATATATATATATATATATATATATATTGTACACGGTAAATATGTTAATGTTATGAATTAATGTAATGATAAAGCAATGTATTATAAAATACACGGTAAATATGTTAATGTTATGAATTAATGTAATGATAAAGCAATGTATTATAAGTGTAAAGAACTTCGGTACAGAATGGTATTGTAAAGCTCACCGGTATAAGTATAAGGAGTAATGTAATATGAACATTCATCTAGGTTATTCAGTATAATTTATCCTGCATGATATTTCACCTGTGTATAACAAACTCTCCTGAGTACAACTTAACATGCATCATGTATATACTGTGCGTAATGTTTTCCTATGTATCACTACTTTCCCGGTGTATAATTTAATGCGCATCCAGTGCTTAATGCGTACCCAGTGCAAGATAACCTTCTTACAATCTGATGATAATGTATCTGTTACCAGTATATGGCATATTAGGAAAGAAAGTTAATGTAATAAGTAGGTGCGAAGTTAATGTAATGTTAAGGTAAGATGTTATTTCGTTTTGTCAATCTGATGTGCAGAATATAATGTAATTTGTAAAACCATGTATCGCAATATATAATGTAATATGTAGTGTAATATGTACTGATGAACGATGTATGCACTATCTTGTTAATTTCATGTGTAGTACATAATCTAATGTGTAAATCATGTATCGTAATATATAATGTAATATGTAATGTAATCGTAATAGCGTAATAAGTATCATAATATATAATGTAATATGCAATGTAGTATGTACTGATTAATAAGCAACATGACACACAATGCAAAAGCCCAACTGAAACAATGTGAATGCAAACTGTATAATAGTATTATGTATAACGATGTAGGCAGTGTATCGAGAAACGGGTACAATTGGCATGGTGCAGATGATAATTCAATACGCATCCTGTGTATAATTTATCCTGTATAATGTTTTACCAGTGTATAACTAGTTTTCCTGTGTATAATTTAACACGTATCATGCTTATAACCCCCCTGTTGCGTATAATGTTCCTATGTGTCATTGATTTCCCCGTATATAATATAATGCGTATCCAGTGCATAATGATAATATAGCGCATATCCTGTGATAATTTAATGCGTATCCTGTGCAAAATAACCCTATTATAATCCATCAGTATAGGGGTTAATTAGGAAAGAATTTTAATGTAATGTTAGGTTAAGGTATTAATATGATATGTAGTATATAATGCAATGTGCAAATCACGTATCGTAATATACGTATATTGTAATATGTAATGTAGTGTGTACCGCTTGTTGTGAAGTTAATGTAATCCTTAAGTAAGGCGTTATTCGTCTTATTAATTTGAATGTAGTATATAATGTAATATGTAATGTAGTCAGTACTAATTGATGTGAAGTTAATGTAATGTTAAGGTAAGGAGTTATTCGTCTTATTAATTTGATGCATAGTACATAATGTAATGTATTAAATCATGTATCGCAATATACAATGGATGCAACCTGTATAATTGCAATATGTATGAAACGGTGCAGATGACAATTTAATCGCACACTGTGTATAAAGTTTATCCTGTGTATAATTAATCTTGTATAATGTTTCACCTGAGCAAAACTAACTCTCCTGTGTTTAACTTAATGCTTTTAATCAGTAAATGTTCAACTATTTAGATACAATATATAAGCAAATGGTTTGATAAGTAGTATATCAAGTTGTATCTCATTTATGTTGTATACTATTGTTTTGTGAATGAAGGTAATATAATGCGTCATATGTTCAACCGGACCAAGGCACAAATGTAGGGTAGAAATGTATATAATCCATAATCTATAATGTATAACTAGTACTTATATAATCAAATGCAAGTGTTTAAGTGTAACCAGATATATAATGTAAACGGTTTTTACCAAAGCAAGGCACAACGTGCTGCCAATTGTAATTCTACATTGTATAATGTAATGGCCAATATATAGGCAACTCTAGATAAAGGTGGACGTGGTGCTGTACTGATTAACCCAAATGGTAAAGGGACAGTGCCCACGTCCTCCGTCGCTAATCGCTTGTCCAAATTATTAGATTCTCTCGTGAAACAGTAATAGCCGAACTCGGAAAAGATCCGGAGTTCAAAAATATGTACAATTATTTGGCCGATCCTGAGAATTTCAGTCATCCGGATATTGTACCGATAAGAAATAGGGCCGCAAATTACGAAATAATTGATGAACTTTTATTTCATACGAAAACGACTAATGAAAACCACGAGTTTAGACTGGTTATCCCAGCTAGCATTAGATTGAATTTATTAAAGGAGTTGCACGATTCGGCCATTTCGGGCCATTTGGGGATACGAAAATCTGTCCAAAGAGTTCGCCAGGCAGTTTTCTTTCCCGAACTGCAAACGTTTACTAGGGCGTATGTCCAGTCGTGCCCAACATGTCAATTTAATAATTATGTTAATTTCCGCCCGGCCGGGCTCCTAAATAGTGTTAAATCAGAATTCCCAAATCAAATAATAGGCATCGATTTACTGGGACCTTATCCTAAAAGTAAAGTTAACAAAAGTCGATATCTTTTAGTTATAGTGGACCATTTTAGCAAATGGTTAGAGTTGATTTCGTTAAAACGCGCGTCTGCAAAAATTGTAGTAGATTCAATTTTAAATAAGTATATTTCAAAATACGGGGCGCCCCTAAAAGTTATTTCCGACAATGGTCCCCAATTTGTTAGTAATATGTTTGAGGAAATGTGTGCAAAACTGGGCATACGTCACTTAAAGATGGTCCCGTATCGTCCGCAATCAAACATAGCGTAACGGGGTAATAGAAACTTAGTGAAAATCATTCGAAGTTACATTAGGAATTATCACTCTACCTGGGATAGCCATATAAATGAATTTGCATTTGCCCTTAGAACTTCCAAACACGATACAACACAAAAAACACCCGCTGAACTGCTTCTTGGAAGAAAGATTTTGACACCGTTAGATAAACTCTTCTTTGTCCAGGAAAGGGCAGAAGAATTTAAATTGAATGATATTCAAAAGTTGATACGGGAAGCGACAGGAAATGTAGAAATGGCCCAGAGGAAACAAAAAGTGTACTACGATAAAAAGAGAAGAGAGGTGAAGTACAATGTCGGGGATGAAGTTTTGAAAATAAAACACGCTTTATCAAATGCCCCAGAAGAAAAGGTGGGGAAATTTTTTCCGCGTTTTGAAGGCCCTTTCATTATCGAGAAAATCACCCATACTGTCGTAGTATTAAGGAGGAACAACGGAGGGAAAATTACTGCTAAAGTAGACCAAATGAAGCCTTATTATGACCGTAATAAAATGGAAATATTTAAAGGTTTTTTCCAGGATCCGAGGAAACGCACTTCCACGGAAGATGTACCTCAGCGGCAACAACAGAAAACAGCAACAATGGCAACGAAAGGCCAGAAAAAGAAAGCACCCCCTCAACAAAGTAGAAGAAACAAGAAACGGAAAATCACCAGAGGAGGTGGATTCAAAAGAAAGTACTCCGAGAATACCCCAGGCAGCATGCATTCGTAAATTGCACGAGAAAAATACGTGCAAATTACGAATGGTCCT
>KK112882.1:3071-18372 GCA_000611955.2 Stegodyphus mimosarum
AAGTCGAAGAATTAACCCCAATAGAATTGAAGTCAGGTGGTAGTTGTGAACACTGGACAAAGTAAAACTGCGTGTTTTTCACAAACACTACATTCGGCCAGAGAACAAGGGGGAAGTTTTAAAAATGAATGAGTGTAAAATGAATGCGTTTGGCGAAAAGCGCTAATAGAAATAAAAAAAAAAACGCGAATACCTAAAGCGCGAATAAAGGCTATTACGGAAAGCATCAGAGGAAAGGAATGTTGTACTTTTCAGGTGAAATGTACTTATAACATGAAATTAAAATTTATTTCCTTCCAGATTGGAAGGAACCTGAGAGTTTAATCAAGTGAAATTGATGATGGATCTTTCTGATGTGAAGAAGCAAAAGGATGTAAAGATTTATTCTGTGTTAAAATATCTAAGACACAAACACAGATTTAAACTAAATTTAAAACTTACAATTGTAAAGGATGGCGAATAGGAAGGAAAATTTAGATTTAGAATTTAGCATCTTCACTAAAAGCCGATTTTAGGCTATTTAGTTTCAGACTACTAAATTCTGGGAGCAACTATGTAGCATTCATTATTTTAATTAACCAAATTATTTTTAGTTTGAACTTTCCTATCGATATCTCAAAGTTTCAGTTGCTGCCCGAATTTAGCGCGAGCGAGATATTTATGCAAATCGCATATATCTGTTAGCAGTTTTATAAGGCTGTGCGCACCAAGATTTCCTCTGTCTACTGAAAGTTCGCCTTCATAGGCATTTGCAAATTACCAGTGTTTGCTAGTGAAATTCGCATTATTGCATTTCACTAAGAGTTAAGCTTCCCTCGCCGTCCTACTTAAGATTAAGTTAGGTATTTGAAATTGTTAACACACTTTATTTCATATTATTTTAGTTCAGCCCAAGTAGTGGCTTACTCTCAAATTGGAGAGTTGTAGTTATTTGAATTAAAGGGTCACTGTAAACCCTCTTTCTGACTTTGTAGTTCTTCAACACTAAAGGACATAGCCTAGATTTGCTCACTGTCCTCCACATAGGGTTTCACAGCTTATGCTAACAAAGAAAGTCAAGAGATTGAAGGAGAAACCTTATAACATTAATTATTCAATGTAAACTACGATGCATAGGTAGTTTATGTATCCAAGAATTATTGTATATATTTATATATAAGTGTCAACAACCGTACTAGAGTACTCATAATTAATACATATAGGATAATGTAATCAATTAATCAAATTTTTTATTGCAACCAAGTATTCAAGTATTTAACACTAGTATTCCAATTTATAAAAAGTATTCACAACATAATCATGTATCTATTATATCAACGCATGTATGTACTCAAATAATGAATGTAAACAGGTTTAATGTATTCAAGTGTCTTACTCTAATCAAGCTCTCAAGTACATAACAATGTATTCATGTAACTCAATCATGTATTCAATGTATTTAATTGACGGATCATATCTGATGCAATTAAGAATTATTAGTACTATTATTAGTCGTATGACTATTAATAGTATTATTAGTATTTCATGTATTATTATTTTGTAGGTATATGTATTATTAGTAGTACTTGATGTTGTATTTAAGAATTACTGCAACGTGCGCCCAAGAGCATCCCAACGCATTCTAACTGCTAATGCTTATGCATTCATGCAGCTAAACGCATTCATGTAACATCATCCAGATCCCTGTTTGTTCAGACGACTTCACAGAGAAGCAAATGCATTCCCGAGACAAGCCTCTTGGGACTGGGAAGCTGCCAGTTGAAAATAGTGAAAGGCGTAGGACATATATTGGCTTTACCTTTGTTAGGAAGCAGGTGTCTAGGTCCGCCGTCACCTATCACTTGTCTCGACAATTTAATCTTGCACCTAAACATTCACTCCATTTAATGAGAATTATATCTTCTAATTTTTTCAATGCATCGTTTTACTGTAACATTCTAATTTAAGCTGAAAAAAGGATATCATTCCCCAAGCTTTATTTTGCGCAGTTATAGTACTTGACTGTTGTTGCTTTGCTAAGAATTTTTCAGATGGAAATACCCAACCACTAGATTTCTTTAAATTTATTTTAAGATAGAGATTGTTGATTTCATTCCTTGCAAGCTGAAATCTTGGAGCTATCTCAGCGGTTATGTCCTATTTCAGGCTTTCTCAGATAAGGTTTTTTTTT
Organism: Stegodyphus mimosarum; assembly: GCA_000611955.2. Taxonomy (NCBI): domain Eukaryota; kingdom Metazoa; phylum Arthropoda; class Arachnida; order Araneae; family Eresidae; genus Stegodyphus; species Stegodyphus mimosarum. The sequence continues at coordinate 5,242 of KK112882.1, forward strand.
AAATTATACCATTTCAGGCTCTCTTTGATGGGGTAGTTAAACACGATTCCCATTTCAGCCTTTTCGTTAAGGATCAAGGCAAAATCCTAAAGCGCGATAGGAGGTCACGTAACTGTGCTTATATAAAGTGATGTCATCCTTTTAACCCTCTGAGTTAGGAACGTAAAATTCCATATCTAAGAATTGCTTTCTAATTCGTTACACATGAAACTTTCTGCTAGATCCTGATAAATCTAATTTCAGGTTGAATGCATATTGGAAGAGGAATCCATGTGAAAAGTAAAAGGGTCATTTTGGAATTGTAATCTAGAAAACACCCCTCATTCGTGACATTTTGGGGATCTCTGAAATTTCAGAATCAAACCCTTAATGCTCAGAGGGTTAAACGTAAGCCTGTGCTTAATAAAATATTAATGACACTGGTAATTATACATAACACAAAAAATAAGATTTCATGTTTTTAACAGAATTCTTAATCTTAAAAATCGAAATATCATAAGTAAAAAATTACGTTGAAACAGAGAAATGAAGACCTGAAAATTTAGCTACCATTAAATCTGTATTAAGTATATGATGCTATAAAGAATTATGAAATTCGTGAGTAGTACTACTATCACAGCACTACTACTAAATTATTGGCAAATTTTCATGAGCTGACATCGATTTTTCCCTGTTAAAAACATGCAAGTACGCTTTCATTCATATAAATTAATTATACTATTATTCTCAGCTGCAAAATTTTCTTCGCTTTTTGTTTCGGATCTTGATAGGAATTAAAATTACGTACACTTTCATTCTGTTTGTTAATCTTTGCAAGATACAATATTTATTGTAAATCAATTTAGATAAGAACAAAAATTTATTGTAAATGTTATATATCCTTAAGAGCATAAGTTTTAAACTGAGCCTAATTACCGCCTAGGCCCGCAATGTCCTGACTTGGGCACTAATTAAATCTTGTATGAAACTTGTGACCGGGCCTAGGATTTATGAGGCCTTAAAATTGTGTCTTCATCTTGTTTTTTTTTCCTTATAAGGGAAAGCACAATGAGGACTATTGAGGAAGCCCAAACCTAGGGTCACGTCCGGTTAAATAATCCCCTTGTTATAAAGGATAGTAGTTAGACAGTACTTCATTAACTCTGTTTAGTTAACGATTTAAATTATAATTTTGTCATCAAACCTATATTTTCTAAAATCTACGAAATTATGTCATTTGTAATATGCTGTGAAAATATATTTATTCCTATAAATGTTTACTTGATATTCGTCAGTCCGTCGCAACCTTAAATAGACTAATAATTTATGACATTCCTAATAAAAACACGTGGAATCATTTTATTCAACATTAAATTTCATATTTTGTTTTACCAGAATTTTTGTTAATTGCAAAAGGTTAATTCTATGTGTTACAATATATACGCGTATGGCGACTTCTGGATACAAAGAGCTACAGGACTATTTGATGTCAGATATTTATTGAGAATTTTGGGTTCTTTATCTAAACCTAAAATTAGATTAATTCGTTGCAAACATTGATTTGCAGCAGAGGAAATTTAAATTTATTTGATGAATGAGGCCATGAGTATTAATCAATTATGAAATACTTTTAGGTGGATGCTTTTGAATTCGTTTAGATTACCGAACGAGTTTCTTTTCTCATTGGATCCTTCGTTCGATTGCTTCCAACACAACGGTTAATTGGCCTTAACGTCTAATTGGGTCTTTTGGTTACTATTTAATGTTGACAATGAAAATTTCGCTTCTGGCTTTATACACAGAGTTTTTAAAGCTGTTGTCAAGCTCTAACAATAACATTTAAATTTTAATTTGGGGTTATTAGAATTAGCAAGCTTTGCTGATGTAAAAAAATCTATCCTGTAGTCCTATTTTGATTGTTTCTATTACAATACGTAAACTAAGAATTTTTTTATATAGTAGCTAGGTTTTGAGTTAAGAGAATAACGCTTGGCGTTGCCATGGACCTGAAGGCTAATCCCCTGACTGTACTCAATGCCAGCGGGAATTCTCTAAACTTGTACATATCCCTTCTTTTTTCTGTTTATTGCTAATTATAGTTCAGAAAATTAGATGAGCTACATGCTAGGCCCGGAGTTGACTTGTAAATTTTATATAATTCGAATTTACGTAATGTCTATTATCTTCGAGAAAAACGAAAGTAAATTTGTGTTAAGATTGTTTCTTATTTGGAGTTGAAATCTTAAATTAATTATAGTTATTTTCCTTTTATTGTTGAGGTCAATCAATATTCGGTGTATGTAAGTAGAAGATATAAATTATATTTTCAGGCGGGAAATTTGGACTAATTTAAGTTTAAGAAAAAGTGAGTTTAACTTAGTTACGCGTTCTTTTACGCAAAGTAAAAATCATTTTAGGTAACTTAATATTTTTTTTGTTTACGAACATAGATATGATAATATCTTAATTCATCTCTTATAAATATAACACCTAATAGATTACAAAATATATTTAAAAATAACGACAAATTCAGGATTGTGAGGTTAGAAACTAAAAATTCTACTCTCTATGTTTCTTTAACGCTAATCTTCTTTAACCCTGTCTCATTCTGGTAGTTTGTATTGATGAAGTTTGTGAAAATAGAACTTGTTAGACCTAGTATGAGAAGCTTAAGGTTTGTGAGATTTTATTTATGATATATGAGGAATAAATTGAGAAATTAGTGTTGTTTGTCTAACTTAGCAGACTAAAAAACGCATGTAACTTTGTAGAGACATTAGAAATTTATGAAGCAGAAAATCGAAGAAATGAGCAATTCCGAGGTCGCCGGGACTCGAACCACGAACCTTTGGAATACGCTCCTAGTGTGCTGACCACTACACCACGAAGACATGTGAAGAAGGTGGGCGACATAACTTATAGCTTCAGAAAATTTAGAAGCTCTAATTTTGAAATTATTAATATATATTGTCTAACAGAATTTAGAAACTATCAAAAACATTTAAGGGTTAAACTTAATGTTACTCTCTAACTTAGAAGATCGTAAAAATTATTTAGTAGACTTTAGAAAATACCTTACTTAACAAATTACAGAAATTAAAAAAAAAGAGTGAGAAATCTGTTGGTTCGCTGAGACTAAAAACACTCTAAATGAAGTCAATAATTAACCTAACTTTGTAATATCTTCTTTAGTTTGTTAGCCAGTTATGTTAAACTGCTTTCCTGTCCTCATTCATACCTTATTTTCCTGCCAGAATGTAAATATTTAGCTCGCGTGATATTCAAATTAGGGAGAAAGGAAAGAATATTTGAAGGAAGGTTTTAGAGGGTAGAATCAGAGTATGTTCTGCCTGCTGAAGGCCACGTTGCTAATTTGATTCTCTTGAGAGTATTCTGCGATGTTGCGTTATTCTCGCCATTAGGCTCGTCACGCCGACTATTGGTCAGAGCCAGCTTGCGCATTACCTATTTGTGTAGCTCTTAGGCTAAATTACCTTTTACTTAGTTTAGTCAATTTCATTCTTTTTTACATGAGACATAAATTTTGACTTCTATGAGCACGTGTGGTCTTCTGTTAACTTTTACTTGTGTTAAATAAAAGGGACCTTTCCCTGTCAATGTGGTACTTTACAAGACAATGATAATTCACTTCTAGGTCTTGAGTTTTGTACAATTTACATTACCCAAGATTACGAGACTTACCTAAATTGGCATCTTTTATGCTACGTTGTATCTAAACTAGCATTTTTTAACCTTGAATACAATTGGAAACCCTTGTATACTGAAAAATAGACTGTAATTACGATCTTAGTAGATTTTTGAAGCTAAATAATCTAGTAAACTACAGAAACTGCTTAAAATGTATGAGAAACATGTAAGGTCTGTAAGCCAAGAAATTTTCTAAGTTTAATTTAATAGTTATCTATTATCTATCTAAAGGCTGTATCTTAAACTTGTATCTTTGAGATCACTTCAAATGTGAGTAAATAATTGCGTACTGAAAAGTATTAGACTTTAGATTATCTAATTAGTAGAAATCATTTAAACTGAAGTCTTTAAAACTATTTAAAAAAACCTAATCTGTAAACCTACTTTAAAAAAACCTTGTGAGAAACCTATAGGTTTTGCGAAGATAAAAGCTTTTCGAGTATAGCATCTGCCTAACAATTATTTAACCTTACCCTACAACTAAAATATTATTTACGATATTATTCACTATATGAGAAAATTATTGTAAACTGAAAAATAGACTGTAGAAATAATATAAGTTAGAAGACTTTAGAAATTATCTAACCTAATATACACTAGAAAATATTTAACGAGTGAGAAGCTTACAAATACGATTTTAAGAACTCTTTTCATTGTGATTATCTAACCTAAGTGGGTATCTAACCTAAGTAGTATGAGATCATTCATACTTGAATAATGAAAACATTAGTATTCAAGTAATCATACAATGAAAAATCTCGTTTATTGAAAGTAGATTTTTTCAAGGAATAGATGATAATCTTACGAAACTGCAGATAAAATGCAGGAAGTTTTAGCAAATATGAATTAATTTAAGCTTTCATAATGAAAGTTAATACATCCTTGAACCTAAATCTGTTTGAATAAAAGAGTTGGACTCAAACTGCTAAATTTACCCTCAACTAGAAACATAAAATGCCCCTTTCCGTCACAATGGGAGCGTCCTTTCTTGCTCAGCGGGAGGAGAAATTCATCTTAAGGAAACTAATCTGCGCATTACCGGTGTTATCTTCTTCCCCATCCTCTCTGTCCCAAATCGTGTTTCTACTTTCTGTCACTCCGTCATTCCCCGGAGAGAGGCGGTTGCTTCTTCTCCTTTTGATGGAGTTTTAATTGCAAGAAGAAGAGTTACTCTGTAATTAGTTAATTAGCCCTTAAAGGAATGCGGAATATGTTTACTGGTCCGCTTGTTTTATAAATCACCCCTTTGTTTCCATCTCCTCTGAGTTAATCAAGCTTAAACGTGAGAGGTTTTTCCATTATTTAACAGTTTCTTAACTCTTTTTTTTTATTATTATTTCTGAATACAAGTGATTCGGACAGAAGTAAAACTTCTTATTCGTTTAATGATAAATCTAAGAATGTAAATTTGAAACTAATGAGGTCCAACAAAATCCGTTTAATACACTTATGTGCTCGTAATTTTTTAACTGCAGTTTGTTCACTAAAATGCCAGGGGTTACCGTGATGCTTGTTTATTTAGCGTAGCATTTCTCTAAAAAAAAAATCTCTAACTATCAAATATATAGTGAAAAGCTACCAAAAGGTGTAGTTTCCTTCTGAAGTTAAAATATTCTATGCATATTTTAGATGAGTTATGTGTCGGTTCCTCATTATATCAACAGGATTATTTTTAGAGCATAAATTAGTTAAACGTTAACTCAGTATGGTTTTCCTGCTTTTTACTTCCTTGTACGAAGTAAAGGAAGTATTTTAATCTCGAAAATGTTCGGGTATCATATTTCAACGAAAATATCTATTTCAACAGCTCTCGAAGATATTTGAACAATGTTTTTGTGACATTTGAACGATGTTCTTAAAATCTATACGTACAGACAGAATAAAGTACTGGTTTTATCAAAAAGGATTGTAAAAGGGATTTGAAATGGATCCTTTTTTCATGACGTCTGAACTTACGTATGTATGTATGTATCTCGCATAATTCATGAACGAGTAGCCGTAGAACTTTGAAATTTTGCATATGGGAATGCTAATGATATGCTGTTATGCACCCCTTTTTTCGTTGCAATCGGCTGAACAGATCAATATATACATATATGTTTTTATTCTGTTGCCTGACTCGGTGCGCTTAGATTTTTAATTCCTGAGTGTTCGTAAATTGTACAGTTTTTCCTTTAAATGTGACTGAATTATGTGGTTTTTATGTTCCTATTAAGTATTTTATGCCTTTAGTTAATCTGCATGCGATATTTGTAGAATTATCAACAATTTGAAAGCTTAATTGGCGAGTTAAGCCTAATGAACCGCCATTTGTTTACATTTAAAACTCGGTAGAATAGTCAATTAAGTCAGTTTCTGCACCTCCAATGTCTTTCTGCCGAGTGGATCCAAAAGTAAGGTTTCAGTGCTCAGAAAAAGTCTGCCTTCTTGCCCGTTGGCCGATTTGCTTGCTTTTGCATAAAAACTCTAATTTTAATTGTAAATTTTTTTAACTGTTTTAACTGTATTTGGTGTTTTATGTTTTTCTGCATTTTATAATTTTTAATGAAGGTGTTTTGAGATTTTATGAATTTTGCTTTGCCGCGAAGTGAAAACTGTGAATTAATTGAATGAGAAATATATCTCTAATGAAGTTCGAGGAAGTGCAGCAAAAAATATGTGCAATTTAAAAAAGTGCCATACGAGAAAATCATGCAGTGTCCACGTCAGACGCTTTATTTAATTCAAAGCAATAAAACACACAAGTCCCAACTGTTTAGCGCCGTGTAATTTATTGTGTAGGTTTGCTTCGGATTATAAAACTTCTTTCTTTAAACTATTAATCGCATTTTTATTCTTTCCATACTATTAATTTCAGTTTCTTGTCTCAACAACCGGTATTTTACAATAAATCTGTGTTAAAATTGCGACAAAAGAGATTCTTTTTTTTGCTTTAGAGGTAACAGCAATATACATTCAAGAGTTGTGTATGAAATTATCTATGCATGTCGTTATCTATTTATTTCATAAATTGCTAGTGATTAACCTTATCAGGATTACCGCTTCTTCTAGTTGATTATGCAAACATGACTGGACTCCTGAGTAGGAACAGGGAGCTTACTAAAAGCTATGTTTATGCGTCTGTAGAAGATACAACAAAGATAAGAAGGGTCCAAATTACCCTTTACTTGCTTATCGATTTTACAAACGTTCCCGAACTTCGGGATACAAAGACCAACCACTTGTGGTCTGAACGTAAAAGAATATAAGACTATTAACTAACTAAAATTTAAATAAGAGCTAACTTTTAATATTTTACACAGATGACTAGCACTAAGACTAGCCTTTTAAGTTACTACGTCTGTAGTACACAAACAGCGGAAAACTGCAATACGTCTTTAACTTTCAAGAGGATTAAACCTCTGGCCTTAAAGGCGGGCAGTAACTGATGGCAAGCTCGCGTGAAGCTTCGTAGCAAGAGGGCTCTCTCTCTCTCTCCTTCCACTCTTGGCAAAAAGCCACAACTTAAATACTTAAGCGTTAGCAAGTACAATTTGCATAAACATATTCACGCGTTAATTCTGGTCGGAAGTGGAAAATAGGAGATGATAGTAAAGTTTTAAAATAAAATAAACGTTAGTTAAACTTAAGATCCTTACAACCTTATTATATTAAAGTATTTGCATTTAGAAACAGAATTAAAAGCAGAAGATATTGCAGCTATTTTGTTTCAAAAAGAACTGGATGACAGAAATCAATGTTTTTTTTAATTACAGTGCAAAATATAAAGTATAAAGTTTGATAAATCAAACTTAGTTGCCATTTTACACGAAACATCACATCTCGAATTTTAAAATATTATTTACTTAAAATATTTATGCCCAATTTTTAAAAATAAATTTATTACTTACTTATTTTTCCTAACGTTTGCTACTTTGAAATTACTTCCTAATTTTACTAGTATAATTGTAGGAATAAAGAGATATGCCATATTTTTACTCTTCTTATTAGAAACATTTTCCTTAGTAGATTCCAAAAAGCCTTAAATAGCATAACTTCATTAGGCATATCGATAATCACCATCATTGGTTATCTTATTATTCATCTTCTCTCACACGATAATCTCCACAAAATATGAAAATTATCCAGAACTTACCAGAACCAGAATGGTCATCTTAGAGAGAGTTAATGCCAGTTTCAAGACCATAGCTATTAAAATTTAAAGACGCTACTGGCCAATTGGCCAAAGCTGTTGAACTCAATGGACTCGGACGCTAGTGAAAGATCTGTCTACATAGGCGTTTTTACGGTTTTTCTCCATGGGTAAAACGAATATGAGTTGGTTTTCTTTAGAAAGTCCTCAACAAAGGCGCCTTTATGCTTAGATAAGTACTCGAAGATTATCAGATAAACAAGTCACTAAAATTTTTAAATTTCTAAATAAACACTTTTTCTTAGACTTTAACTTTCTAGATCTTTTGACTTTTTAGATCCTCACCAATTCTTGTATGGTCAGTTTCTTTACCGATGTTTAAACATTCTGCAGGCATTCTAATCTTTAATCGACAGTCTTGATTTAACGTAGCACGGACAGCTTCGATGTTCAGGCCAATTCGGGCTTATGCGAGGACATCCCTTTCTTTCGTCATCTTTTTTGTCACCTCTACTATTTCGAAATCTATCAAAACACAAAAGTATGTTGAAATGCAACAAACGCTTTTCACCGAACACATTCTGCTTCATTTCATAAGTTTCGTTCGCAGTTCTGCCACTTTAAGACAAAGCTTTATCGCACATCTCTGTTGCAAACACGATTCCATTATTAACACAAATAACATTCAAACACCAAACGATCATTTTCTCCTTAGCAACTCAACTCATTCTAATGCAATTAGCAGACTAGAATCAAAATATTTTTCATGACATCGTTCCATTTGTTGCAAACTGATACAGCTATTCAGATAGTTAATGTATTCAATCAGTCTTAAAGCCTTTTAGCCAGACCTTGTGTAACTATTTGGTCAACTGAACTTTTGTTAGCAACAATCCTTTAATCTGTTACTATTCAGGTCTCTACAAAAGGATTAGTGTCTATTTGTTGCGTTTAGCATTCTTCAAAGGAAATCATCGATAAGAAAGAGTTATATGCCTTAATAAAACAGCTGCCCGAACCATTTATAATTATGGGAAAATTAAAGGCCATAGCCAAATCTGGGGAAGTACAGATTCAATTACTCGAGATGAACAAATTGAACAAAGGATCAAAAATCATTAGCTTTGTCTTGTTGATAATGTACAGCTTCCTTAACTCCAGGAGGCTTTAAGAACCTTCCACCCTACTGATCTTGCCGTTTATTCATAATCTGTTTACTTTTTATATATTTAGTGCTGAAAATCTTTATTTCCATAATCATCATATTTCCATTTTTGTGTCTTCCTACAGGAGAAGTAAATCCCATGATAAAATCTACGGTTTACATTTGATGGGATAATCTCTAGAAGCTCTTCTATTCATTTGAGGAGTTCATGAAATAAACAGTGAACAATGTGTTTGTCGATTATGCATTGAAGGCCGTAGAAGATGCGCTACTTTGTTCACTCATAGCCATATGACAGGCTTCGCCTGCTAGGTGGGCTCGGAGCCAGTACTAAGAACTAACCCTACTTTGTCAAACATTATACACTTCAAAAGAGATCAAGAAAAATGCAAATAAAGCATCACAGAAGAGATAGAGGCATCTGCGAATACCCTATGTGTCATCAATATCATCCTCTATACCATGTAAATGAATATAGGAAAAGTTTCAGGAAAATGTACGGAAGATGCAAGGCTATACGCTCTCCATTCTAGAAAAAAGCTGACCAAATGATGGGCATTACGAAAGAAATGGTAGGCTCCTGAAGAAAGCTTTGTTGCGATTCCCAGTGGCAGTAATTAGTCTCCCCTTTCCAGCATTTCTTCTCTCAAGCTACATGAGAAGCAGCTCCGGCTGGTTGGAGGTGTTTCCATATGCTGTGCTTCAGAGTGCTATAACCACGTAGTGCAATTTCTAGGCTATGATGTGGGTCCAATAAATGGTAAATTTTGGAAATTCTTTGTGGAGATTTTATTATCGTTCTGCAACCACTTTTCCTCCACTTAAATGTTTTCCATATACCAGGCACAAGATAAGCGGTCCATCATCTAATTTCTTTTTTGTTATAAAACATCTTATTCCACAGCGTTCCACACTTCCTATAGCTCCTTAGCAGTGTAAGTAGCGTAGTCTTAAAAACACATTTCACTGCAAGGCAAATAACCCAAACTTCGTATTCCTTTCTTTACCTTCCCAGAGGAGTATGCAACGTGTGTAGAATAACTGTATAATATTTGCATTGAGATCGTCCACACGAAAACAATTTTTGCCAAGTTACGTCCTCGATTAAATTAAAAGCATTTAAAAAAACTTTTGGACAGCTGCTATATCAAATCCCTCACAGCCGCCACAACAGCTACTTCTGCCACAGAAGAATAAGAGAACCTAATAACATATAATCCCCATACAGCAACTTAGCTGCCTTGCCGTCTCTACAGTACACTGAAGCCCTCGAATCACAGCTTAATCTAGCATTCTTGGTTTACCATAAGACGAACAATCAAATGCGCATTAAACTCACAATCATAGCTCAAATTCATAATCTGAGGATAAAAATCATGACAGTGAGAACAAGGTTTCACTGTGGAATGCAAAGCAATGGAGGATATAAAGAAAACTGAGAAGGTAAAAGAAGTGGCAACGAAAACTTCCACTGGCCAGATGCACAATCCACGACGTCAGCCACTGACCATAAAAATGAGACACGGAAAATCTATGCTCAGAACTTATCCATAGCTGATACGAAGCTACTTTGATTGAACTGATGATCAAGAACAACAATATTAAGTGAAAGGGGAATACCAGCAAACAACATTCTATGCTATTATGTAGCATCGTCGTATCGTCATCGACTGGCATGCATACCGCGTTATAATGTCCTTTGAAACCGAAAGGTCGTACAGCTTCCAGGAGTTCGAGCATATGCAACACTAAATTATGCTGCTCAAATGACTTTGGCTGGCACAAGGTACACAACTACAAAGCAACACAACCGTATTATATCAACTGGTAGAGAGCAATCACAGAACAAGCAGCTTTCTTTCAACAACACATCCGCTCTACTCTATCTCATGCACTATATACGGTCACAACATCAAGCGGTTACAGCGTATTACAACATATTAATATCGCTATAATCACCACATCGAAAACTGATTACATTCGATGTGTCCAACTAAATCTACAGCGGGCATAGGCAGCTACAGCACATGCATTCATAAAAGAGACATATATAATCTCGGCGTAAGAGTCATATTTTAAAAATAACAAAGAATTCAGTTTTTCTGCAATGGAACATCTACCAGTGCATCGACAGTACCCTGAGACAAGACCAAGAGCAGCGATTATCTGTTAGAAGCTACAAAGCATTTTGTTCCGCCTTTCTGCATGTTTCGTAGTGTAACTTTTACGCACTCCGCGCTTACTCGAGAGATCCAGCGTTCGAGTCCCGGTGAGGGCATAGCTCATTTTTCCCAACCTAATGACTCTGCAAAGCAAACGGATCTCCACTCAGTATTATGACAGACTGAGATCATTTAGCTATACTGCTGGAAATATACTATCTTACAGTAGTTACTATCTCTATATACTCACCTTATACAGAAACAGATACTGCTCTTAATTTCATCGGCAGTCTTAATGCAAGATGCTCATCCCATAATTACGATTCAAATTAATGCTCCTCCCAGTTAAAAATGTACGCAGGAAACTATAGATACACAGTACAAGCTAGGGATACGAAAATAAAGTGATCCCTGGTACTTTGTTGTATCACTGAATTTCAATATACAAAGAAAATTTTATAATTAATGTAGCATTCTGTTAAGAAGTTAGCAAAATTGTATTGTATGTGCGCCACACGTTCCCTCAGAAGAGTAAATTGAGGAGGCGAACTTGAGCAGTTGATGAAAAAAAAATTCGTCGAAATGCGATCTCTTTAGGAACAGAGAAATTTAAAGGTAAATTTTTAATGAACTTATCTTATGGAGAACATTTGGACAGCATGCCCTGTTCGAGAAGGCTAAGCCAAAATAAAGACGCAAATGTCCACGAAGAATGCCATGAAGTGCTTTTAGCATTTCTTTTAGCATGCGCTCTACACAGCGCTTAAATTGAGCGGGAGTCCACCAGAGCCCGGCTGCGGTGCTTTTCAGTTTCTGGGGTAAATCGCAATTCTAGTAGAAGCGCACAGGAGCCCTAAATAAAACGGCTATGGTATTTCTTGCATGTAAATGAAACACAGTTTCAGAAGACAAATTTAATTTCAAAAAATAAATATGCTTATTATAACTTCCTTAAATAACTTATTATAACTATATATAACCTATTATAACTTCCGAATGCATGCCTGTCTTTCTCTGGGAAACAGTTTGACGGAGGTTAAGACTTTTAAAGAAGGATAAGTCCCCATCCCCATGTCAAGGGCTTATTCTCCAAGTAGTGCAATGCATTTATGACAGCGAGTAAAATATTTTGGTCCCGAGAGTATAAAACTGATTACCTTGGGCGTTTACATCCAGCTAAGCCTTCTCCCTGCAAAGTTCCCGTAGACTTGAAATGTATAAGCCGGACAAACACGGAAGACAAAAATTATCTCTTGTGAAGACCTTGCCTTTGTTGTCATGTTGTTATCGGATCGAATTTGGTGAAATTTGTCAATTCAATCGCATTCTGCTTGACAGCTAGAATTATATCGTCGGACATCGCGGTCAGAAAGCGTTGGACTCCTCTCGCTTTGGTTTCGAAGCTACTCTTCTCCATTAAAATTTATTTCCATATTCTCATATTATTTCTTAGCATTCCCTGTATTCTCATTAGTATAGCTTTAATTTTTTTACTTTTTTTCATTGGAGTGCTGGAAAAAAAATTTTTTTTTCCTCTCATCTCTTTAAATTGTATATTATACCGTATATTCAGGACTTAAATTCAGCTGAACGCTGGCTGAGTTATTTTTTAGTTTTTGAATAAAATTGTAAGTCCAGCCGGAGCCCCAAATAAGACGATGTCCGATATTTTATTTCTTTTATTTAACTATTTATGATGAATTTAATAATTTATATCTTTATATTTTATTAAATTTGAACTTAATTATTTTATTAAATTTGAATTAATTATTTAATTATTAGTTATTTTATTATTTTATTTTTTTCCTTCCTTCCTCGCGACCTTTCATATAGCTCAGACACTTTTAATTTTAGAAATTAGGCCCTGGCTCTACATTTTGTCACGATTAAGTTAGCCTCCTTTCATCTCTTTCATAATTATTTCATTTGATTTTTATCTTTCTAAAAGTGAGTGACTAAAAAGTTAACATTTAATTAAATTTTCA
>KK112882.1:18477-52414 GCA_000611955.2 Stegodyphus mimosarum
CCATTAATTTAAATAAAATATTATTACATTAAGTTATCTTTTTATACTTATATATATATATATATATATATATATATATATATAAGTATTTTATGTATATATATATACATAAAATAAAGTTCTTAATATTATTTCAAATAGTGCATTCAACTAGTGATAGTTAACGCGATCATTTCCCCTTCAATTCCTAAAAAAATCAATCTGCTTATAAAAAGTTGCTTTAATCTGTATCATATTTAAATTAATCTATTTCGTATGATAGCTGCATAATACTAGTGATGCAGATAACTTACAATACGCTTCAGTCTACAATGATTTGAAATTTACAACCCGAAACTTAAAATTAACGAATCACCATAAAGGTTAAATCTGAATCATTTTGAAACGAGTTCATTTTTCACTGCATTTTCTCTCGCTTCTCTGCAATCAATTCGGTTACCGGTCAATAATTCGGTCAATAAATGAAGCAAGTCAAACTAATCCATGAACCAAAAATAAATCCGCGCTAAAGGGAGGAATAAATATTTAATAGTAATTATACTTAGTGGGAACTATAATCGGAAAAGATCTTTACCAAGCATCTAGAACTTGTGATACATTAATATAAAGCGAAAGTTTAGAAATTTCATCAAAATTGACTTTCCATTTTATTTTGAAGTATCGAGTTCTAGATATTGAGAAAATTTTACAGTATTTATTTTCCTCTTCTAATCTATATCTCTAACGTATTTTTACATGTTTTTTACATAACTCTAAATTATTATATTTAATAAATGCAAGCAAAGAAAGGTTTCCGCTATTCTTATATGATGGCTATGTTTAATTTCTTCGCAGTTTTAGATCCATGTGAGTTTAATCGTGTCGTAGTCCTTTGATGCAATTCGAAATCTTCTCACCCCTCAATTGTTAAATACTTCACTCGAGCTAAATACTTTTGGGATAAAGCTTTTAAGTTTGCTTTATTGTAAACTAAGGCTATTCTCGGTTCTCGGTTTAATAAAAGAGCACTTCGACTAAAGCAGATTTGTTTTTGCATAAGAAGAAAAATACACATGCGCATGCAAATTACTCTAGCATTTGAACTAACAATGCAATCACGAATACAATTTAGAGTTGGAATAATTATCAATTGCAAACTGTTGATGTAGAATGAAATAATTTTTCCCTAATGTACACGAAAAATTTGAAAGTTAGTGTATGAAAAAACGTATTTTATAGTTTTAAATAATCTTATAAACGTTTTAAGTCATATGTGACTAATGTAAGTGTTAAACAATTGTTACTTTAATTCACAAAACGATCTGATACATTTTGAAATTCCAAAACATCGACGAGTCGAAAAATTTTAAAGGACTGAAAATTACAGATTTTTAACACACTTTTATCTTATCTATTTAACTTTAAATTTACGCCTCTTTCACCGTCGCTTAATTTTATTCATTCATTCATTATGGGTGGAGAAAATGAGGATAAATAAAAATCAAAGCATTTATCTCTGTAAACGCTGCAAAAGATTTAGGTTTATTGTTGCGGTTTCTAAGTACTACTAATAGATGGCAGCACCTCACATTTGTTATTTGCTCCTTTAGAAAAACTTTTGTGTTTCGGAAATTATTACTTCCAAGACGACAGGCCTTACGCCCAGACGCCCATAGAAACGAACTTTTAGTTCTAAGACACGAGTTGAAGTTTTAATACATGGGATGTAGTTTGTATTTCTAGACAACAAAGCATTTATTCTCAAATATAAAATTCAAATTTTCATTTTTAGAAATTACGCTTTTAGACTTGTTTTCACTTGCAGATTTAAAACTATTTGCTACAATATTTTTTTTTTAATTTCTTGTATATTGCCAAATATATTGCTGAACATTAAATAATGAAATTTTTTCATGTATCAGAATTTTTAAAAAATGAAAATTACTCTTCGTACTAGAATTCCTAATTTAATTTCGCTTGGAATTTATAACGCTTATGTGTAGGAAAGTGGATCTAGCGAATCCCTTATTGAATATCGCAAAGTTGCAAATAAAATATGTTTGGGAATAATTATTTGTTGTGTTAGAATTGAAAATAATTACTCTTTGTGTTGTAATGCTTTTGTTTAGGGAAGTGGATCCGGCGAATCTCGTACTGAAATGGCGAAATTTCAAATAAAAATACATTTGGAAATAATTTTTAAAAACTTTTGAAAAGTGTCTTCAAGAGAAAAAATGCTGTAACTCATTAGAAAATGATATCCTTATCCATGCCCGCACCAAGCCTAATCGGCGGCGTCGTGCAAATGTCTAGCGAGCGCCTGTGTGTAGTGACGATAGTAAAGGAACATTGCTTATGGTCAACATTTAAAATGAAGCAGTATTAGCATAATAATATGAAAAACGAGAAAAAAATACATTTTATCTTTTAATGTGTCTAAATATGCAAACATTTTGTGCTTTGTTAAAACCGACATTCAAGCATATTTATTGAAGAATGATACATATATTTAAGCTATAAAAAGCCGCCCAACGGGCATAGTGGTTAGCGTTGATGACTGTCGTCACGAAGGGGCCGGATTCGAATCCCGAAAAATTGCATGGATTTTTATAAATGTATGGTGTCCGTGCGGCATGGAGGTACTTTAAATATCCGACAAGCCGGAATCCCCTCGAAAGGTTGATGGTAGGGGGAGGAGGGTGCAAGACTCTCTGACCTGTCACCCGGGTCCATCAAAATTGGGGGCGAAACTGAGCTAAATCGCGCTGTCACCTGTAAGGCGCTCAAGGCTGTTGCCAACAGCAAGCGTATCTTGCGCTCCTTGCCACGATGAATTTCGTGGGCTTGGGCTGACCATAGGCCAGACGAGTGAGCATTAGTCAACAACAACAACATGTTATAAAAAAGTAACACTGCAAGAGAAGCGAAATAATATGCTAAACGCATTGCATACCAAATATATTGCTGAACATTATTTACTATCTTAAAATTAAAAACAAATTAATATATATATATCTAATAAGTTTGCGCAGAATAAATTGTTCGCAGCGTAGTTTACGATAAGGTTCAGACTGTGATAACAACAGGACACAAAAAATGCTCTAGGGCTGATATCTAGGGATATATCCAAAGTTCTTTTCTGCTCACCGCTATGTTGTTGACAACGATGCAGCTTAGAGTTTCAACCGGCAATGCTACATTTCTTCCAGAAGTTTGCAAAAACAGCAGTTCATGCATAAGATCTATGCTATTTATATCGCTTTGTTTTTTATCTGCTAATGCACTTTGCAGATTTTGACATACGAGTAAGTTGAGCTGATCTTGTAAATATTATGTGAACGAAAATATATGATGCCGATGCGTATGTAAGGGTACAGCGGGCGCCGTAGACGCGTTCAACAAATTGCTTATTCTTTATTTTGTTCTACTGTTGCAATCTTAGTAATTTGAGCAACATTTATCTTTTTTTTGTGTGTGTGTGTGTGTGTGTGTGTGTGTGTGTGTGTGTGTGTGTGTGTGTGTGTGTGTGTGTGTGTGTGTGCTCCTTGTTATTGTTATTCTACATGAAAAAAAAGGTACGTGCAGTTAAGTGTTATGCGTGCGTGCGTGCGTGTGCGTGTGTGTGTTTGCTTCTTGTTATTGTTATTCTACATGAAAAAAAAAGGTACGTGCAGTTAAGTGTTATTATGTTAAACTTAGGTAGTTTTTTGATTCAGAAAAGCGACGATTTGAGCATAATTACTCGAAAAATGTTTTTTTTTTTTTTTTTTTTAATATTACATGAACCATTTGTTTATTAAACTAAAAATTATTATCTTTCGAGTAGAAAGGATTGACATATTTACGGAGTACTACTGAATTTAAAATTTACCATATTGAGATTAGGAGTGAAGTAAATACACACAAGGTATTCTGAAATCAAAAATTGGCCATTTTTCAATTTTTAACTATACGGAAAACCGAAGGAAAATGTTCGTTATTTTCATTACGTCTTAAATACATACAATACATACTTTAAATTTTATTTATTGAAGTTAATAAACAAAAGAGTACCACCACCTCCTTGAATTATTTAGTATTGATCTAATAATTCATATATTTGTCGAATCTTGCCAAACAATTAAAGGCTTATTCCGATTTCTTAGAATGAGTACGAAAGAATAAACCTGTTAATTCGAAATTTCAAATTTTATTAAAAAAAGAGAGTAAGCATCGGCGAGATGCATTGAAAGAATTATATATTCCATTCAGTTTTTAGCCAAACAAAACTTAGTCTTCCGTGGTTGCACTAACAAATTATTCGAAAGAAATAATAATTTTTTAAAGTGTATAGAAATGATCACAATATTTGACTCTATCATTCCTGTATATACACTCACTTCCAAAAGTTAAGCACGGAGAGGAAAATGCTAATTTCTGGAAGCCAATTTCAGAGTTGAAGAGGATTCAATTCTTTGCAGAGGTAGATGGAAGTATGCAATTACGTTAGGTAACAGCCAATCGCGCTTTCATGTCAAGAAATATGCAAAAAAAAGCAGTCTTATAAGAAGCCAGCTTTATGAAGGGTTACAGAAGTTGATTGTAAGTGCTGATAGAAGGTGTTTAAAACTTTCGTACAATTTGTTTTCAAGACATACGTGTTTCTATGACTTCCAGAAGTAAATGGAAGATTCTGAGCGCTGGCGTGCTGTGGCGCGCACTGAAGCAGGACAGTCGATCACAGATGTTGCTCTTTTCTTCGACGTTCATCATTCTGTAACTTCACGTTTATGGAAGCAATTCCAAAACACACACACAGTTGTCTGAAGGCCCGTAGCTGGTCGCCCAAAGGTTATAACCCCGCGGAAGATCGATATATTGCTATTGTAGCCAAGCGGAATCGCAGAGCGACCTCTATGGCATCTATGGTTACAGCGTTCATTGGTAAGGCGATATCTGGAACTACTGTACGCCGAAGATTACATATGAGTGGACTGTACACCCGGGTACCTCGAGTTTGTGTTCTTCTGTCCATCCAATCAAAATTGATACGATTACAGTGGTGCCGGGAACATGTCAATTGGAATATGTCTGACTGGGGCAATGTCATGTTTACTGATGAGTCAAGATTTACTCTGGAGTCACATGATAAGCGTATAAGGATATGGCGTGAACAACGAACATGCAATCAATCCCAAAACATCAACGAACATCACGCATTCCGAGGGGAAGCATTATGGTGTGGGCAGGGATTGTATTAGGATACCGCACCGACCTGCACATCTTTAAACGGGGTTCTTTGACGGTTGTCCGGTATCGAGATGAAGTCCTAGAACCCATTATAAGATTGTACGCTACAGCAGTTGGCCCTACTTTTGTTTTAATGGACGATAACGCACGTCCCCATAGAGCTGACATCGTCGATGACTACATGGATAGTGAAGGGATTGCGCGTATGGCGTGACCAGCATATTCACCCGACCTTAATCCCATTGAAAATCTTTGAGATGCTCTCGGCCGTGCTGTATCTTCACGTTTCTCACCTCCAGCACTCTTATTGAGCTGGAAACTGCTCTACAAGAAGAACGGCAATTGTTTAATTCTGCGGTGGTTGACCGCCTAATTGAAAGCATGGTCACAAGGTGTAAACTTTGTATACAGATGAGGAGGAATCACATACCCTATTAATGTCCTTTTTTTTCATTTTATGTTGTTAATTTTCACTTTATACATAACTCTGTTTAAGTCTCCAATATGTCATTATCTGATAACTTACAAAAATTTAATATTGTTTTCATTTCTGTATATAATTATTGATTTTGTTTTATGTATAAATATATATGCTACTTTCCTGCCGAATTTTGTGTCAATCAAAGTAGTATTTGTTGATTTTTTTGCATTTTACATCTTCGTGCTTAACTTTTGGAAATGGGTGTATTAATAAAATTCCAACTAAAAAAAATATGCTTTATTACCTTGCAGATAAAATTCAAAATAAAATCATTAGCTTATTATAGGATAATACAAAGAAAATTATTTTAAATAAGGGCCAACAGGCAAAGCATTTTTCTAATTTACTTAATTGTACCCCTGATGCCAGCCATCAAGAGCAGATACCAATTTATATGAAGTATCTGAATTTAGAAAATACAAACATGAGTGTTGAAGAAAGGTTTGGTAGTACTTTGCATTGCAACACCGGTGGAAGATGATAATGTTCTTATTAAAGACTTTAGAGAAAAATTTAGATATTATTAATTTACGCGGCTAAGAATACGACAGTGGCTCAAACATTGGAGCTAAATAATTTTCGAATAATTATGTTCAAATCATTGCTTCTCCGAATTAAAAAGTTAACCTAAGTTTATCATAATATGTAACTGCACTTACCTTTTTTATGTATAGAAAAGCAATAGCAACAAGCAATCATAAAAAACGTAAATATTGCACAAATTACTGCGTTTGCAAGAGTAGACACAAAATAAGGATTAAGCAATTTGTCGATACCCTTACATACGCATCTACATCAAGTATTTGCACGTTCAAATAAGACAGAAGAGAACACCAGAGTTCGAACTCCTGCCCTGGTTATAACTTTTGGTCAAATAAGACATTGTGCTAGGAGGAAAGGGCACTCAGAGCTGACAAGCTTCAGGCTGCCTTAACACAGTTAAACGCCCCAACCCCTAAAGGCGATGCAAGAGGCCGCTAACCTACCGGTCGAGCAGACGAGCCAAGACTAAGCTGAGTCGACAGGAATACTCAGCAACTCAATTCCATGTCCCTGTTCATGAGGGATGGTAAAAACATCTGCCATCAACAGGGGTCCCAACCCTGGACATCAGAAAGAAGTCACTTAAACACTGTCAGACAGACCTGGCCACCATTCCGTTCTCCAACACTACGTCATGGTATACAGATGTCGGCTTTAGGCGCTCCCAGAAGGATATGAATATGCAGTTTTGAAGCCGCAAGCGCACCGGAAACCTCAAGCAATTTAAAGGCTCGCTGAATTCGCCAATTCCATGGACGGGGGTGTTTCACCCCGGACAAGATTAATATCTGATTATATAGCTCCATCACAGCCAACGTAACGGACAAGACAGTACTATACGATCTCTGACGAGCCTGAAACAACCATCGCCAGCGATGGCTCTAGTCTTGTGGAGACTGATTTTAAACACCCGTGGCCGAGATTGCCTAGGTACAGATCCAAATCAGTAGCTTCCTAGGTTTTAGCTGAGTCGAATCCCGGAGGGGCATTCCAATAAGAGAAGAATTTTCCTGTTCAGACAGGCAGCGAGACGAAGTGCTTGTTTTGATGATTGCCCAGCGCCTTTTTGAATCGGCAACGTCGTGTACCGCATGACCTTGCACCTACTGTTGGCGCGGGTCTGTCCTTATGAGGATTATAAGATTATTGCTGCGTTTCCATAAAATTCTTTTAGCATAGCGCATGTTAGCTCGGCTATATAACAGCAGAATAAATAAACTTTACACTGAGAATCGTTGTGCATTACTTATTGACAAAATATAATACCGCGGCATTAATGTAAAAACACATAAATGATCCGTATCGATTTATTTGAAAAAGAAGGTGGATGGATGTCACCCGTACTAAAGAGAACTTTTTTATATTTCATATTCTCAGAGTATTAGAGTTTGAAAAAGGAGGTAAAATTTCTTTTAAAAAAAATCAGTGTAATATCCCATATTTTTCAAGATTATTCTTTAGACGTTTTAAGCGTTTGTTAGATAACTGATCAAGATAACGATCGGAGAACCAATCAAGACATCCAAAGTCAGAAAATATTCGACTGCCACTTGAGTATTAATGGATCTAGATAGGCATAGCTGCAGTAGTCATCAGTTGGGCAGCATGATAGTGGAGGTTTTGGTGGAAAAACTTTAAAATTGCCTAATGTATACAATAGATACTGAGGCAGTGAAGATACGCCGAAGGAGAGGCAGTTCGTTTACCATCTGAGAATAAATCATAATCTGTTTTCTGTAAACGAGCACCTAGTTTTTAAAGGGTCAAGGTTATTAAATCCACTTGACAAAACGGTGAATTTTTCGAATACGGCCCTCAAAAAATCTCTGTGCGACATAGCTTTAGTGAAAAGTACCTGCAATTGCATATTTAGGTCTATTAATAGGAATTAATCGTGTTAAATACATTTTTATGCAGTTAATTTGCATTGAACTTTTCTTTATTTCGCTTTTGACACTAAACTTGACTTCTGCAATGCGAGCAGGTGTGCTTGAGATCCTTCTCTTTCTTTGGAGTCATTTGTGACGGAAAAAGGATTGTCAGCTCATGCTGCTGCGAATTTGAAAACAAGGTTGGTGTTTCATAAGTAGTTTACTTTGTGGTATTTTTACACTAAAGCTGCACCTCCTCCGTTTTTGAGGCCACATCGATGTGTCTTGATTTCGTTCTCCATGTCTTCGGTTCGATACAAAAGGAAAAGAAAGATAGGGGACAACGATAGGAAAGCATTCTGATTTCACAAAATCCTCAAGAAACCCACTGCAGTGGGTTTTTATAATGCCCTTCTTTTTTTGGTGGGTTTTTAAAATGCCCTATAGTGGGGGAGTAACGCAGCCTAAGAAATTCCCTTCTTTTAGTGAATAAATTTTCATCAATTTTCAATGCTTTGTAGCCTGGTTTCTATATTTGAACGTAAGGACGAGAATATAAGAATGTAATACTAAGGAGCTGGTAGATACTTCTCTCATGTGAACCGTTTTGTTTTGATTCATCTGAAATAAGCTCCGATTAACAAAACTCAGTTGGTGTTAACACCTGATATCATAAGTCCATAATTTCTTTGATGTGATCTAAATGATCTTAATTTTTACACCACAAATAAATGAATCCTCAATAATGAAAATAATGCGCTATCGAACAAGGCATGTTCGTTTGCGAGAACATGCTTCTTTCCGGCAGGAACGAAATCCCAGGAATCCCAGGAACGAAAGCTGCCTAGTCATTTAGTCATTTCGGCAAGAAAATACGCCAGAACGGAGGGACAGGGGGAAGAAGAGTACCATATACCAATTGCTTAAAGAACTTATAAACTTTAAACATACTGTGTATAATTTGAACTCGGACTATTAATTCCTTCTATTTTTAGATGCTAGTAACACTTGACGTCCTTGTCCCCAAACCAGCCTGCAGAAACATTAGGTTTTTTTGAAGCAGGAATATTGAAAAATGAGCAACGCCTTCGCCGGGAATCGAACCACGGACCTTCCGGTTATGCGTCGAGCGTGCTGACCACTATACCACGAAGGCATGCAAAGAAGGCGGGATAAATACCTGATAAGCCTTGTTGCTGAAGGCTTACGAAGAATCCAAATGAAACCTTAAGATTAAAGAAATTTATTTTTAGTATTTAAACAATTAAATTAACGGACAAAAATTAAAAAATTGAAACTTTATTAATTAATTATGTTATTCAATTTTTTTATTACATGCTGAGCCATTAGGCACTACACGGAATGGGAGGGATATCCCGTTAAGGACTTTCTAAGGACTTTGGCTCGTAGCCACGTTACACATGGGTAAAGCCGCTAACTCAAACTATCAGTGTTCAACGACTTTAAACGATCAGCCGTTGGCGGATAATGTTACGCAATTTCATCTAAAATAACCACTTTAAGCCAAAAACTCGCCAGACGTTTAGAATCAAGTTAATTTCTACAAAAAGATGCGAAGCACTTTTGTGCTAAACATTTACGATTAACTAACTACTTTTAAAATTAATCCTCAGAGAAACTTGGAACATAAAATCGTATATTCTGGAAGAGCTATTCAAATATCAGAGCGAATAGCAAATAAAACAAACTTGCTAATATATGAAACTATCACAAATTCATGCCGCATGAACGCCTTTTTAATCAGATAAGTGTAAAACTTACTTTTCAAATCATTATCAAAATTTGTTTAATAAAAAATGGACTTAAATTTTTAACATAATATTCGAAAGACAGACTTAACAAATGTTTCCAGCAAGTAACCCCGCACTAATTTCTTATTTCCCCAGGACACGAAATAGTAAAATAGTGAATATCAAAACACTTTAAGGTTTTAAAAAATTCCTAATATGTACAGTGTATCATGATCACAAACATTATGTATAGCTATTAAACTAGTTTATTACTCAAATTCATTAAAATGCAAAAGAAAAAAACCGCTAGTAGCACGTATAAAACCGCTGCCCTGTTTGGTACCATAAGATAATACTGAAGCAAGTTTTTGGAGCCAAATCTTAAAACCAACAGAAATAAAATCAATTTTTTTATGAATCAATTCAAAACGAAAGTTGAATATTGCAAGAAAGGAAAATTTTACGCTCTATGATGCATTATGGCATAAATATATCACATTAACTTCCAGCATTTTTACTCAGTAGTTGTAAAAGCAGATTGTTAACCACATATAAATTAAATCCTGGACAATTTCTGAGATTTTTACTCTCCGACAGCTAGAAATCATTTCATCAACCTGCAGCACGACGTTATCAATATTCAGGCTTACTGTCGGGGAAGCGGTAAAGTCTCTCAAACTGGCGACTCAACACTGTTTCAAATCCCAGCAAACGAGCTAATTCTATGAGTGTTTTTATGGTGTCCTCAGGTATAACGACATACGCGTCAGTTCTCCCTTAGAAATTCTTCCACGAATTCATCCAACCTCTTACGCAGATAGCCCTTGCCTACTTTGCCCTAATAAAATAAATCACATGAAATCAGATCTGTTATAAACGTTCATGGTTTGATAAAATCTCAAAAGTAAGATTTTTATAAAAAATAATAAAAATAACGGACTTGCCTTGATTTGTGAGAAAATAATGTCTCAGACCTTCCAGGTGGCGGTGTCCTATCCAGGCAACATACGAGAATGAAAAGTATACAGTATTCAAGAAGTTGCATAATGAAGTAGGCAGTTAAGCTATGTGTAAGTGAGAGGTAAAACCGCATGTCAGGTGACAAATCCTTCTTGCCGTAGAAAATGTGTAGCATATGGACGAATGAAAAAAATCTACTATTAAGATTTCGTAATTTAGAAGCGCAGCGAAGCTTGAAGTAGTATTAGCTAGTGCCTTGTTATGTAATTTCATATTAAGCTTATTTAGATATTCCTATATCGTGTCAGTTTGTAAATTATGGTCAAATTTCATTTCGCATGAAGTAAGGGACACCCGTGATAATCTGCAACAACTTGTTTTGCCGGACTTAATATTTCTTCATTTCATTTTCTTTCACACTTGCCTGTTGACTCGTAAATAAAGGCCGTACGGATGATAGATTTATAAAGTCTTAATTCACATGCAAAGACTGAGTCCTGAGTCCCTTGGGAGTAATGGGAAAAGTTTGCGAATGATACCGTATGAATTTTCATGTACACTGTTAATGTGCGTAACCAAGTGAATGTTTTGATTTGTTCAATCAAACTCTTAAGTATTTAGCCGAATGTACTAGCGGGACTTTCTTTCAGAAGAGAATCATTTTATAGTCCAATTTATCTTGAGCTTCGCACTTCCTGATAACTAAGATTTAAGATTTTTCTGGGTTGCATTTTATCTTCTATATCTGGCACCATTTTTCAATCTCAGGAACCTTATCCTGGATCCTTTCAAGACCTCAACCTTCTCTAGAGGGTAATGATAGCAGTGTCATCGGCACAGCAACAGTCATGGTTTTTAAAATTTTGTGAGATGTCATTTGCATAAATAAAGTAGAAGAATGGCTCAAGGATGGAACCTTGGGAGACACGAGCACGGATTGGGTCTGGAAAACAGATGTGATCGCCTTATCTCACTGAGAAAGAACAGTGTGTGTGAAGAAATGATGCGATGATTAGAAGCAGTTCCCACGGAAGATCCTTCTGTACAAGCTTGTGAATACGTCCTTTAGACCAGACGCGGTCAAAGGCTTTAGCCACGTCTTGCATAAGGATAGCTGCCCTAGATTTATTGTGTATTGCTGTTCCAATAAATTCTGAAATCCGTACTAACTGGTAAGTAGTTGAAAGGCTTCGTCGGAAGTGTTGGTCATTCGCGACTTGTGGAAAATATGGCTTTTTTTAATAGGTGATGCATTCAGTGATCTTTTAAGTCAATTATGTAGTACTAGATGAAGATAAATTTATGAGATCATTCGCTGCGCATGTGTTAGATGACCAAAAATTTGTTTTTTTTTTTAATTTTGAGAGTTTAGAAGTCTCTATCGGATTGTATATTTTGATTTTTCATGCGCATACTCGTCTTGTATATTTGATTTCACGCCTTCATTCTACACCTGTCACTAGTGTGGTAGTTACACTTCCGCTGTCCTTTAGTTTGATTAGTTTCATGTTTGCATATTTGAAATATTAACCCTGGAACTACATCTCAAAGTCAGCACTGTATCGGGACAAAGGTCTCCTATTCTTTGGGGCATTCACTTGACCAAACTTCAAGGTTATAGCCGTTTAGGTAACTCTTTTATTGAGTGTCGCTTAATCAGGCCATAGGCTTTTGCACCTAATCGGGATCTGCATTTGAGACTGTGGTTGAATGTGATATTGCTTTTGCTGCATACAGCTCGCTGATGCCTTTAAGATTTCAGCAATTTTGAAATGAATTTTTATGCAGATAAAGCGTTTGAGGTACAAAAATCATACTTGTTCCTTGATGGATCCTTGATTTTTTTATCTCGAAGCAAGTTTCCAGTTAACATGCTATTTTGTTGTCATGCTATGTTACACTTCATAATGTTATTACAATGAAACTGTTTTGGTAGGAAAGCATGGACATGAAATCTTCCTATGTGTGCATCAAACGTGTTCTGCTCTTCTATCCGGTTATAATGGCCCCTATACTTTGTTTTTTGAGACCTTTGCATATATATAAATATAATCTAATACTGTAAGTTTTTTTTAGAATAATACAGGCATAATACAGGCATAATTTCTCTTCTCTCTAATATTAATATTACTGTGTTTTGTGCTTTACTCTAAAGTTGAAGTATTTATGTTACCTAACCAGTTATTTATGTTACGTTTATCCTGCCTGGATGCAAATTTTAGCTCGCGTGGGAGAGTTTGAAATTGTTTTAGTGTTCTGCCTGCTGAAGGCCAGGTTACTAGTTGATATTCTACCATAACATGCCTGTCTCCAGTGTTGCTTAATTTTTACAGATTGCACTGCCACGCTGGTGTAGGTTAGAACGAACTTGCGAGATTAATTATCTTTGAATAGCCTTTGGCTAAATAAGACTCGGCTGTAATTTAAAATTCTAATTTTTTTATTTCACGTCATAATTGCTGGCTGGTTTTCTAAGGTCTTTATACACTATTAGTACAATTCAGTTTGCTTAGATCTACAAAGAAGTCTTGATTTCGTTTATGTTACCAAAACAAGTGAGTTTCTACAAAGTAACTAAATAATTACAATGTTTAATACTTATCTCTACATATAATAAAACAAAGAGTCTGTGTGTGTGTGTGTGTGTGTGTGTGTGTGTGTGTGTGTGTGAGGTGTGTGTGGTGTGTGTGTGTGTGTGTGCGTGTGTGTGTGCGTGCGTGCGTGCTTGCGTGCGCGCGTGTGCGCGTGTGTGCGTGTGCGTGTGTGTGTCTTTCGTTCGTGTTGCGAGTAAGCTAATAGGCCCAGGGCCACGAAATTTGGTACATAGGTGTATCTACACAAGAGCCAGTGCACCTCGAAGCGATTTTTTCGAAATTCGAATTTGATTCTTTTTTATTTTATGTTTTGTGACCAAATCGCGTCATTTTGAGACATAATGGGCTACAGGAAAGCGAAATTTCACTCTATACATTTCATTTTTACATCGTCGTGAAGCGTAGACACTTAGCTATTTTACGAATTTAAAATAAATTTCGTATTTCAATAAATCGATTAAATACGAATTTATTTAGGAAGGTGAGCTTAACACCTTTTCAGAGGAATTTTTTTTAAAAAAAACTTATTTTAAAAAATGGGCTGTTTATGTTCCTTTGATTTTTGGACACGTTGAACTTTAATCCTTTCGACTGCTTTTAAAAAAAGAATTTTGGAAAAATAATAATATTTTGTATTTTTTTTTAATTTTTTAAATGAAGCTTCCGAATACACTTCTTACATCTCAGATATTTTAAAATGTAGTTTTGGCAACAATTTTCCTTTCTTATTGTTGTTGATAGATTTTTGATGAAATTGCATCATTTTGAATAGTTTCATTCTTTTAAAAATTTCGGTTTGGCAACAATTTTTCATCGTATTTCTTATGTTACTGTTTTTAAGAGACTGAAAAGTTTAAGAAATTAAAAAGTTGTTTCTTTTTGCAACGGTAAATTGTTTAATTACTTTATTAGGATAATTAACATTTTACAAGGGATATTGTTTATTTCATTGTAATATTATGTTTTAATTATATATAATTTTAATTATAAAAAAGTTTTGCATGATATTTTTTAATCTGTTTAAGTTCTTAATCTGTTTATACCATTTGAGTTCTTAAGATTTTGCAAAGGGAAGTTGGTTAATTTATTTATTAGGATAAGTAATATTTGTATTAAGGGATACTGCATATTTCATTGTCATTTTTTATATGTATAATACATTTTTATTGATTTCTTTTTTGATAAAGTTGTTCTGCAGAGTAAAATTCTGCGCGAAATGTTTTGTTTTTTGAGTTTCTTTCATGTTATTTTTTGCTTATTTCACTGTTTGTAAGATATTGAAACGTTTTGCATGATTTTTTTGCATGAGCCAGTGCACCTCGAAGCGAGTTTTTCGAAATTCGAATTATTTTTTTTTTTTTTTAATTTTGTGTTTTCTGACGAAATCGCGTCCTTTTAAGACATAATGGGCTATAGCAAAGCGAGATTTTACTCTATTGAACAGTTTAAGAAATTGAAAGATTGTTTCTTTTTGCAAAGGTAAATTGTTTAATTAATTTATAGATCTATATTTAAAAGGGCGAGTCTTTCTGTGTGTGTAGGTGTCTTTCGTTCGTACTGCGCGTAAGCTAATAGACCCAGGCCTATGAAATCTGGTACACAAGATGCATCTAGACAAGATGAAATAGTATCAAATTGATAATTTTCTCTCATTATATGAACAACAATGGCACACAGCCATTGTTGCTGATATCAGCACGGAAAAATGAGGGCAATAATTCTGTGCTGTTTTTAAATTTAATGTTTCTCTTGGATACTGGACGTTTGTCTAGAGAAGGCAGCAGGAAGTTGGTTAATTTATTTATTAGGATGATTAATATTTGTATTAAGGGATATTGCTTATTTCATTGTATGCTTTTTATATGTAATGCATTTTCAACGTAATTTTTTTAACGTTGTTCTTTGTTTCTTTTTCGATAAAATTGTTATGCAGAGTAAAATTCTGTGCAGTTTTCAAATTTAATGTTTGGTGTTCTCTTTAGGCATTTTTCCGGTACACTTAAAAGCCAGACGAAGGCTGGCCGCGCAGCGGCTAGTAATATATAAAATACGTATATATTAATTAACTGCTTATGTTATCACTAAGTCCCTCGGTTACTGTTGGTGCCAGTGTAAAAATGTAAGTAAAGAAACGGTTAAGAGAAAACAAGCTATTATTTGTGCAGAAATAAACGCTTTTATGGAGACAGTTTTAATGGAAATTAAATCGTACTTAAGTTAGGGCAGATTGACAATACTTCATTACTCAGGGTACTTAGTCCTCGAATACAAAAATGTACTGAAACCAATTAGTAGAGTTTTGAAATCCGGCTGTAAGTTCTGTCTCTGTTAAAAATAATTTTTCAAAGTTAAAAAAGAATGGATAGCATGCACTTGTTTTCAGACACTTTTTGCGCATCAGAAGTGCCTTTTAAAGCGGCAGATTAATTTTCTTTTAAATGTAATTAGACCTATGGTATCATTTTCTATTATTTGCAACTTAACGTTGAAAAAACGTAATAATTTTTTCACAATTTCAAAACATATTTTGCTGTATTAGTGCAAATTTACAGTAAGCTAACTTCGTTTGCTTGTTACTCTAAAATAAAGTTTTGTTTAATTCACACAATACAGTTATTTCATAACTTTCGACTTGGAATACATGATCCAAGGTATCATCAATTAGTAAGCTACAATTGTAAAAAGACATAATTACTTAGATATTGATATTACTGTATACTGAAATAGTTACCACTCTAAACTTGTTATAAAGTTATTGCTCAAGACTGGATATCAAATAATCCAAGGAAACCTATCACTATATGCGAGGCTAGAACAAGATTGGCATATCTTTTCCAAAAGCATTTATGCCAGTGAACATCTCGGGTATTTTAAAACATCAGGATATTCCTTTTGAATTACAGGATCTTATCAGGTTATGATAAATTTACATCCTACATCATGCACCGTATGTCCTACTCTAAACTTCTAAATGTTTAGCATTGTTAAGAAACTTGTTGCACAAATAACTGCAGAGTACACTGCAGTTGATTGCTTTCGTCTCCGAATACCTTCATGACCTTTGACAGATTTGCTAAAACACCATCTCCAGTTCAAAAAATAAACAAAAAAAAAACATATAAAAAGGCAACAATATAAACCTAACTATATTCGACCTCACCCAAAACGTGCATCTGTAAAATAAATACTATATTTATACGTGTATTACCCTTCTTAATTTTCTTTTACGAAAATCGGGAGGAAAAATTATGTAATTAATTTAATTTCCGATGAACGAGGTTACAGTAAGCAGATAATAAATGATAAGTTTTTATGGATAAACTACTGATAACTACCACAACATTCTTTATTTAATGTATGCTCACAATTCATATTCTATTAAGGTTATTGCTTTGCTTAATTGTATGTTTTACTTTGGCCTGTCTCTCTTCTGTCTGGAATATTATACACATAATGATTCATTCAGTGTTACAAACCAGTTATTTTATTTTAATTTATTTTACTTTCTTTATAGCTTCTTATTTCTCTACCAGAATGTAAATTTCTAGTTGAGGTGTATTCAAATGAGGTAGAAGGAAGAGAGTATTCAAAGGAAGGCATTAGAGAGTAGAATCACAGAGATTTCCGCTTGGTGAAGGCCACGTGTACTAATTGATTTTCTTGAGAGCAGTGCTTTGCGGAGTTGCGTCAATCTCATCATTAGACTCTTCACGTCCCCTCTAGGTCAGAGCCAACTTGCGCGATTTGTTTCTGTGTACCAATTGCGCTAATATACACTGCAAAAAAATAAGGGACAGTCCTATATCTCCCATTCTACTAGCCCGATTAACGAAATTCAAACTGCGTTTTTCATGCCTCGAAAGAGTGACTTAGGACACGTATTAGATTTATATATAGCAGTGTTCTAATGTTGGTATTTTGACACAAAATCGGACTTTTTCTGAAATGACATGCCAATTGCTTTCCATATTTCGATTGTACGACTTAAATTATGCCTAAATATTAAATTTTATAAAATTTGGTGCGAAACTTGCGTATAGATACAAAAATGTATTTATGCGCCAAGAATTCATTTGGCGAACTTCTTAGTGTATGGCAACCAATTTTCCTTTCTCTTTTTACATTGTGCATGAGCGAGGAAAAAGTCACATCATTTCTACTTTCAAATAATTTTAACAAATTGCCTAAACCATTTTTGATATTATTACCGCTTTCAATAAATAGGCCAAATTTCAAAACGTGCCAGTATATAAATTCACGTATATCTTAGGAAATTTTGAACAAAAAACTCTAATTTTTTACAAGTATGCTTAGAAATACATCTACCTTAAAAAGTTTATAGATTATATTTCAAACTTTTTTTCGAAACATTTATAAAAATTATTTAAAAATACAAATTTTAAAAATAAATCTTAAAAAAGAGGGAATTTTTTTTGGAATGAACCTAAATTTTGAAATGTGAAAGGAAGAATCAAATAAGTTTAATAAAAAAAGAGATATTAACAAATATATGCCAAATTCAATCAACACTGAGGAGATAAAATTTTGAGAGCTAGTTAAGAATTACTCGTGCGATTTTTACAAAATTTGTCAGTTTGATATAATTTGAGTCGTAGAATCGAAATATGAAAAAAACTGACATTTTATTTTAGAAAAAGTCGGATTTTGTGCCAAAATACCTATATTAGAATAATGCTGTATATAAATATAATACATATCTTAAGTCACGCTTTCGAGACATGAAAAAACGCTAGTTAAATTTCGTCAATCGGCCCAGTAAAACAAGAGATATAGAACAGATCCCCCTTTTTTTGTGTAAGGTGTACATTTTCTAGCGAAGTCAAATTCATTACTTTTACTTTAAGTCATGTATGTTGGCTGCTGTGTAAGCAAGATCGGTGCCTTCTCTTAAACTTTTATTTGAGTTAACTAAAAGGGTCTTTTACATCCTCCTCAGTCTTTGTAGTACTTTATAAGACATAATGCACTTAAAGGTTTCGTACATTTGATTCTACCAAGGAACACGAAACTTCATATACATATTCTCCATTTTGTATTAAATGCTTTACATTTGTATATTACGTATTAAAAATTAATATTTATAATACATATTCAAGTGAGTAAATAAGCAATAAAAAGTAATTTGCATAATTTAATTACATTACTAAAGAATATCGTAGTGATCGTTAGTTGAAACCATACATGGTATGATTGTTGCACAATGCACATCGCACACGTGCTTCCAAACACTCTTACATCAAAGGGAAGCATCATTTATTTATATCTTAATTTATACATAATTGAAAATAAATTATTAAATTAACATTTTTAAAGAATAATTCACCAATCCTCTGAATAAAGGAGATTTCTGAAGGTCAAATTCGTTAGCACATCCTTGTGTGTGCAATTGCATAAAGCTTGTAAGTTCTTCAGAAGGGAGTAAAATGCATATCGAAGAGAGCGAAAATTCTGCTTGTATCGATATTCGCCTTATCTCTGCGAGTGAGCCGATGGCATATTTCCGACGTTGGGCAGCCAAGTTTCTTCACAAAATCATTAGCGGGTGCATTATTACTGACGGTCGCCATGTAGAGACTTTTTATTTCAGGAACAGACACGATGAGCCTCCTTAATATTACTTCAGCTACTGCGGCATCATTGGCATACAGTGGACCTAAGTGATGTACTCCTCGCCAAGTCTTCTTGATAACTCCGAACCCAACGCATTCACCATCTTTGGTTGCCACTAGTGATTCGGTGTCTTGTTCTTGAATCATGAATTTAATCGCCAGATCGCGTCTATAGCCCACGACGTTGCAATCATATTCGCAAATTAAAGGTAGATGAGCGTTTCGACAGTTTTCGATGTAAACACCTTTGGGAACCTCATCCGATAAATTTTCAGGGGAAAAGTTTTCATATATTTCGTTGACTAATAATTCCCATTTGTTTTCAACAATAGGAAATCCATATTTATCTCGATAAAGTTCCAATAGTCGTGGTACACAGTTCAGGGCTGCATTTCTTGCACCAATATGCTCGCTGCACGCAAGATATATCTGAAAATATAGCATTATAAAGTATATAAATATACAGTATTTTTTTAAGAATTCAAACTAAATTATTAATATTCTTCAATTGCAGTAAGCCATAGCTAATGCAATTAGCTCTGCTGCGCAGTTATTATTAAGGAACTGCGCAGTTAACGCAGTTAGCGTTAGTTAACTAGCTGCGCAGTTATTATTAAGAAACTGAGGAGAAGAAGGTATCATATTCAGTACATGTTACTTAAAACAGCACCCGCTTAGAATCTGAAAGACCATATTTTTCTCCATACACATATTGAATTTAAATGCCCAGTAAATGTATTAGAATAAATTAGTGTCATTTTTGCATAATGAAACTTGGCAACGTCAAAAACAAACGAGCGCTAAGCGATATGTTGGCGAGAGAAGATTCTACCTATGTTTTAATGCAGAAAAAAGCTAAAGACTTTGTGCTTGCAGTTATAATTGAGCTTCATGCTTTTTCAGCCATATTACCTTTACCTTTTTTTACGGAATATACTCCTACTATTTTTGTCTAATAGCTAAACCTGAATATATTTAAAACTTATAAAGAGTCTCTTCTAAGTTCTTTTTCGTATCACTTCAATTTAAATCTTTCTGAAAACTGTTAATTTTGATTTGTGTTCTATTTGAGTCAAGCAAACTTTCTAACTTTTTAAATAAAGATTTCATAGCTATTCTAACTTATGATTCTTTAATAAAACTGTTAAATAGAGGCTAGTGTACTTAAACGCCTTAACTACATTAAATGCACGACATATCAACATATATTTTAACTGATTATTAGCTCATAACTATTATAATTATTATCTTTAAAATATTATTTTTGGTTAGCCTACTTTCGAAGTTTGATTTTAAAATTTCATGATGTAATAACATCATCTATTATCCACTTGTTAGGGTTTAAAGATTTTTGCATTAATAATAAAATATCGATCATTTATATAATTCTATATGTGACACGTTCAATTGTTAGTCCAAAGGGGCAATTTGCCCAGAAAGACTATTAATTTCGTCTTGGAATTTCACGTTTGGCATTTAACGTTGATTTACTAAAAGCTTTGTTTCTCTTTACAAAGTGTTGCCACCAAATATTATCGCCCTGTATTATATTTAAAGAAATTAAAGAATGAAGAATCTGCATAAATGTATATATCTTTCTCGCATTGGGATAAAACAACGGTACCTAGAGCCATTGAATTTTGAATATTGGAAGTTTTCACCCGAATATGAACATCTGGAAGCCCAAATTTGAAATTTGGAATTTGTTTTATTATCGCCTTCGTATTTTGTGAAACTTTAACGAATTTTTGATTAACAAACTCAATGATTTCAAAGCAATCAATGGCAACGTTGTACAGAAAAACTATTTTTATTTCCAGTGCATGAGACTGTGTATCGGAAATTCTAAAGATATGCTCATTTTAAAATTATTTTGCGATATTGCACTTTAACTGAATTTTATGGTTTTAAGTGCGAAGAACATGTATTTAATAAATAAAGGTAACACACAAAATGTTAATAAAAACTCGTAATTTAAAATCTGAAACGTTTCAGATTTTTCTTTTTCATTTGTTGTTTCTTTTTTTTAAATAAAATTGTGAAAGTATTACCGAGGTCACTTAAGAAATGGTATCAGTCTGATTCCCATGCGAATATTCACTCAATTGTACTTGTATGTACCATAATGTATACAACTCACTTGTACCATAATGTATACAACATACACTATTGTAAATTAACAATAAAAGAGAGAACTATATGCAATTATTTAATCAATTTTCAAAGCTACTTCAGTATTTAGCAGAGATTGACATACAACCATGAACTGGAAAAGTATGTTTAAGTATAACAGCGCGGGGACTACGCTAGCTAGGCAAATATAAAAGCAAATTTTGACCAATACCTGAGCGCATATTTTAGCTTATCATTACAAAAAAGATGGGGCCTGATAGAGAGATACTGATCACTGATAAAACTTTCATTATACACTGGTGAACAAATTTATAACACACCTTTTGTGGTAATTCAAACTGGGTACCACAAATATTTTAAGTATTGATTCATACCTAATTTGTGAATCACTAAATATTTGGGAAGCATCTAGTCGTTGTTAAAAAGTTAAAAAATACGTTTTTGGGGAAAACATAAAACCTATCCTAAAATCTGTGAAAATCGTTTATAGGGTTATGTTCCTTGCAAGAAAAATCACAGTTGCCTAATTTCAGTTAAAATGTGTTTTCACAATCGCTTAGATGATGGAAAAAATAGAGAGCTGTCGGTCGGCTTGAGGCTGACCAACATCAAGTGGAGGTTGCCAGATGGTTGTAAATCTTTCAAATGGTGGCATAAAGATTACGGCACGTATTTCAAACTATATCATCACAGGACGTCCGTTCAAGGTCACCTGAGACCTACGACACCCGAATCAGACACACTATTCTTTGGCAGAGCAAGATCGATATGTGGAATTATATTGCGGACATCCTAGAAGAGTGGTGGTTAGAGAATTCTTTCAACGCTTTACTGATGCATCAGAAGCAACAATTTTCTAGCAACCGCATACAGACTCTTAGCAGAGCAAGCCATTACACCTGGCAACTAGAAGTGTGTTTATCCATCTCAAGAGGTTTCGAAAAAACATTTTTGTGTGAAATCAGCCGCGTTATTCTTGGACACAGCAAGATGTGATCCCGTCCTTTTCAGTAATTAGTTAAAATTGAGTACACATTCTCAATGAGGCTTCCTCTGAAGAGAGCGTGGACCCGTTGTCGGTCTTCCAAGAAAACGGAAATTGATTACTTCGGTGGAAGCAGGATCTCTGTGTAAAGAGATATCATGTTGGACGGATGCACACCACCGTAAAGCTTTGAGGCGAGCACGTCATTCCCCAGTATTATAGAGAAGGTGATCTTGAACCATATGTAAAACTGTTTTCGGCGAACTACTGGAAAAGACTTTATTTTTATGGACAATAACACGAGGCTACACTGGCCGACGATTTTCTTGTTAGTACTTAAGTCCCTCTAGGTATTTAAAATCCTTTCTTTTGGAAGAATGGGATTTGTTGCCACAAACTATGGTCAGTAATCTCTCCTATAATATGGGTATTATGTTATTATTAGCTGTTTCTTAGTATTGGATATCTGTATACAAACTTTCATTGCAGTAAATTCAATGTTTCGCAATGTCACATTTTTTGTATTTGTGTAACCTTAATTTTAGAAATTAGTATGCATTGCTTCTGTACTGAAATTAAGTCAGAGGATGTGACTTATTTTGTTTTCATTCAAACAGTATAGATATGATACTAAAAGGTATGTATCCTAGATTTTGTACAATAAATTACTGAAAATGTTCTCATTTCTATTTTAATATTTCCCATTAATTATATTTTCGGAGAAGAAAGTAAAACTCTGAATTTATCACGCACGTTTATGTTCAAATCTTTAAGCAGTACATTATAAATACTATGAAGTAACTGGAAACTAATATTACTCGCTGTCTGAAAGCATTGACGAATATTTAAAGCTTTAAATTATTATTTACTTAATATCTGATTATTTTGTTCTTAAGATTCAAGTTCAAGATCTTAAGTTCTTAAGATTCAATTTTGATTATTTTGTTCTACGTTCCCTAACAAGTAGTTTTTATTGATTCATAGAATAATAAATACATCTCTTTCTTTTAACATAAAATAAAACATTGATAAATAGCAGAGGACATCAACGAAAATATCAAAAAAAGCAGATCCATTACTTTGGCTTAGAGCTTGCAGTATCTAAAGAAACATAAGATTCCAAAGTATGCATTGCCTACTCCAGCCAAATTATAAAGAAAATCCTTATTATTGTTTAAGGTATTTTCCATTACTTTTATCAAATATTTTTCAAATGGAACAAAACTTATTTTATGTATAACAAAATAAATATATAAATAATATATGTACAAAAAGAAAAATACTCTTGATTAGATTATATAATGTACCCTTTTAATATTTAACGCTAGTTGTTTTCATATTACAGTTTGGATAAATATGGGATTGATCTTTTATTAAATACATATGTTTTCATTATTTATAACTTTTTCATATCAAAAATACGCTTTAAAAATTTCGCTTTGGGAAAACTTTAATGGAGTAGTCAAACGATAATTGTCAACAAAGCGACAATAAAAATAAATTTCATCTTTAAAAAAGTGAATAAATAGTTAGATTTAGTTACATTGTAAAGTTTATCCTAATTTTATTAACAGTTATTTTACGCATCTTTCCTATCTTTATAATTTCAGCTTACAATTTCCTACCAGAATGTAATTTCAGAA
Organism: Stegodyphus mimosarum; assembly: GCA_000611955.2. Lineage (NCBI taxonomy): Eukaryota > Metazoa > Arthropoda > Arachnida > Araneae > Eresidae > Stegodyphus > Stegodyphus mimosarum. The sequence goes on from KK112882.1 coordinate 42,277, forward strand.
ACGCAGTTAATGCAAATGAGTAAAGTGTAGTATTTAAATCTATGTTTCACCGATTTCGGGAGAGAGAGTCTGAGTTTCTGACTAACGCGTGTTTGCCTTTTGGCTACGTCTCTCTTAGATGTTGCTATGCTCGGCCGTACTTTAGGTCCTTGTTTGGCTTCGCTGAATTAAGATTTAGGGGCCAACTACTTAGAATCTTGATAGCTTCGGCTATATTCTTCAGTTAGCTTTGGTTAAGCTTAGTTAAGTTTAACTCCCTATTCATTTAAGTTCAAGCCCAAGTGGAGGCTTTGCTGTACGTTCCGAGTTAGGAACTGATTGTATTTATTCTGAGAAATAAAGGGTAGTTAACCCTTCTTAAGTCTTACTTCTCTGTTAACACACTTAAGCGATTATTCGCTTGTTAGTGTTTGTGGGGTTCAAGGATTGAACATTAAATTAAATAAGTAAAATCCCACAATATTTTTACTTCAACTTATAATAATGATAGTATTATTTATCAGAAAACCTTATTCGATTTAAAATTGTAAATTATGTGGTAATTTGAATATATATTTTCGTGATTTTTAATCTGTGTTCATGAACCATATTTTGACTTTCATTGGGTATTTTATAATCTTTTAACTCTGCATATGTTGATGACTCCACCATTTGTACCTGTCAAACAGCTAACGAAGAAATCGTTCAACAGAACTATAAGACGAATGAATCCGAAATACCTGTGTTTTTATTTATGTTCAAGAATATATGTAAAAAATGCATTTCCAACAGTCCGCTTAAGACAATTAAAGTACAATTAATAATTTCAAAAATTACGTGTATTGTTTTATATGATTTACGTTGAAAAGCCGCATACTTAAGCACTTGTTTGTTAACTATTTACTTAAAAGGCCATAAATATATTAATCCATAAACGCAATCTCAAATCATATGTCTTGAAATTTTGTTTTTTGCAGTCTCTTCCTTCTTATTCATGAAAGTCGTTATGCGGACGAAACCACATTTCGAACCGTAATATGTAGACATTTATTTTCAAATTCAAAAATGCTTTAATTAAGAGAAAATTCCATAATATTCAGTTCTTAAACGCATTATACCATACTTTATAAATACATTTGAATTATATTTACAACTGTATTTAGTTTACCATAATTTATATTTCTATATTCTAACCGTCTTAAAGACTCTGTACAGAGACTGCACAGAACAGGTACCTTCTCGAATTTTCTCTCACGACTCTAAACTTAAACATGTTTGAATTTTGAAATCAATTTTTTTTCGCTTCAAAGAATCTTGTGCCAGTCGGAGCATAACTTTGTAACTTTGTTCAATTTAAGAATATGAGACTATGAAATATTTATTTTTGAGGACTTAGATCAACGATTAGAGTCTGACTGCAAGCCTCTCCCTTGGCTGAGTTTTGCAGATAGCAGATGATTTCTACCGAAACAGTATTTGAACATTGTGCGAGTGATCATATCCTAGGATCAGTGGCTGTTTTGGATAATCTTAGTGTTAGTTCTTAAGTCAGTTTTGTTCAAAAGTCAGTTTCGTAAAAATTTAGAAATCTAACTTCTTATACGCCCATTTCTCCATATTGTATAACTTATACTCGTTTTATCATATAAAGTATATTGTATAGTATAATTTACACTCATTGTATCACATAAAACATAAGAAGTTTGACTCACCTGCGGCATAATTTGACCCTGATATTCAATTTTAAATGTCATGGTCAGGGGTCATGCACAAGTTAAAGAGAAAAGTGTTTGCATTCGTATGTAAATAAATACAAATAGCACTTTAGAAGAGAAGTTTCTTAAGTTACTAGATTATGTGACAGGCACTGATGTGCAGGCTGCATTGACCAATATAATTTTTTTTTTAAATCAGGACCTTACTTACAGGGCATAATAGAATTCGTACATAGAATACAGAGGTAGACTACAGTATAGACACTTAGTCTACTCGTATCATTTCTATTTGCATAAATTAAAAATGAAAAGATATTTCTCATTTAATAAATTTTTATGTAATTATGCAGCAATAAAGCTGCATTAGATACTAACAAATTATAAGATATTCATAATTTATTTTTACTATTTGAAAATTTAAAAATTACTTGTGCAAAAATTCGATCGGTGCACCATATGTCCAAAATAAAAAATTAAGGAATGTTACACACAGTAAATAACAAAACAGTCACAGAATAACATTAAAAAAATCAGCATCGAATTATTCTAATTTATTTTTTAACTGGTTTCCCCAGAAAAGTCGAAAGAGATGTCAGAATCCAAATTTTTTAAAATTAAATGTTTCGGTCAATTTTTGTATGTATGGTAATCAAACTTTATATATTCATGAGCATAAATTTACTAAATTTACAAAATTGACTTTGTAGAGACATTAGGTTATTTCGTAGCAGGAGAGATGAAAAATGAGCAGTGCCCTCGCCGGAACTCGAATCACGGACCTCTCGCATACACTCCGAGCGTGCGAACCATTACACCACGAAGGCATGCTAAGAAGGCTGGAGAAATATCTTATATACTTCCCTTTTAAAGGGGGGCTGGGAATTAGAAAAAATAACCATGCCATAATGAAAAATTAACCCTGCTCTCGCCAAGGCTCGTACCACGGACCTCTCGAATGCGCGCCGAGTGTGCAGACCATTACACCACGAAGACATGCTAAGAAGGCAGGAGAAATACCCTGTAACTGAATTAAATTTTAAAATACCAGTAGATGAACATTTGAGTCATTTAAATTACTTTTGTAACTAAAAGTGTATAGAGTATCTATCTATTACCAAAATTATGATTATGAAGGCCACATAATGATTTTCATGGGCGTGTTGTATACAGTTTCTGATGTATTTGAGATATGATGGAAACAACTTCCAAGGTCATTTATGTTATTTCTTTAAAACCATGTCTTGTAAAGACAATTAAGCTTTTTTCGGAGAGGAGTGTATCAAATTTTAACCGTCTTCCTGCTGGGAGACGTGAGCGAGATCTATCATTTGCCAGCTGATCATTGTTTCACGACAGTGTATGAGAAAAATGCCTTTAATTTCCTATAATCTTTCCTTTTTACAATTTTGTTAGAAATCAGAATTTCTGAAGTAAAAATTAGTGAGTATAACGCAAACTACAACATACACTGAAGTGCCACTGAATTAGGGATAGCAAGGGCTATGTAAATTTCGTAGCGCTGCGCATCATTTATGCGCAAGTAAGAGCGCTGTGGTAACTGCATATATAGCGCGTACTGTGGTTGTTCTGAATTAGTTGTTGGAATTACCAGCATGGATAAACTGCCTGATTTGATTTTCAAGGTCAACCGTGTCAAGAGTATAACAAGAATACATGGATGGTGGACAAAAAACTAGCGATCAGGCAAACTGCAAAGGACAATTAGCCTTGACAGTGCGTGGTGAGAGACGGCTCAGGTGTATTGCACGTAGCCAACGAAGCCAAACATTAGCTCAAATTACCACCCAGTTGAATGACGGTGCCAGTCATACAGTCAGTAAACAGACTGTGCAACGCTCTCTTCACCGTATGAGTTTCGGGAGCCGTCGATCTACGAGAGTACCATTGCTCAATGCTTGCCATCGGGCTGCATGTCTTGGTTGAGCAAGAGAGCACAAAGACTGGAGTGTAGAGGACTGGAAACGAGTAGCATGGAGTGATGAGTCTCGATGATTCTGTCTACTTAATGCCGACGTGAGTCTGAGAATATGGCGTCAGGTTCATGAAGCCATGGATCCTGCATGCTAGGTTGGAACTGTACGTGGGCATGGTGACACAATGATGGTCTGGGATGTTTTTTGTGGCACTGTTTGGGATCTTTGGTGCGTGTACCAAGCTCCCTCAATGCAATTCGGTACGTAAAGTTGCTGGGTGATCACCTCCATCAGTTTATGTTGTTCTGTTATCCCCACAGTAATGGAGTTTTCCAGCAAGACAACTGTACCTCTCACAAGTCCCGGTTGGCTACTGGCTGCTTGGTTGAGCATTCCTTTGACTTTTCTGTCATAAACTGGCCACCTAGAAGCCCAGCCTTAAATCCTATTGAGCATCTTTGAGATGTTTGGGAGTAAAGCGTGAAAGGCCATCACACAGCACCGACGAACCTTGCTGAATTATGGATACCTCTAGCCAATATTTGGCAAATCATTCCTGTGAAACGTTTCCAGAAACTTGTTGAATCTATGCCTAATCGTGTGGCAGCCGTTATCAAGGCCAGAGGAGGCCTAACTCGTTACTAGGTAGGTATCCCTAATTCAGTGGCACATTAGTGTAATACTTACGCTTATTCGAATATTCAATATAATTTACGCATGCGGTAGATTGCTGACATACCTTGAAACCTATTCCTTTACGTTGGTATTTCTCACGCATACTATACGCACCATAGAAAGCTAAATCATCATGGTTTATAACTCCAGCACATGCTCCTAATACTTCCCCTGAAGAAGGAAGAAATACAATATTAGAAGAAATTTTTATATCATTACACTAAAAGTGGCCATGGTGATAGTGGATTTTCTGACGCTTAATCTGAAAGATTATGAAGCAACAACATAAGTTAGATACATGAAAACACTAATTAGATGTATATGCAAGTTAGCACTTAAACAAAAACCGACGCATAAAATCATGTGAAATAACATAGATGATGAAATGCTGATTATATGAGGCTCAGATTCAGTGACTTCCAATGTAAACAAGGATAAAACCACAAAACATGAACTACATTAAAACGCATAGTATTAAAACACCAAGAGGCATTTTTGAAGCAAAATCAAATTTAATAATAAAACCCAAGAGCTTTTAGGTTCTGAAATAGGTTGGAATTGAATTCTTTTACAGTTAAATAGTCGAGAAGTAGATCACAGCCACTCAAATACTTCAATCCAAACCTGTTAAAGTATAAACATTCAGTTAAAAATGACGCACTGACAGAAGAGTGTTACATGTGAACAAAAAAATTCGTTATCGAATTTGAAAAAGTGATGTGCTGTCTTCAGGGCGACCAGTTTTATAACGATTAAAATTACTTCCTCTTTCCTATTTCTTCTGAGCTCCTAATATTTTACTCTAGATCTGAAGCTTCCCGAGCTAGGAAGAAGCTGATCAACCAAGAATAATTACCATTTATTCAGATTCTCAGCCTGATGACCATTCTGGAAACTCCGCAATGAAAACCCTTCGGGGAAATTTCTTAACAGACTTTCTTGTCTGCCAACTTATTTTCTATTGTCTTTATATTTCCAGGAACACAGAATTAAATAATCCGCTGCTCTTGTCATTCATATTCAGGTTTTAATAACCTAGAATTTCTTTAATTAATGAGTTCCGAGCACCTGAAAAAGTTTCCAGAGCTTTCAGCGCACTAAACTTGCCAAACATTCCCTGGCTGCTTAATTTTAAAAGAAAGAATATAACTTAGGGCAATTAATTCTGAAATGAGTAGCAAGCAAATATCATCGCTCCGTATGGATACGAATGGTGCTGCAGCATAATTTACAGTATTCGACCCATCTCTGTACGTGGGAAAGTAACTGTTATATTTTTTCAGCACTCAAGAAAAATTAGTTTATGTATGATCTTGTTAGTGTTTCTTTTGTCAAGATGCTGAAAACTTACCGATAGAATTTGTGCAGCTTCCCAAAGAGGGATTTTAAAATGTTTTACTGCCTGTGTATTAACATTGCACATGCAATATATTTCTGTCAGTGAGCATAAAAAGAGGCACATATTCTGCCTTCTTTTGATCGTTGTGGTTTAAATATGTAGTTCCAATTGTTACCAAAGCAGAAGAATCTTACAAGGTTTGTTAGACAGTGATAATACAATGAAATAATATTGAAGAGACAACTGCTCACGTATCACGTCTGGCGTAGACGTTCCTTGCATGCTGAGAGAAGTAAATCTGTTGTCCATTATGTAGCAAACATACTACAGGTAGCTTTTCACAGCAGGTAGCTTTTCATCTAGCGAATTTCAATCCTGAAATTTTTCTAGAGAGGATTGTGACCATTAAATTCTCCTAGCAGGATGAAAGCTGCAGGCAGTTGATCTATAAGATCCTTTGGACATTTGGTAACAAATAAACAAAATAAGCAGAAACCAAATATCAAAATTTATTTGCACAGCGATAACTTATAAGCATATTGTCATACTAAGCTCATTTGACTGAAAGTCAAGTGAGTTGAGGAGACATTCTCTTCCTGTGACAAGCTCATGCACCAGATTATCTTTTTGGCAATAGCATGCCTTTGAAGCTTTGCTTGTTGTTCTTGTTTCTCAATTCGCTCAAACACACATAATAAGGAACATTTATCACATCCTTCAAGTTGACAAAATTTTGGTGGAAGCGGCAGCAGTTCCATGAGACAAGGGTGGCAGTTATGCTTGGTGTTCTTTCTTTCGATGCTGCATTTTGCTTTGCGTAGAAAGAGGTGTTTAGGTATTTCTAACTCTTTCTAATTCCATATTACCCGACAAGAGAGATTTAGATAGATCTTCTGTTAAACTGTTAAAGAATTCGACTTTTATTTAGACATTTTTGTTTTGTTATGATATTATTCGAAGCGCCGCATGCGAAACGTTTGCTCTGGATTTTCGTTAAACAAACGCGATAGTGAAACTGTATATACCACGCATGCGTGTGTGGAAGGAAATGTGTGCTGATTTCAGTCGTAAGGACGTGGCATTCCTTCTGAAATGGCTGGTGTGGATGCAACTGCGTCGAAAACGGATCAGTGAGCTGTAATTAAGTTGTTAACACTGGAAGGATGTTAACCGGTGGACATTCATCGAAGAATGGTGGTTGTGTGCGGAGACATGTGTGTGTCGAAGCTCACGGTGACGAGGTGGGCTAGAATGTTTAGCGAAGCTCGCCAGGAGACGACGGATTTGTCGTGGCCCGGTCAGGCGCACAAGGTTGTGACTGATAAGCTGATTATGGACATTGACACAGCAATCAAAGCAAATCGACGTCAGAACATACGTGACGTTGCAAATGAGTTGAACGTTTCCATCGGTACTGTTCACATTATTGTCAGTAACATTCTGAAGTATCGAAACGTTTGTTGACAATGGGTACCCCGCATGCTGTCTGATCACCACAAGAAACAGCGAATGGGCCTCAGTTTACAGCATTTGGTTCCCTACACGGCTGACGGTGAAACGGCTGATGGTGACGACTTTCTGCAGCATATGGTGGCAGGGATGAAACGTGGTGTCACCTCTTCCAACCAGAAGAGAAGTCCGTCAGCATGGAATGGAAACATCCCGACTCGCTCAGGCTCAAAATATTCAAAACTCAGCACTCAGCCTGAAGGGTGATGTTGACGCATTTTTCGACGTTCAGGGTCCCCTATTACTGGAGTTTAAGAACTCGCATTTCTCCATCAATGCCCAATAGTACGCTGAAACGCTTGATAATCTGCATAAGATTATCAAAAAAAGTCTAGGTATGCTGTCGTCAAGTGTAATCCTTCTGCACGACAATGCAAGGCCGGGTGTGTGTCGTGGTATTAGCCCGTAAGAAGTGGGAAATCTTGGAACATCCAGTTTACAGTGCAGATCTGTCGCCCTGTGACCATCACATCTTTGGACCACTGAAGAAAAGCCTAAAGGGTCAACGCTTTCAGTCCGTCGAGGACATAAAGGCTGAGTTAGGAACCGGTTCCATGATCAACCGGACATCGTCCTTCGCAGACGGAATTCATAACCTTCCCAAGCAATGTGACGCCTGTCTTACCACAATGGGTAATTTTTTAACAAACATTGTATGCATTTCAATCAATAAATATTGCTGTTCCTATCTATGTATTTGTCTCATTTTTGTCGCTACACATCTCATAGATACACACCTCGATTCACTTTCATTTAAACGCTCCTCATATCTTTATATGTACTTAAATGTTTGCATGATGATGTTTTCTTTGATAATGGAATTTAAGAAAAATACCTGAATCTGTAACAGCAACATGAATTCCCTTGGAATCAAATGCCAGCCATGTGTGAAGACAATGTCCTCCATACACTCTAGTCTCTTTCCAGATGTCCAGTACTTGGGGAATATCTTCTTTTATAATAGGCCGTATTTTATATTTGATGCCAGTTATTTGCCTTTTAATGTGTGATTGTTTCTGTACTGTTAAAATACAGAAATAAGATATGGCTTAGAAATATTTGCACTTTTTACACTATGTACATATATATAATAGCAATTTCCATAATAATATAATTTAAAATTATAAATACTCTTAGTGGAATATAAATTAAGTTTCGTAAATTATCATTTAAACCTAGCTAACACATAATTGAAATAGTTAAGGCACACATGATGTCAAGAATTTGTATGTCCTACTTAACAATTTAATTATTTGCAAATACTGATGAGTAATTAATATTACCAAATTAACAGTAAGGTAAACAAAATGTTCAATCTTAAACAAGAGTTTAGTTAATTAAAAATAAACGTGCGATTTAGATTTTAAATTTTTTATATATATTGTAAGGTCTACTTGTCTACCTTTTGTGTGAAATCTGGAGAGCAATGACTGCGCAGAAGAAGGATTAAAACTACCCTTTATTACACTCTTAAATTATTTACAATGCGTCAATTCGATGCTAACAAACTGCGCCTCTGCTTGGGCGGTAACTGAAACAGTACGAACTAAACTCAAAATTTGAAGATATTAACAAATGGTAGACTAACGTTACAGGCCTCAGACTATCCTGTTTCCTAACACAGCGTTGATAAATTTAGTGGCAGCAAAGTAATAGCTGTTACGCCACGTTTAACCAGCAATAACCGCTAAGCCGAAGCTCATGCTACAATACGCACAGAGTTTTCTCAGACTCTCTAACTTTCCCTTCTAGAACTTGATACTTAAACCTTTTCTCCCTCTGGTAGAATTTTCATCAATTCACGCGCGCTACCAAATTTAAATATTCTGGCACTAACAATTAGGGGAATGAAGGCTTATAGGAAAGGACTTCCAATTAAATTTAACTGGTTATTTAAAATAAATACAAATCCCTACAATATAAATAATTTTAGAATAAAATTTTCTACATACTGCTTGAAAATTTAATTATTTCCTAATATTAATAACTGAGCACTTCTATTAAAATATAGAATTCTGCGCATATACGCATTATTCATCAAATAATCATGCTGCTAAAATAGAATAGTAAAGACGTTTTCTTATCTGTGTTAATTTATTACCATAATGATCAACATTATTATTATTATAATTATTACTTTATCAGCGGCTCTTAATCTTTTTGATAAGCGGAACATTTTCTAATGTCCACATTTATCATGGTACACCGTGGTTTGCTTCGTGGTTTTCATGCAACATTCTGTAAGCGGATTATTTTCAATAGGAACAACAATTCTTTCAAATGTTCCGAAACGTAATTTTAAAATTGACACAAAAGTTATTAAAATAACTCGTCTCTTAGTTCTGATATGCGAGTATCTTTCCTTGAGATATCCACCTAACTTCAATATGTAAAACGGGACATTCACGTACACTTTCCGTGTCCTTACATAGTGTTACGAATTTCAAATTTATTTGGCTATTTAGAATTGTAATTAGATTTGCTTAATGTTGCCTTAGCAACGCAGACGATTTTTAAAGACAAAGCTACGTCAAAAAAAATAACGATAAAATAAAAGAGCGCGTGCATTTAAAGCTTAATAAATAAATATCTCGTAATTACTGTTGCCATCCAGAAAAGTCTAGAAAAATTGAGATAGTTCTACTGATAATTAAAAAAGCTTATAAAAGCCGAGGTGAAACAGCTCATCTCAGTTAGTTAGTTAGTAGTTGTTGTTGTTGCTGTTATACGTGTAGCTGTAAAAAGCGATCTGCTGTTTGTTTACTTAATGCTGTATTGATTATAGCGATTTCGCTGTGAGATAGAACTATTTTATCTGTTTTGAACTGAGTTTTTGCTAAACGTTTGAGATATTGTGATATTGGGCGAAGATCTGTGAAGAAATATTTCAGCATTTTAATTTATTTCTTGTGGAAAGAATAAATTTTTGTAAACTTTTTAACGACTTGTGCATTCAATATATAACGAACCCGTACGCACGTAAGAAT